>CM055116.1:623578848-624071348 GCA_029206835.1 Rana muscosa | reverse complement strand
TGCCTGTTTATGTTATGTCCCTTAAACACGGGGTGCTAGCAATGCTGCCAGTATCTGCTCAGCAAGTTACACACACAGGCCCGATGTAACTCAGAAACATGATGATTTGTTACATGGAGGAGTCTTAATACAATAGGCTTCTGTCATTACCAGATCTATGCATCCATGCTGCTGCTGCTGCTTCCAGTCTCACACACACACCCTCTCTACTTCCTGGTACAGCCCCTCCCCCAGCATGCATAAGGAAAAAGGGTGAAGGGTCACAGTGTTCCAGCACAAACATCACATCTCCTCTTTTTCCCATAAAAACAAAAACAAAAAAAACAAAAATAAATAAAAAATAAACATAACAAGAGAACAAAATACCCAACACATCAAATAACAAGGCAAGCAGGATCAGTTCAGCAAGTAGTATCTCCAACTTAGTTCTGTGGCTCCTGCATCATGTTATGAGCCCTTTGTCTCTGTTTCCTGAACTCCAAAGTGTCCCGTAAGATTTCAGTGCTTTGCCAAGAGGAGTTTGATGTCTTTGGCGGGCAGACTTATGAAGTGGCACAGCACCAGGAGGTGTAGAGGCTGTCAAAGGTTCTGGAGATGGCAGTGGGTGTCCAACAGACAAATCAGTCTCTGCAACTCCAGGCACATGTCCGGGCTCCTCAGGAATATGGTGACCAACCGCTTCAGGGGTTGGTTGTAAACTTGTGGGATCATGCCAGACACCATGCCATATGTCACCAGTAGAGCCCTGAGCAGACTCTGGTGGTTGGGTAGAAAGAGAGGTTGGGTTTGTTTCTACTGGCAGGCAAATGTGCTTTCTCAATTGCGAAAGGTGTCTTCGAGCACAAACGCCATTCTCCAAGCGAACAAGGTACATTCGTTGTCCAAAAGGTCCATCAATAATGACAGGAAGCCAATGAGGCAAAACTCTGTAATTCCGAAACCATACAAGATCACCAGCACGGAATCCAGGACGGCCTGGCGGATGAGGTGTTGGTGACTGTTCCTGTGGACAAACTAAATCCAGTTTGGTGCGGAGATGCCTGCCAAACATAAGAAAAGCTGGGGACAGCCCAGTAGTAGTGTGTTTTGTGTTTCGGTACATGGTCAAGAACTCCAGCAGCTTCTCCTCTGACAGTCCGACCTCGTCCAGAGTGGACAGTAAGTGCTTCTTAATTGTCTGCACAAACCGTTCTGCCAGCCCATTTGAGGCTGGATGATAAGGATCTGTTTTGTAGTGTTGGATGCCCAAGCCACTGAGGAAGGATTGAAACTCATGCGATGTAAATTGAGTCCCATTGTCCGAGACTATGGCTGTTGGCAAGCCATATTGAGCAAAGAGTTTTCTTAAGACTAGAATGGTAGCAGCTGAGGTAACAGAAGGCATTTGAAAAACCTCCGGCCATTTTGAATGTGCATCTACAACAATCAAATACATTTTACCCTGGATTGGGCCAGCAAAATCAAGATGGAGTCTTGACCACGGTTCTGTCGGCCATGGCCAAGGTAGCAGGGTTCCTATCTTTGGGCGTCGCTGAGCTTGACAGCACCCAGGACATTGAGCCACATAATCTTCAATTGCTGTGTCCATTTGTGGCCAAAAATATAACTCCGGGCTCGCTGCTTCATGCGCACCACGCCAGGATGGCCTTCATGCAGTATCCTTAGCATGGTTGGTTGCAAATACTGAGGTATAATCACTCTGTTGCCCTACTGTAGGCAACCAGCATTAGTCACAAGCTCACATTTTCTGGCAAAGTACGGACGAAATTCACCTGGGACTTCCTCTGGCCATCCAGCCTGAACATATGAGAATATCTGAGACAGGACGGGATCTGTGACTGTATGTCTGGCAATTAAGGAGGTGGACATGCAGGATTTCGGCCTGTGTATTTCCACTATGCGTACGTCTCTTGGTTAGTGGTCTCCAATTGGCAATCTGGAAAACGCATGGGCATCATGGGAGTGGTATCTGATAGAATAAGTATAAGCTCCCAAGAATAAAGCGTACCTTTGTAAGCAAGATGCGGTTGTTGTAGAAATTCCTTTCTGAGGGTTCAGTATTGACAACAGAGGTTTGTGGTCAGTGATAAGTGTGAACTCCCGACCATAGATGTACGTATGAATTTTTTTTGTGGCCCACACAATGGCCAAAGCTTCCTTGTCTATCTGGGAGTAGTTTTGCTCTGCTGAGGTCAAAGACCTGGAGGCAAAAGAAATGGGGCGCTCTGTGCCATCTGGCATGACATGGGAAAGCACAGCACCCAGTCCATAAGGCGAGGCGTCACAAGCCAAGGTGACGTGTTTCTTTAACCACTTAACGACCGCCCACCGCCGATTTACGTCGGCAGAATGGCACGGACAGGCAGAATCACGTAGATCTACGTGATCGCCTTTGTGCAGTTGGGGGGTCCGGACCCCCCTTCACTGCAGTGAGCGGCCGTTAAGTGTTCGGGAGCGATCAGGCATGAGGGGGGGGCCGCTTGATTCCGCCCCCCCCTTGCGATCGCTCCCGGCCAATGAAAATGCTTCCTCCGCCATGTGATGTAAACAAGGCTGGAGGAAGTGATGTCATCTCCCTCGCCGCGGTCTTTTCGTTCCCGGCGCCGAGCAGAGAAGAAGCAGGTTAGTGCACCAACAGTCCACTGACACATAGGTACACATAGGCACACAAATCACCCCCCAGTCACCCCCAGATCACCCCCCAGGTCACCCCAAAGCCCCCAATCACAGTGTCACTGATTGCAGTGATCATTTATTTTACTGATCACTGCATTTAGTGTCATCTGTGATTGTAAAAAGTTGCAGGGCAGTTAGGATTAGGCCCCTTTAGGTCCAGGGTAGCCCCCTAACCCCCCCTAATAAAGGTTTAACCCCTTGATCACCCCCCAGGTAACCCTTTCACCCCCTAACTTCAGCGTCACTAAGCGATTGTTTTTCCGATCGCTGTATTCGTGTCGCTGGTGTTTTAGATAGGCAGTTATTTTTTTTTAGGTTCGCCGCAGGTTTTTATTAGTGTCAGGTACCCCCATATATTATTTTAACCCCCTGATTGCCCCTAGAGTTAACCCTTTCACCAGTGATCGCCGTATAAGCGTCACTGGTGTCACTGGTTAGCCAGTAAGTTATTTAGTTATTTAGGTTACCCGTCAGGTTTTTATATAGTGTCAGGTACCCCCATATTTAACCTAATAAAGGTTTTAACCCCCTGATTGCCCCTAGTTAACCCTTTCACCAGTGATCACCATATAAAGGTTACGGGTGACGCTGGTTGATTAGTTTGCTTTTTATAGCATCAGGGCACCCGCCGTATATAACCCAATAAAGGTTTAACCCCCCTGATCGCCCGGCGGGTGAGATCAATTAGGTTTTAGCGCCAGAGAGGGTCTGCGTCGCCCCAGGCAGTGTTAGGTTAGTGACAGTAACGCTAACACCCACGCGCAAAGCATACACCCCCCTTAGTGGTATAGTATCTGATCAGATCTGATCAGATCTATACTAGCATCCCCAGCGGTTTAGGGTTCCCAAAAACGCAGTGTTAGCGGGATCAGCCCAGATACCTGCTAGCGCCTGCGTTTAGCCCCTCTGCCCAGCCCAGCCCAGCCCAGCCCACCCAAGTGCAGTATCGATCGATCACTGTCACTTACCAAACACAACACACATAACTGCAGCGTTCGCAGTGCTTGGTTTTTGGGGCCCTGTACGCGGCTAGGCTCCCAAAAAGTCCCACACATGTGGTATCCCCGTACTCAGGAAAAGCAGCAGAATGTATTTTGGGGTGCAATTCCACATATAACCATGGCATGTGTGAGCAATATATCATTTAGTGACAACTTTTTGTACATTTTTTTTCTTTTTGTCATTATTCAATCATTTGGGACAAAAAAAAAAATATTCAATGGGGTCAACATGCCTCTCAGCAAATAGCTTGGGTGTCTACTTTCCAAAATGGGGTCATTTGGGGGGGGGTTTGTGCCATCTTGACATTTTATGGCCTTCAAAACTGTGATAGGTAGTGAGGAGTGAAATCAAAAATTTATGCCCTTAGAAACCTTGAAGGCGGTGCTTGGTTTTTGGGGTCCCGTACGCGGCTAGGCTCCCAAAAAGTCCCACACATGTGGTATCCCCGTACTCAGGAGAAGCAGCAGAATGTATTTTGGGGTGTAATTTCACATATGCCCATGGCATGTGTGAGCAATATATCATTTAGTGACAACTTTGTGCAAAAAAAAAAAAGTTTGTCATATTCCCGCAACTTGTGGCAAAATATAAAATATTCCATGGACTGAACATGCCTCTCAGTAAATAGCTTGGGGTGTCTACTTTCCAAAATGGGGTCATTTGGGGGGGTTTTGTGCTATTTTGGCATTTTATGGCCTTCGAAACTGTGATAGGTAGTGAGGAGTGAAATCAAAAATTTGCGCCCTTAGAAATCCTGAAGGCGGTGCTTGGTTTCCGGGGTCCCGTACGTGGCTAGGCTCCTAAAAAGTCCCACACATGTGGTATCCCCGTACTCAGGAGAAGCAGCAGAATGTATTTTGGGGTGCAATTCCACATATAACCATGGCATGTGTGAGCAATATATCATTTAGTGACAACTTTTTGTAATTTTTATTTTTTTTTGTCATTATTCAATCACTTGGGACAAAAAAAAAAAAATATTCAATGGGCTCAACATGCCTCTCAGCAATTTCCTTGGGGTGTCTACTTTCCGAAATGGGGTCATTTGGGGGGGGTTTTGTACTGCCCTGCCATTTTAGCACCTCAAGAAATGAGATAGGCAGTCATAAATTTAAAGCTGTGTAAATTTCAGAAAATGTACCCTAGTTTGTAAACGCTATAACTTTTGCGCAAACCAATAAATATACGCTTATTGACATTTTTTTTACTAAAGACATGTGGCTGAATACATTTTGGCCTAAATGTATGACTAAAATTGAGTTTATTCGATTTTTCTTATAACAAAAAGTAGAAAATATCATTTTTTTTCAAAATTTTCGGTCTTTTTCTGTTTATATCGCAAAAAATAAAAATCGCAGAGGCAATCAAATACCATTAAAAGAAAGCTCTATTTGTGGGAAGAAAAGGATGCAAATTTCATTTGGGTACAACATTGCATGTCCGCACAATTTACAGTTAAAGCAGCGCAGTGCCGAATCCCAAAAACAGGCTTGGTCCTAATGGCCCGAAATGGTCCGGG
Organism: Rana muscosa; assembly: GCA_029206835.1. Taxonomy (NCBI): domain Eukaryota; kingdom Metazoa; phylum Chordata; class Amphibia; order Anura; family Ranidae; genus Rana; species Rana muscosa. Next base: position 624,066,151 of record CM055116.1, on the reverse strand, counting down.
GCTTAAGTGGTTAAATCATAGTGGACCAGAACTCGAGAAGACAGAATGAGTTCTTTAGAAAGCCGAAAAGCTTTTTCACATTTGGCTGTCCATATCCATTTAGCTCTTGTATCCAGTAAGCGATGTAATGGGTAAAGCTGGTGTGCTAGGTTCGGCAAGAAACTGTGGTAGTAATTTAGGAGGCCAAGGTAGGACCTGAGCTGTGTGACATTCATGGGTAAGGGCTTTAACCTTTTCTTTAGTAGTGTGTAACCACCCATGTCGGTCCACAGCGTGGGCACAATATTCCAGTCAAGACTTAAACTAGTCAGCTTTAACCAGAATTTTGTGACTTGCTGTGCTGTATTTGGATTTTTGAAGATTTTACATAATAAAGGCTTTTTATTGGAGTGCTGCTGTCCAGAAGACTTGATCTTTTGTTTAGCCAACTCCATGACCGTAGCAAGGTCAGTGGCTTTCGTCAGAGTCAAGTCGGGTTCTGTGAGTAAACGTTTCTGTATGGCTGGGTCGCAGAGTCCCATGACAAACATGTCACGGAGAGCCATCTGCAGGTTGTCTCCAAACTGACAAGTGGCAGCTAGTTTACGTAAAGCAATGATATAAGTCTTTATGTCCTCCCCAGCATGCTGCCTTCTACTGTAGAATTTAAACCGCTCTGCAATCTCTAATGGCTTTGGGTTGTAGTGCTCATGTAGCTTCTGAATTAACTCAGGCAGGGGCTTAGAGGCCGGCTTGTCTGGAGAAATTAGGTCTCTGAGAGTGCCATATGCAGCTTGACCCAATGTTGTGAGGAAAACTGCAACTTTCTTTTCTGCAGCCACACTATTTGCTTCCATATACTGCTCCAGCCTCTCCACCCAGGAGCTCCATGATTCAGCAGCAGGATCAAATGGTTGAATAAACCCTATGAAGGCCATGTGTGCTAAAATCCACAATCCTCGTCGCCACTGTTATGTCCCTTAGACACGGGGTGCTAGCAATGCTGCCAGTATCTGCTCAGCAAGTTACACACACAGGCCGGATGAACTTCTTAACCATGGAGAGGGTTTATTACTCACTCAGAAACATGATGACTTGTTACATGGAGGAGTGAGGAGTCCTAATACAACAGGCTTCTGTCATTACCAGATCTATGCATTCATGCTGCTGCTGCTGCTGCTGCTTCCAGTCTCACACACACACCCTCTCTACTTCCTGGTACAGCCCCTCCCCCAGCATGCATAAGGAAAAAGGGTGAAGGGTCACAGTGTTCCAGCACAAACATCACAGTTTACATAGCTATACTGGGCTATAGGACCATTTAAAAAGTTCATGTATGTTTTTGAGGCACAAATCAGAAGTCCATTGACATAAATAGACACACATTGCATGGATTATTATGTACCTCTGTTGCGTGGTAGCAGGTTGAGGAGTGAATGCATGGGAAGGAATAGAGCCTAAGGTTGTAAACGTGGTTGGTCCTTTTTTTCTATTTCCAGGTAGAAGCATATATATTTGTTAAAATCATGATTAGGGTTGAGCGAACCCGAACTGTAAAGTTCGGGTTCGTACCGGACTTTTGGGTTTTTGGTAGGCTGTGATTGGCCAGTGCAGCATGTGACCCAGCCTCTATATAAGCTAGAGGCACATAGCACAGCACGTCACTCTGCTTTAGATAGTGTAGGGAAAGGTTGCTGCTGCTGCTTTGAGTCAGAGAATTAGATAGGAGTCCTGATTCAGAAATCAAATTACTCAGCGATCTACCTTGATTTTATTGTGTGGGTGCAGTGTACAATCTTTTTACCCTGCCCTGAGCCCAGTGCCAGAGAAAAGATAACTTTTATCCGTCTGTTAGTTAGGTTGGCGTTGGCTGGCATTTTATGCAAGCTCAGTGCACCAGCACTGCATATGTTACTGTGAGATACACCCTTTAGATACTGTTGGTATATTCTGCTATTCTAAAAAGACCCATTTAGGGCAAAAAAATATATATTTTGCTGCGTTTCCTGCATATCTGTATTTAGTGAGAGACACACTTTAGATACTGTTGTTTTATTCTGCTATTCAAAAAATAATAATTTAGGACAAAAAAATGTTTTGGGCAACATTTTCTGCATATCTGTACATGTGAGATACACACTTTAGATACTGTTCTCCTATTCTGCTGTTCAAAAAAATAATAATTTAGGGCTAAAAAAAAAATTTGGGTGCGTTTTCTGCATATCTGTACGTGTGAGATACACCCTTTAGATACTGTTGCTCTATTCTGCTATTAAAAAAAAACACATTTAGGGGAAAAATCTTAAATTGTGGCCTAGTCTGTATCTGTACGTGTGAGGTACACCCTTTAGATACTGTTGCTCTATTCTGGTATTCAAAAAAAAACACATTTAGGGCAAAAAAATATATATTTTGCAGTGTTTCCTGCATATCTGTACGTTTGTGATACACACTTTAGATACTGTTGTTTTATTCTGATATTCCAAAAAAATGCAGTGGCGTCTGGGCCTGAGGTGGATAGCAGTTTGTCGCATGTCCTTCCACCACCGAGGATTGCAGGGCTCTTCAGTTTGCCTCCTGTTGCTAACTCCTCCTACTCCGCTTCCTCATCCTCTACCGCCTCCTTATCCGGTCAGCGTCACACCTTCACCACCAACTTTAGCACAGCCAGGGGTAAACGACAGCAGGCAGTTTTAAAACTTTCCTGTTTGGGGGAAAAACCCCACACCGCGCAGGAGTTGTGGAGAGACATGGAACAACAGACCGATGAGTGGTTGGTGGCAGTGAGCCTCAAGCCCGGCCTGGTGGTGTGCGATAATGGGCGAAATCTTGTAGCACCTCTGGGCCTAGCCGGTTTGACGCACATCCCTTGCCTGGCGCATGTGCTGAATTTGGTGGTGCAGAGGTTCCTTTAAAATTACCCCGATATGCCAGAGCTGCTGCAAAAAGTGCGGGCCGTCTGTGCGCACTTTCGGCGTTCTCACCCTGCTGCTGCTCGCCTGTCAGCGCTGCAGCGTAACTTCGGCCTTCCCGCTCACCGCCTCATATGTGACGTGCCCACAAGGTGGAACTCCACCTTGCACATGCTGGCCAGACTGTGCGAGCAGCAGCAGTCGATAGTGGAGTTTCAGCTGCAGCACGCATACGTGAGTTGCTCTGCGGAACAGCACCACTTCACCACCAATAACTGGGCCTCCATGCGAGACCTGTGTGCCTTCTTGAGCTGTTTCGAGTACTCCACCAAAATGGCCAGTGTTCTTAGCGTTACTATCCCAGTTCTATGCATCCTTGAAAAAACGCTTCGAGCGATGATGGAAGAGGATGTGGCACAGAAGGAGGAGGAGGAGGAAGAAGGATCATTTCCAAGGCTTTCAGGGCAGTAATTCACAAGTGGCTCCGAGGGTGGGTTCCTGCACCAACAAACGCCAGGTACACAATCATCCAGCAAGGGCACAGTTCTGGAGGATGACGAGGTGGAGGATGAGGAGTAGGAGATGGAGGAGGAGGAACCATGTTCACAACAGGGTGGCACCCAGACCAGCTCATGGCCATCACTGGTGCGTGGCTGGGGGGCTACAGAGGACACAGACGATACACCTCCCACAGAGGACAGCTTTTCGTTGCCTCTGGGCAGCCTGGCACACATGAGCAATTACATGCTGCAGTGTCTCCGCAACGACTGCCGAGTTGCCCACATTCTAACTGGTGCTGACTACTGGGTGGCCACGCTGCTGGATCCCCGTTACAAGGACAACGTACCGTCCTTAATTCCCTCACTGGAGCGTGATCATAAGATGTGCGAGTACAAGCGCGCGCTGGTAGACGCGCTGCTGGTGGCATTCCCACCTGACAGCGGGGGCACAGTGGAAGCACAAGGCGAAGCCAGAGGAGGAGGAAGAGGTCGCCAACGCAGCCGGGGCACCGCCAGCACCTCAGAAGGCATGGCCGAAATGTGGAAAAGCTTTGTCAGCACGCCACAACAACCAGCACCACCAGCTGAGATGGAACGTCTTAGCAGGAGGCAGCATTTCACCAACATGGTGGAGCAGTATGTGTGCACACGCCTACACGTACTGAATGGAGGGTCTGCCCCTTTCAACTTCTGGGTCTCCAAATTGGGCACATGGCCTGAACTTGCCCTTTATGCCTTGGAAGTGCTGGCCTGCCCTGCAGCCAGTGTATTATCTGAACGTGTATTTAGCACGGCAGGGGGCGTTATCACAGACAAGCGCAGCCGCCTGTCCACAGCCAATGTGGACAAGCTCACGTTCATTAAAATGAACCAGGCATGGATCCCACAGGACTTGTCTGTACCTTGTGCAGAATAGACATGTATACCGGCCTTACCCAGCCATTGTTGTATTTTTGATCTTTCTCACTCTTTTGGGGTGTACCCTAATTTAATTTTTTTTTTATTAAAAACAAAAAACAGTGTTGGCTACCTCGTCCTCCTCCACCACCGCTACCACCTACACCGCCACCTCAACCTCCTACTCCGTATGGACCTCGTCCTCCTAGGTCAAGATTATTATTTTTTTTTAATGTATTTTATGTTATTTTAAGTTATTTCCCTATCCACATTTGTTTGCAGAGCACTTGCCATGCTCTTAACAACATTTTGCTGCCATTTGCAGCCCTCTAGCCCTTTCCATTACTTTTTTAGAGCCATTTTAGTCCTCAAAAGTTTGGGTCCCCATTAACTTCAATGGGGTTCGGGTTCGGGGTCAAGTTCGGGTCAAGTTCGGGTCCCGAACTCGAACTTTTTTTCAAAGTTCCGTCGAACCCGAACATCCAGGTGTCCGCTCAACTCTAATGATGATGTGCTTATAAAAAAAGTTAAATTCAATGTATTCATTTTATTTTATTGTCTCTCCCAAATCATGTAAGTAAGCTGTAGAATAGGGTTAGACAGGGTTAAGTAGCATTAAGGGATTCATTTAGGGGTATATTATGTAACTGATGAGATCAGGGGTTAGTGGTTTAACATTACAAATAACAGGTTTACTGCATCAAAGAGCATTATAAGCAGACCTACTGCCTGTTAAGATCTAATTTTAGAGTTTGGATTATGTATTAAAGTTTTACCTCCATAGCACCAAAAACTTAACATACTAAGGGCAAAAGCTAGTTAGTGAGGTTTTTCAATCCAGGTACAGGAATTTGAAAAGCTTTCAAGTGTCACAGAGAATGAATTCTGGTAAATGCAATTTGAGATTTAAGAATAAATAACAAACTGTAATAAGAACAGCAAAGATGGGAAAGGCACCATGACCAGATGGTTTCACAGTTCAGTACTATAAGCTCTTATTACCCATTTTTGGGCTGTATCTAGTTAAGATGCTGAATGGACTGGGAGTTACAACTACCTATCATTTAGAATCCTTGAAAGCCATGATTTCGGTGATACCAAAACAAGGCAAAGATCCTAAGCAATGTGAAAGTTACAGGCCAATATCTTTATTAAATGTTGACCTGAAATTTTTCAGTAAGATCATAGCTTTAAGGTTACAACAACAACTGCCAACCTTGACTTATCAGGACCAAGTGGGATTCGTCACGACAAGAGAAGCCCAAGACAATACTATTAAAGCCTTGAATTTGGTGTATATAGCCAACTCGACCAAGACCCCATGTGTGTTCCTTGGCACTGACGCAGAGAAGGCCTTTTGATCGGGTTGACTGGGGGTTCATGTTTGTTGTTCTACGACATATAGGATTAGGAGAAAAAAATGCTCAAATGGATCGCAAGTATTTATAATGGGTCTACAGCCCAAGTCATGGTAAACAGAGATTTCCTTCTTTTGTGCTCACAAATGGGACAATCCAGGGATGCCCACTGTCTCCTTTATTGTTTGCCCTGTCTCTTGAGCCATTTTTGTGTAGAGTCTGGCTGAATGTGGATATTCAGGGGATAATGGTGGCAGGAACACAATACAAAGTGTCACCATATGCAGATGATATGCTTTTCTCAATGACCAATCCAATGACTTCTCTCCCGAATCTCTTTAAGGAAATAGAGCTATACAGTGCATTATCTTTCTTTAACCACTTCAGCCCCGAACCATTTTGGCTGGTTAAAGACCAGGCCACTTTTTGCGATTCGGCACTGCGTCGCTTTAACTGACAATTGCGCGGTCGTGCGACGTGGCTCCCAAACAAAATTGACGTCCTTTTTTTCCCACAAATAGAGCTTTCTTTTGGTGGTATTTGATCACCTCTGCGGTTTTATTTTTTGCGCTATAAACAAAAATAGAGCGACAATTTAGAAAAAAATGCAATATTTTTTACTTTTTGCTATAATAAATATCCCCTATAAAAAATATATTAAAAAACGTTTTTTCCTCAGTTTAGGCCGATACGTATTCTTCTACATATTTTTGGTAAAAAAATTTGCAATAAGCGTTTATTGTTTGGTTTTCGCAAAAGTTATAGCTTCTACAAAATAGGGGACTGTTTTATGGCATTTTTATTAATATTTTTTTTTTTTACTAGTTATGGCGGCGATCAGCAATTTTTATTGTGATTGCGAATTAAAGGGGACATATATATATATGCCCTTTTGCCTGTCCATGCCATTCTATCGACCTATATCTGCGTGCGGCGGTCGGCAAGTGGTTAAGATACATTTTTTTAAATCTGAAGCTTTGGTGGTAGCGGTTCCGAGTGAAACGGTAAAATGAATGAAGTTAAACCACAAATTTAAATGGACGAACCAGTCCCTGAGGTATTTGGGGACCTCCATTCCTGCAGACCCATCGCGTATATATGAGCTTAATTTTTTGCCATTGTTATGTAGGGTGCAATATCTGCTAGAGGGATGGCATAAGGGACTTCATTCTTGGTTTGGAAGGAGCAATATAATAAAAATGAACATCTTACCAAACTTCCTATATCTTTTTCAAGCTATACCCATGGTTGTCCCCAGGATATTTTTTTAGAAATATCCACACACTATTCACAAAATGTATTTGGGCACATAGACACCCAAGGATTAGAAGGACACTCTTGACTAGGGATGAGCTTCGTGTTCGAGTCAAACTCATGTTCGACTCGAACATCGTCTGTTCGACTCGAACATCGTCTGTTCGACCGTTCGCCGAATTTCGAACAATATGGGCCATTCGCGCTAAATTCGAGTGGCGAGTCACGGCCCATAATTCACTGCGTCAACACAGTGCATTGCTGGCTGATGATTGGCCAATCACAGCGCCGTCAGTACAGTACAGAGAGCCCTAATTGGACAATGTCAGGGTGCCTTTGGCCAATCATGGCTCAGGGGATTAGATACACGCCCCACACTATATAAGGCCGCCCGCCCGTCGGCGCCATTTAGTGTGTTGCAGCGTTGAAAGAGAGAGATAGGAACAGAGAGAGTGTCATTTCATTTCAGTTATTTAGAGCAGGCAGGCGATTGAGTTAGCTGCAGTCAGTGTATTTAGTATATATATGCACCCCAGGCGTTGTGTGTATATATATATACACTGTATATATATATATATATATATATATATATACATACACTGTATTCAGTTTAGCTAGATCCGTTCCTGTTCTACTGTTGCTAAGATACTACAGACAGGCAGTTGATTCAGTAAGCTGCAGTATATCACTCAGTATACTGTATTCTGTTTAGCTACACTGCAGACAGTTCCAATCCTGTTCTACTGTTGCTAAGATACTACAGGCAGGAAGTTGATTCAGTAAGCTGCAGTATATCACTCAGTATACTGTATTCTGTTTAGCTATACTGCAGACTGTTTCAATCCTGTTCTACTGTTGCAATTGCTAAGACACTACAGGCAGGCAGTTGATTCAGTAAGCTGCAGTATATCACTCAGAGTATACTGTATTCTGTTTAGCTACACTGCAGACTGTTCCAATCCTGTTCTACTGTTGCTAAGATACTAAAGACAGGCAGTTGATTCAGTAAGCTGCAGTATATCAATCAGTATACTGTATTCTGTTTAGCTACACTGCAGACTGTTCCAATCCTGTTCTACTGTTGCTAAGATACTACAGGCAGGCAGTTGATTCAGTAAGCTGCAGTATATCACTCAGTATACTGTATTCTGTTTAGCTACACTGCAGACTGTTCCAATCCTGTTCTACTGTTGCTAAGATACAACAGGCAGGCAGTTGATTCAGTAAGCTGCAGTATATCACTCAGTATACTGTATTCTGTTTAGCTACACTGCAGACTGTTCCAATCCGGTTCTACTGTTGCTAAGATACTACAGGCAGGCAGTTGATTCAGTAAGCTGCAGTATATCACTCAGTATACTGTATTCTGTTTAGCTATACTGCAGACTGTTTCAATCCTGTTCTACTGTTGCAATTGCTAAGATACTACAGGCAGGCAGTTGATTCAGTAAGCTGCAGTATATCACTCAGAGTATACTGTATTCTGTTTAGCTACACTGCAGACTGTTCCAATCCTGTTCTACTGTTGCTAAGATACTAAAGACAGGCAGTTGATTCAGTAAGCTGCAGTATATCAATCAGTATACTGTATTCTGTTTAGCTACACTGCAGACTGTTCCAATCCTGTTCTACTGTTGCTAAGATACTACAGGCAGGCAGTTGATTCAGTAAGCTGCAGTATATCACTCAGTATACTGTATTCTGTTTAGCTACACTTCAGACTGTTCCAATCCTGTTCTACTGTTGCTAAGATATAACAAGCAGGCAGTTGTTTCAGTAAGCTGCAGTATATCACTCAGTATACTGTATTCTTTTTAGCTACACTGCAGACTGTTCCAATCCTGTTCTACTGTTGCTAAGATACTACAGGCAGGCAGTTGATTCAGTAAGCTGCAGTATATCAATCAGCATACTGTATTCTGTTTAGCTACACTGAAGACTGTTCCAATCCTGTTCTAATGTTGCTAAGATACAACAGGCAGGCAGTTGATTCAGTAAGCTGCAGTATATCACTCAGTATACTGTATTCTGTTTAGCTACACTGCAGACTGTTCCAATCCAGTTCTACTGTTGCTAAGATACTACAGGCAGGCAGTTGATTCAGTAAGCTGCAGTATATCACTCAGTATACTGTATTCTGTTTAGCTATACTGCAGACTGTTTCAATCCTGTTCTACTGTTGCAATTGCTAAGACACTACAGGCAGGCAGTTGATTCAGTAAGCTGCAGTATATCACTCAGAGTATACTGTATTCTGTTTAGCTACACTGCAGACTGTTCCAATCCTGTTCTACTGTTGCTAAGATACTAAAGACAGGCAGTTGATTCAGTAAGCTGCAGTATATCAATCAGTATACTGTATTCTGTTTAGCTACACTGCAGACTGTTCCAATCCTGTTCTACTGTTGCTAAGATACTACAGGCAGGCAGTTGATTCAGTAAGCTGCAGTATATCACTCAGTATACTGTATTCTGTTTAGCTACACTTCAGACTGTTCCAATCCTGTTCTACTGTTGCTAAGATATAACAAGCAGGCAGTTGTTTCAGTAAGCTGCAGTATATCACTCAGTATACTGTATTCTTTTTAGCTACACTGCAGACTGTTCCAATCCTGTTCTACTGTTGCTAAGATACTACAGGCAGGCAGTTGATTCAGTAAGCTGCAGTATATCAATCAGCATACTGTATTCTGTTTAGCTACACTGAAGACTGTTCCAATCCTGTTCTAATGTTGCTAAGATACAACAGGCAGGCAGTTGATTCAGTAAGCTGCAGTATATCACTCAGTATACTGTATTCTGTTTAGCTACACTGCAGACTGTTCCAATCCGATTCTACTGTTGCTAAGATACTACAGGCAGGCAGTTGATTCAGTAAGCTGCAGTATATCACTCAGTATACTGTATTCTGTTTAGCTATACTGCAGACTGTTTCAATCCTGTTCTACTGTTGCAATTGCTAAGATACTACAGGCAGGCAGTTGATTCAGTAAGCTGCAGTATATCACTCAGAGTATACTGTATTCTGTTTAGCTACACTGCAGACTGTTCCAATCCTGTTCTACTGTTGCTAAGATACTAAAGACAGGCAGTTGATTCAGTAAGCTGCAGTATATCAATCAGTATACTGTATTCTGTTTAGCTACACTGCAGACTGTTCCAATCCTGTTCTACTGTTGCTAAGATACTACAGGCAGGCAGTTGATTAAGTAAGCTGCAGTATATCACTCAGTATACTGTATTCTGTTTAGCTACACTGCAGACTGTTCCAATCATGTTCTACTGTTACTAAGATACTACAAGCAGGCAGTCGATTTTGTAAGCTGCAGTATTTCACTCAGTATACTGTATTCTGTTTAGCTACACTGCAGACTGTTCCAATCCTGTTCTACTGTTGCTAAGATACTACAGGCAGGCAGATAATTCAGTAAGCTGCAGTATATCAATCAGCATACTGTATTCTGTTTAGTTACACTGCAGACTGTTCCTGTTCTACTGTTGCTAAGATACTACAGGCAGGCAGTTTATTCAGCTAGCTGCAGTATAATCAGTATATATATATACATCCCAACTTTGTGCAGCTACATCTCACTGCAGGCCATTCCTTGTGTACCTATTCCAATACATCAAAGACAGTATGTCTGGAAGGCCAACAAGGAGAGGCAGACACGCACAGGCCAATAAAAGAGGGTAAGCAGGCTCTGTGTCTAGAGGCAAAAGTGCTGGTCGTGGACACGGTGCATACTCATCAGCACGTGCCCGTGGGGCACACTTGTCCTTTTTTTCGGCAGCTGGCTGCGTTGAGCCGTAACAAGCTGAAGAGTTGGTAGAGTGGATGACCAAGTCGTCCTCATCCTCCTCATCCTCTCTCACCCAGCCTCAGGGTACTTTGTCGGCCAAAGCAGCTGCCAAAGCGGCCTCTTCCATTGGCTCAATGGCATCAGTCAATCCTTCCCTAGCCCCACCATGTCCTGAGGAGTACCCCGAACTGTTTGACCACAGTGTTGGGTACATGCTGCAGGAGGATGCGCAGCGAGGAAGGGAGTTACGTGAGCCCAGAGAGAGGGGGTGCCCAAGAAGGACAGCAAACTGGTAGTCATGTATCCCCAGCTGAAGCATACTGCCAGGTTTGCTCCAGTGACGAGGAGGGAGGGAATGATGAGGTCACTGACTCTACATGGGTGCCTGATAGGAGAGAGGAGGAGGAGGAGGAGGAGGAGGGACATCTCCAAGAGGAAGGATGCCCTTCAGGGGCCAGCTTAAGGGCAGCACACCGACTGCATCACACCGCAGAGCTCTGCATGTGCAGGGCGCTGCCGTCTCTGCGGGTTATTCCAAAAGTTCTTTGGTGTGGGCCTTTTTTCAGACGTGTGCAGCAGATCGCACCATTGCTATTTGCAACATATGTCTGAAGCGTATCTCGCGTGGCCAAAACATCAGCCGCTTGGGCACCACAGGCTTGAACAAACATATGTCGACCTGCTATGCAGTCCGTTGGCAAGCATACACAAAAGACCCACACCAAAGAACAAAGCGGACCTCTCCTTGCTCCTCATCAGCTGGGATCTCAAACCCCACTACACCTTCAGTCCTCTAAGAAACCTGCACTGAGAGGAATGAAGGTGTAGAATTAGGTGTGTCATGCCGCGTACACACGGCCATTTTTCTCATCGAGAAAAACGAAATTTTTCCCATTCGACGAGAAAAACGATAGTCTGTGGGCTTTCTGTCGTTTTTTTCGACGAGAAAAACGGCATTAAAAACAACGAGAAAAATTAGAACATGTTCTAATTTTTCTCGTCGTTTTTTTCGACATGTTTTCCGCGGCAGTGTTTCCCATAGGGAAACACTGCCGCGGAGCCCACAGACGGTCGTTTTTCTCGACAAGAGAAAAAACGACGTGAAAAACGACCGTGTGTGGGGAACAAGCCGTTCCCCTCGTTTTTAATGACATTATTCACGGCGTTTTTTTAACCGCCGTGAATAATGATCGTGTGTACGCGGCATCACTGCCAAGTACTTGCGGGCAGTCTGCTATCGGTACACCAACGTCCGATTGTACCAGGCAAATTTCCCTGCCCCAGCTGCTGCACCGCCAAAAAAAGTTTGCTCATGGTCCAGCAGGCATGGACAGGGATGTTACCTATCTTTTACGGCCCACTGGGTGACTCTGCTGGCAGCTGGGAAGGATGCAGGACAGGGTGCAGTAGTGTTGGAGGTTGTTTCGCCACCACGCCTACTAAAATGCTACTAGTGGTGATTCTGACACACCCCTCTCCTCCACCCCCTCCTATTCTTCTTCCTCCATGGCCTCTTCCTGTGCTGATTTGTCCTCGGAACCAGCGGTGCTCTGTAGGTGTTCAAGGGGCTACGCAAGTAGGCAGGCAAAAAGATGCCATGCGGTGCTTAAGCTGGTGTGCTTGGGGGACAGGGGCCACACTGGGGCAGAGATTCTGTCAGCTCTGCAGGGGCAGGCTCAGAGGTGGTTGACGCCACGTCAGCTTAAGCCAGGAATGGTGGTTTGCGACAATGGCACCAACCTCCTCTCTGCCCTCCGACAGGGACAGCTGACCCATGTGCCCTGTTTGGCTCATGTCCTTAACTTGGTGGTGCAGCGGTTCTTGGGCAGGTACCCGGGCTTACAGGATGTCCTGAGGCAGGCCAGGAAAGTCTGTGTGCATTTCCGCCGGTCATATAATGCCAGTGCTCAGCTGGCTGACCTCCAAAAGGAATACAACCTGCTCATGAACCGCCTAATCTGTGACATGCCCACCATGCTGCAGCGGCTGCACAAGCAGCAGAGGGCCATCAATGAGTACCTGTGTGACTATGGCACCAGGACAGGGTCAGGGGAGCTTGGTTTTTTTTTGCCATGCCAGTGGGTCATGATCAGGGATGCATGCACTGTCCTTTCACCATTTGAGGAGGCCACGAGGATGGTGAGCAGTGACAGTGCATCAGTGACACTGTCCCTCTTGTCCACCTGTTGGAGCACACGCTGCATGGAATAATGGACAGGGCACTTGAGGCAGAACAGAGGGAGGAAGAGGAGGACTTTCTTACCTCTCAAGGCCCCCTTTATCCAGAGAGTGTTCCTGCTGGCCTGCCTATAACACAGGAAGAGGTTGAGGAGGAGGAGGAGGATTGTGTCAGCATGGAGGTGGAGCCTCAGCAGCAGTCTTTAAGGGATCATTTACAGTCCCAAGAAACCAATGGACTTGTACGTGGCTGGGAGGAGGTGGCTGCGGATTATGTCATCCTAAGTGACCCAGAGGACTCCGGACCGAATGCCTCAGCAAACCTATGCTGTATGGCCTCCCTGATCCTGAAAAAACATGCGAAAGGATCCTCGTATTCGTGGAGAGGGATCATTACTGGCTGGCAACCCTCCTTGATCCACGTTACAAGGGTAAGATTGCGGACCTTATTCAGTCATCGCAGAGGGAGAAGAGGATGAAACATCTTCGGGAGGCCTTGCAGAAAGGTTTGTGCAACGCGTTTCCAGAGCCTGGGAGGGTACAAATTCCTGGTCCTTGACAACGTGTTGCTGAGGCTTCGGTCAGTCACAGAAGGAGCGGTGGAGAAGGTGGCCGCCTGACCGATGCGTTCAGACAATTTTTTAGTCCGCAGCCCCAAGGTATGATCGGTTCCAGCAAACATCGCCAGCGTCTGATTCACATAGTGCAGGAATACCTAGGGGCAAGATCAGACTTGGACACCTTTCCCACTGAAAATCCTCTGGGTTACTGGGTCTTGAGGATGGATCACTGACCAGAGCTTGCACAGTATGCAATTGAGCTACTGGACTGTCCTGCATCCAGCGTTCTTTCGGAACGCACATTCAGTGCTGCTGAAGGCTTTGTAACCGAACACAGGGTGCGCCTGTCCACCGAATTTGTCGATCAGCTGACCTTCATAAAAATTAATGTGAGATCTCTTCAAGACTGCCTATGCTGATGCTGAGTGACAATCCTGTTATACTGAGTGACTATCCTCTTCCTCCTGTTTATGTTGATAGCTTGTAAGAACATTTTTGGATCTGGGCACCGCCATCAGTGCCTAAGGCCCAATTTTTCTGCCCCTGTTTAACAGGGGCGTGTAATTATAATTTTTGCTGCAATACTTTGCAGCAGGGCTCATTCCTGCGCTCCAACTAGAGTATCTGTGAAGGGTTTCAGTGTTGTGGCACCAGCACCAGTGCCTAAGGTCCAATTTTTCGGGCCCTGTTTAACAGGGGCGTGTAATTACAATTTTTGCTGTAATACTTTGCAGCAGGGCTCATTCCTGCGCTCCAACTAAAGTATCTGTGAGGGGTTGCAGTGTTGCGGCACCAGTGCCTAAGGCCCAATTTTTCTGCCCCTGTTTAACAGGGGCGTGTAATTACAATTTTTGCTGTAATACTTTGCAGCAGGGCTCATTCCTGCGCTCCAACTAGAGTATCTGTGAGGGGTTGCAGTGTTGTGGCACCAGTGGCTAAGGCCCAATTTTTCTGCCCCTGTTCAACAGGGGCATGTAATTACAATTCTTGATCTAATATTTCATGGCAGGGCCCATTCCTGCGCCCACCAAGACTAACTGTGAGGGCTTACAGTGTTGTGGAAACACCACCACCACCACCACCAAAGGCCCAATTTTTCTGCCCCTGTTCAACAGGTGCATGTAATTACAATTCTTGATATAATATTACACAGCAGGGCCCGTTCCAGCGCCCACCAAGAGTAACTGTGAGGACTTACAGTGTTGTGGCACCAGCACCACCACCACCACCACCACCAAAGGCCCAATTTTTCTACCACTGTTCAACAATGGCATGTAATTACAATTCTTGATATAATAGTTCACAGCAGGGCATTCCAGCGCCCACCAAGAGTAACTGTGAGGGCTTACAGTGTTGTGGCAACACCAACACCTAAGGCCCAAATTTCTGCAGAGTACATAGTGCAGGCCCCTACTTTCAAACATCCGACTTTCAAACGACTCCTACCTACAAATGGAGGGAGACAGCAGGAAATGAGAGGAAATCTACCACTAGGAAGGGAAATTCTCTCCTGTAAGAGTTAATATGGGAAAAAGGTGTCTCCTCTCCACTGATGCTTTACCAAAGACATGCTGATAGGTTAATTGGCTTCTGTCTAAATTGGCCCTAGTATATGAATGTGAGTTAGGGACCTTAGATTGTAAGCTCCTTGAGAGTAGGGATTGATGTGAATGTACAATGTATATGTAAAGCGTTGCGTAAATTGACAGCGCTATATAAGTACCTAAATAAATAATAATAATAATAATCACCAATCCTTGTTTCCTTAAAAACCCCAAATTTTCAAAATCCAATTGTCATTGGGACAGAAAGTGAGGTGAAATCTTCTGAACAGGTGGACAGACAGCAAAACAAATGTTACAGGGTTGATAACCCTTCCCTATGTTTTCCAAAAAGCTTAAAAATAGATTTTTTGGCTGTAGCTACACTTTAAAAATGTACCAGTTCAAAATTACAAACAGATTCTACTTAAGAATAAACCTACAGTCCCTGTCTTGTTTGCACCACCTGTATACTGCTGTTCAGAGTATATAGGGCCTGGGGGCCCCACGCCCTTTTTTTTTTTATTTGGGTGCGGGTTTCTCCTTAATATCAATACCAGACCCAAAGGGCGGGGATGGGACCCATGCTGTTTTTCTCAATGATTTTCATCCATATTGCCGGGACCAGACATTACATTAAAGCCGCAAGCAGTTTTAAATGACTTTTATTCCTTTAGAAATGTCATTTTGTGCAGGGACAGTTCTAAACACGGGAAACACGCGCCACTTTACAGGCATACTATAAACACCCCCCAGGCACGATATTTAAAGGAATATTTCACTTTTATTTTTTCACTTCAAGCATCATTAAAATCACTGCTCCTTAACCACTTAACGACTGCTCACTGTATATATACGTCGGCAGAATGGCACCGACAGGCACAATTACGTACAGTGTACGTGATTGCCTTTGTATAGTTGGGGGGTCCGATCGGACCCCCCTTCTATACAGTGAGCGGTCGTTATCCGTTGGGGAGCGATCCGGGATGAGGGGACGGCCGTTCGATTCCGGCCACCCCCTCGCGATCGCTCCCGGCGAATGAAAATCTTCCTCTGCCTGTGTAATGTAAACACAGGCAGAGGAAGTGATGTCATCTCTCCTCGTGATGGTCTTTTCGTTCGCGGCGCAGAGGAGAGAAGACACAGGTTAGTGCACCAACAGTCCACTGACACGTAGGCACACATAGGCACACATTTCACCCCCCAGTCACCCCCAGATCACTCCCCAGGTCACCCCCCAGCCCCCAGTCACAGTGTCACTGATTGCAGTGATCATTTATTTACTGATCACTGCATTTAGTGTCATCTGTGACAGTAAAAAGTTGCAGGGCAGTTAGGTTTAGGCCCCTTTAGGTCCAGGGTAGCCCCCTAACCCCCCTAATAAAGGTTTAACCCTTGATCGCCCCCCCAGGTAACCCTTTCACCCCCTAACTCCAGCGTCACTAAGCAATCGTTTTTCCGATCGCTGTATTCGTGTCGCTGGTGCCCTAGATAGCCAGTTATTTTTTTTTAGGTTCGTCACAGGTTTTTATAGCGTCAGGTACCCCCATATATTATTTTAACCCCCTGATTGCCCCTAGAGTTAACCCCTTCACCAGTGATCACCGTATAAGTTTTACTGGTGACACTGGTTAGCCAGTTAGTTATTTAGTTTTTTAGGTTACCCGTCAGGTTTTTATATAGCGTCAGGTACCCCCATATTTAACCTAATAAAGGTTTTAACCCCCTGATTGCCCCTAGTTAACCCTTTCACCAGTGATCACCATATAAAGGTTACAGGTGACGCTGGTTGGTTAGTTTGCTTTTTATAGCATCAGGGCACCCGCCGTATATAATCCAATAAAGGTTTAACCCCCTGATCGCCCGGCGGGTGAGATCAATTAGGTTTTATCGCTAGAGAGGGTCTGCCCCAGGCAGCGTTAGGTTAGTGCCAGTAGCGCTAATACCCACGCGCAAAGCATACACCTCCCTTAGTGGTATAGTATCTGAACAGATCAATATCTGATCTGATCAGATCTATACTAGCGTCCCCAGCAGTTTAGGGTTCCCAAAAACGCAGTGTTAGCGGGATCAGCCCAGATACCTGCTAGCACCTGCGTTTAGCCCCTCCGCCCAGCCCAGCCCACCCAAGTGCAGTATCGATCAATCACTGTCACTTACCAAACACAAAACACATAACTGCAGCGTTTGCAGAGACAGTCCTGATCCCTGCGATCGCTAACAGTTTTTTTTGAAGCGTTTGATACATTTGCTGACAGTCAGGTGCTTTTTTACCTGTGAATCTTACTAGTGTACCCCTAAATTTAGAGCCCAAAATGGAAAATCGAAGGTACACTAGTAAAGAGGCCTACGAGATTCTGAGCATGACAGATAGTGAAGAGGAGGTCACGCATCTGTCAGATTCAGGCTCAGAATATCTTCCCATAGAAGACAGTGAAGTCAGCGGCTCCACGTCAGATAGCTCTGATGACGAAGGTGAGGTCCCTGCTAAGGTCAGGCGTACCCGATCCCGATCTTCTGCTGTTGTTGAGGAGCAAGAACCGCAGGTCTCTCGTATCATGGAGCAGAGTAGTACTAGTGCCGCTATTCCTTCTGGTGAATTGGCAAGCACCAGCGGCCTAGTACAGCCTGGGCGTACATCCAGCACTGCAGTATCACGTGGTGACGTGGCGAGTCCCATAAGTGCAGTTCAAGCTGGCGAGGTGGCAAGCACAAGTAGTGTCCCGCTGCCACCAAGAAGAAGACAAAGGCAGGCCCGTCGTGCCCATAGTGACCTTCCTGCAGAATTTGCCTATCCTGATTGGGTCCCCACCACTTCTGCAGAACCCGTACTTCCCCCATTCACTGCCCAACCCGGTATTCAAGTGGAAACAGCTGATTTTATGCCAATTGATATTTATTCGCTGTTTTTCACGGAAAATCTCTATAGATATATTGTGGACCAGAGTAATTTATATGCTGGTCAATTCATCGCCGCTAATCCCCAGTTGCCTTCCATTGCCAAAGATTGGAAACCAATTACGGTTTCCGAATTTAAGACCTTTCTGGGCCTTTCCCTCAACATGGGCACACATAAATTTCCGTCATTGCGTGCTTATTGGTCCACACACCCAATTGACCACATGCCCGTGTTCTCTGCCTCCATGCCCAGGAAACGATACGAGCAGATTTTACGGTTCATGCACTTCAACGACAATGAACTTTGTCGTCCACGTGGAGACCCTGAATACGACCGGCTCTACAAAATTCGGCCTCATAAACCACTTCAACGAACGTTTTGCAGCCTTGTTTTTTCCCGATCAAGTTGTCTGCGTTGATGAGTCCTTGATTAAATTTTCTGGCCGCTTGTCTTTCAAGCAGTACCTTCCCAGCAAGCATGCCAGATATGGGGTCAAGCTCTATAAGTTCTGTGACAGGGCAACAGGCTATGTATGGAGCTTTACGGTTTATGAGGGAAAAGATAGTCAGGTTGTGCCGGTCAACTGCCCGGATTACATAGGGAGCGCTGGCAAGATAGTGTGGAACTTGGTGTCACCCTTATTCGGAAAGGGGTACCACTTGTATGTGAACAATTATTACACGAGCATGCCACTGTTTAGTCACTTGTTTGATCATCAGATTGGAGCATGTGGCACCGTGCGACCTAATCGCCGGGGCTTTCCCCAGCGGCTTGTAGATGCCCGTCTTAGGCTGGGGGAGAGAGCCTGCTTGAAGTGTAATAACTTGCTCGCTATGAAGTGGAGGGACAATAAGAATGTTTTCCTTCTTACCTCCCTTCATGCAGACACGACAGTCCAAATTCCTACGGTGACTGGTGTTGTGGAGAAACCCCTCTGTGTCCACGAATATAACAAAAATATGGTAGGGGTGGACCTCAACGACCAGTTGTTGGCGCCGTATCTAATTGACCGTAAGGCGAGACGCTGGTACAAAAAAGTGTCTCTATCCTTATTCCAATTGGCTTTGCTGAATGCTCATAAAATTCCAGGATGAAATAGTCACAGAACTCCTGTATCCAGGCGGTTCTGCACCTCATCATCCCCTACCAAATGCAGTAAGCCGGCTGCATGAGAGGCATTATACGTATGTCCTCGAGAGTACCCCTACCCAACGAGCCCCCCAAAAAAGGTGTCGTGTCTGTAGCAAGCGCGGATTTAGGCGTGACACCCGTTATTATTGTCCACGCTGTCCTGACAAGCCTGGTCTTTGCTTTGGTGAATGTTTTGAACGCTTCCACTCAAAAGTGAAGTTTTAGCGTAGGGTACAGCATTTCACAGACTAGGACACACTTACACAGGGTCTCCCAAGATGCCATCACATTTTGAGAGACCCGAACCATTACAGTTGTTAAAGTTACAAAAAAAAGTGTAAAAAAGAAAAAAAAAAAAGGAAAAACAAAAAACACAAAAAAATATATAAAATAAAAAAACCAAAAATAGTTGTCGTTTTATTGTTCTCTCTCTCTCTATTTTCTCTCTATTGTTCTGCTCTTTTTTACTGTATTCTATTCTGTAATGTTTTATCATGCTTTCTTTTCAGGTATGTAATTTTTTGTTTTCAGGTGTGCCATTCAGCTGCAGCGCGGAATTATTTATCTTGACAGCAACAGCGTTTGCTCCCACGATACATAAAGCCGTGACTCCAACGCTGTAGGAGGTGATTTCACCACCACAGTTAAAAAAAAGAGCATATATGCCAAAGCATGGGGGCAGCAGGGGCGGAGGAGCGATTTTGCTCCTAATGCCGCGTACATACGGTTGAAATTCAGACGGAGGCTTGCCCGTGGAAAAGTCCGACCGTGTGTGCGCGGCATAACTTTTTTGCGGGAGGATGCCCCCATGCTTCGGCATATATATATTTTAGGCACAGGTTGTGTTAAAAAAATGTTTTATTTTTTACTAGGTTTTGTTTTGGTATTTGCTTTGCAGGTATGGTATGGTAAGGTCTTACTGTTATACTGTAATGTTACTTTGTTTTAATGTTAACCATCATTTGCTTAGCAGGTACGCCATTCAGTTGCAGCGCGGATCTATTTATCTTGACAGCAACAGCGTTTGCTCCCACGATACATAAAGCCGTGACTCCAACGCTGTAGAAGGTGATTTCACCACCACAGTTAAAAAAAAGAGCATAAATGCCGAAGCATGGGGGCAGCAGGGGGGGAGGAGCGATTTTGCTCCTAATGCCGCGTACATACGGTCGAAATTCCGACGGAGGCTTGCCCGTGGAAAAGTCTGACCGTGTGTACGCGGCATAACTTTTTTGCGGGAGGATGCCCCCATGCTTCGGCATATATAAATGGTGCATGTATGCCCATCATTAGAAGTGGGTGGATGAAGGGAGGTATTCTAATGGTGGACATACCCACCGATCAATCTCTTTTTTTCGTTCAGCCAACAGGCTGCATGAAAAAAAAGATTACAATACATGTCCAACAAGGACCAAGAACGTACTGGTATGTTGCTGGACTTTGAATGTTTATACCAGAATGATGCCTGCAGGTTTAGGTATCATCTTAGTATCATTCTTTTCAGCCAGCGGCCGGCTTTCATGTAAAAGCAATCCTAGCAGATAATTAGCCTCTAGACTGCTTTTACAAGCAGTGGGAGGGAATGTCCCCCCCCCGGATATAAACAGCGCCATTGGGAAATTGGAAAGCATTTTATCACACCGATCTTGGTGTGGTCAGATGCTTTGAGGGCAGAGGAAAGATCTAGGGTCTAACCCCCCAATTTTTTTCAAAAAAAGAGTACCTGTCACTACCTATTGCTATCATAGGGGATATTTACATTTCCTGAGATAACAATAAAAATGGTAAAAAAAATAAATAAATATGGAAGGAACAGTTTAAAAATAAAATAAAAAAGCAAAATAAATAATAACAAAAAAAAAAAAGAAGCACTGTTGTCCCCCCTTGCTCTTGCGCAAAGGCGAACGCAAGCGTCGGTCTAGCGTCATATGTAAACAGCAATTGCACCATGCATGAGAGGTATCACCGCAAAGGTCAGATCGAGGGCAGTAATTTTAGCAGTAGACCTCCTCTGTAAATCTAACGTGGTAACCTGTAAAGGCTTTTAAAGGCTTTTAAAAATGAATATAGTTTGTCGCCGCTGCGCGTTTGTGCGCAATTTTAAAGCATGTCGTGTTTGGTACCCATGTACTCGGCCTAAGATCATATTTTTTATTTCATCAAACATTTGGGCAATATAGTGTGTTTTAGTGCATTAAAAATAAAAAAAGGGTGTTTTTTCCCAAAAAAATGCGTTTGAAAAATCGCTGCGCAAATACTGTGTGGAAAAAAATGCAACACCCACTATTTTAATCTGTATGGCCTTTTCTTTAAAAAAAATATATAATGTTTGGGGGTTCAACATAATTTTCTTGCAAAAAAAAAAATATGTTTTCATGTAAACAAAAAGTGTCAGAAAGGGCTTTGTCTTCAAGTGGTTAGAAGAGTGGATGATGTGTGACATAAGCTTCCTAATGTTGTGCATAAAATGCCAGGACAGTTCAAAACCCCCCCAAATGACCCCATTTTGGAAAGTAGACACCTCAAGCTATTTGCTGAGAGGCATGTTGAGCCCATTGAATAATTTTTTTTTGTCCCAAGTGATTGAATAATGACAAAAAAAAAGAAAAAATTTACAAAAAGTTGTCACTAAATGATATATTGCTCAAACATGCCATGGTTATATGTGGAATTGCACCCCAAAATACATTCTGTTGCTTCTCCTGAGTACGGGGATACCACATGTGTGAGACATTTTGGGAGCCTAGCCGCGTACAGGACCCCGAAAACCAAGCACCGCCTTCAGGATTTCTATGGGTGTAAATTTTTGATTTCACTCCTCACTGCCTATCACAGTTTCGGAGGCCATGGAATGCCCAGATGGCACAAAACCCCCCCAAATGACCCCATTTTGGAAAGTAGACACCCCAAGCTATTTGCTGAGAGGTATGTTGAGTATTTTGCAGATCTCGCTTTTTGTCACAAAGTTTTGAAAATTGAAAAAAAATAAAAAAAAATCTTTCTTCATTTTCAAAAACAAATGAGAGCTGTAAAATACTCACCATGCCTCTCAGCAAATAGCTTGGGGTGTCTACTTTCCAAAATGGGGTTTTGTGGGGGTTTTGTGCTATCTTGGCATTTTATGGCCTTCAAAACTGTGATAGGTAGTGAGGAGTGAAATCAAAAATTTGTGCCCTTAGAAATCCTGAAGGCGGTGCTTGGTTTTCGGGGCCCCGTACGCAGCTAGGCTCTCAAAAAGTCCCACACATATGGTATCCCTGTACTCAGGAGAAGCAGCAAAATGTATTTTGGGGTGTAATTCCACATATAACCACGGCATGTTTGAGCAATATATCATTTAGTGACAACTTTTTGTACATTTTTTTTTCACAAAAAAAAATATTCAATGGGCTCAACATGCCTCTCAGCAATTTCCTTGGGGTGTCTGCTTTCCAAAATGGGGTCATTTGGGGGGGTTTTGTACTGCCCTGCCATTTTAGCACCTCAAGAAATGAGATAGGCAGTCATAAATTTAAAGCTGTCTAAATTCCAGAAAATGTACCCTAGTTTGTAAACGCTATAACTTTTGCGCAAACCAATAAATATACGCTTATTGCCATTTTTTTTACTAAAGACATGTGGCTGAATACATTTTGGCCTAAATGTATGACTAAAATTGAGTTTATTCGATTTTTCTTATAACAAAAAGTAGAAAATATCATTTTTTTAAAAAAAATTCGGTCTTTTTCCGTTTATATCGCAAAAAATAAAAATCGCAGAGGCAATCAAATACCATTAAAAGAAAGCTCTATCTGTGGGAAGAAAAGGACGCAAATTTCGTTTGGGTACAACATTGCATGTCCACACAATTTACAGTTAAAGCAGCGCAGTGCAAAATTCTGAAAACACCTCTGGCCCTTTAGCTACAAAATGGTCCGGGGCTTAAGTGGTTAAAAAACTGCAGTTTTTAAAACAGTTTTTTGCATTGATAAATGTACCCTGGGGCAGGACCCGGGTCCCCAAACCCTTTTTAGGACAATAACTTGCATATTAGCCTTTAAAATTTGCACTTTTGATTTCTCACGTTCGAGTCCCATAGACTTTAACCGATTGTCTACCGCCCGCCGTCAAATGACGGCAGGACGAAGATCCTCTTGTTCTGGGCGGACGTCATATGACGTCGCGCCTTCCCAAGCCACTAGGGGGCGCGCGCCCACCAGCGGTGGCGTTCGCACGCCTGCCCGTCACTGGGGACCCGATGCATGTGCCGGCGGCTGCGATTGCCCAGTAACTGAGCAGGATCGTGGATCTGTGTGTGTAAACACACAGATCTACGTCCTGTCAGGGAGAGGCGACCGATGGTGTGTCCCTTGTACATAGGGACACAGATCGGTCACCTCCCCCAGTCAGTCCCCTCCCACCACAGTAATAATCACTCCTTAGGGAACACATTTTTCCCCTTGATCGCCCCCTAGTGTTAACCCCTTCCCTGCCAGTCATATTTATACAGTAATCAATGCATTTTTATAGCAGGGATCGCTGTATAAATATGTATGGTCCCAAAAATGTGGAAAAAGTGTCCGATCTGTCCGTCACAATATCGCAGTCACGATAAAAATCGATGATCGCCGCCATTACTAGTAAAAAAAAAATAATAATAATAAAAATGCTATAAATCTATCCCCTATTTTGTAGCTACTATAACTTGTGTGCAAACCAATCAATATACGCTTATTGTGATTTTTTTACCAAAAATATGTAGATGAATACATATCGGCCTAAACTGAGGAAAAAAATTCTTAAAAAATAATAAATGGATATTTATTATAGCAAAAAGTAAAAAATATTGTGTTTTTTTCAAACTTGTCCCTCTTCTTTTGTTTATAGCGCAAGAAATAAAAACTGCAGAGGTGATCAAATACCACCAAAGGAAACCTCTATTTGTGGGGAAAAGATTATAAAAATTTAATTTGGGTTGCATGACTGCGCAATTGTCATTCAAAGTGTGACAGTGCTGAAAGCTGAAAAATGGCTTGGGCAGGAAGGGAGTGAAAGTGCCCTGTATTGAAGTGGTTAACGGGGTTCGAAAGTTTGCGCAAACTATCGGTCCGTTCGCATGTTCTGGATGCGAACCGAACTGGGGGGTGTTCGGCTCATCCCTACTCTTGACGTTGCCAAAACAATATGGGGGACTTGCGATCCCTGATATGTACAAATATTATCAGGCAGTCCTAGTAAGTCGAATGATCGACTGGTGCCGACATGGGGATTTAAAAATCTGGCCAAGATTAGAACAAGCACAGAGTAGGGAGTTACTGCATAGGGCACCATGATGCTTCAGTGATCTCCCATCCATGACCAAGTCACACCCAACCATAGGACCAACATTACGTATATGCAATAATCTTTTTTCCAAGAGTAAGCTATCCTTAAGGGATTCACCCCTGGTCCCTGTCCTGGGGAACCCACAATTCATTTTAGGTCAACAGAAGGGATCCTTTGACATATTGATAAAGTGGGGATTATATCAGGCCTCAAATTTTTTCAGGAACTGACAGACAGAAATTTTGGAAAGAGGTCCGGGATGTCATGCAAAAATTTAGTGATATTGAAATCCTGGAAGACCCAGCCTTTATCCTGTTGTATTTATCCGAAATCCCAGCTAAAACATACATGAAGTCCATCTTGTGCCACTTATCGAATGCATCCAAAGCCTGTATCCCCCTTACTTGGAAACAGACACAGCCCCCCACAGTGGGAATGTGGCTTAGGAGGGTAGAGGAAGTAAACTGAATGGAAGATCTAGTCTGGACATCTCAACAAAAATGAGAAATCTAAATGAAAACATGGTCGCCATGGAATCTTTTTGTTTCTTCTTTTGTATAACTTAAATTGAGAGGATAGGGAGCCTTTTCGGGGGTGGTGGAATTAGGGGGGGTTCTCCTTTTAGGTTTCAGTTTTTTTTTTCTTTTTTCTTTTTCCCTCTAAGGTAGGGGGGGGCAGAAAAAAGAAAGGAGGGGAATAGTCTGATATTAGCTGCTATGTCTGGAACATTAGGGGGGGTAGTTGCTTTGCCAGGTCCTGAATCAGGGGTCGCCTTCCCCCTTGACCAGGTTTGGTTAGCAATTTGGAAAGTGGAATATAGATGGAGATATTTCCTGTCTTTGATATTCCCCCAGATTCAGCGTCAAGGTTAAACGATATTGAATTTGATGATATGTTGTTGGTTGCTTATATACAGGTGATGTATGTTAATTATGGAAGAGGCTGTTCATTTTCCTTTTGTTAAAATAAAAATAAAGAAATTATAAAAAATAAAAAAAATACATAAATATTATTTTATATTCTTTGTGGGGTGTTGATGCTTAGCAATTGCCTCCACAGAGATTAAAGTGGTTGTAAACCCACTTTTGAAAAAAATAAAAAAACTAACACCTGCAAGACGTAGGAATAATGAGCTAGTATGTATAGCATACTAGTTCATTATGTAATACTCACCTGGGATCGAAGCCCCCCGCTGCGGTGCCCGACACAGCACAGGCCGGTGACATGTCGTCCCGGAGTTACTTCCGGGTATCGCCGCTCCGGCGCATGCCCGCGGGACCTGTCGGTAACGGCACAGTCACTGAAAGCAACGGCATGCAAATACAGGGGATATCTCCTAAACCGTTCAGGTTTAGGAGATATCCAGGGTAGCTACAGGTAAGCCTTACTATAGGCTTACCTGTAGCAAAAAGTGTGTTGTACTTATAAGTAATAAAAGAGAGACAGTAAAAGGCTTCCTCTGGACAGTCCTAGAGCAGAAGTCCAATAGAAGCTATCAATGTAGAGGCCTACATTCTTTAGCCCCTGTCCGTCGCCATACTATATTATATGTGAGTGTATTTCATTGTATGAATGTATGAATGAACATAATAAACACTCCAAAGACATGCTGGTAGGTTAATTGGATCCTGTCTAAATTGTCCCTAGTATGTGTATATATGAATGTGAGTTAGGGACCTTAGAGTGTAAGCTCCTTGAGGGTAGGGACTGATGTGAATGTACAATGTATATGTAAAGCATTGCGTAAATTGAGGGCGCTATATAAGTATCTGAAATAAGAAAATAAATAATAATAAATACTAAAGAAGAAGTACAGCCAAAGCTTGTTGGGCTGTACTTCTGTGTATCACAGTAATGCAGTTCATTTTGCACTCCTGTGATGCGTTTTCAGCACGCTGTGGGCTGATGTCACAGAGCCGGTCCAGGCTGGGGCAAGATTATGACAATATGTTCAGGATCCCCCCACAACCCTAGACCAGCAATTGACTAAGCCTCTTAGCGAGCTGCTGAAAGCCTGAGCCAGCCACTCCCACCCCCTCCACAACCCAGCACTCCAGTGGGCGTGGGGAGGGGGGCAGAGCAGAGAGCTGAGAGCCAGTGACTAACAGTCACCAGCTCTGCGATCGCTCGGTTCTCAGCCTTAGAGCCGGCAGAGGACAGGATTTTTTTTTTTTTAAATGATGCTTACCTAGGTGGATGCAGCAATGCTGATCTGATGCTGCATCCACTTAGGTAAGTATGATTTAAAAAAAAAATAAAAAAAATTCCCAACTTCTCTTTTAACTATCATATTTATTTATCAACATATTAATTTACTTAGTTATTTATGTGTAATTCATCAATAATCAACATTATCAACTTAAGCAAGCAATATTTATGTTTTTAAAATCAGTTTATTCTACCATAACCAACATTATCAACATAATGAAGCAATATTTATGTTTTTTTTTAATCTGTTTATGTTTAATTTTATCTACACATAATTACAATTATTACATTATTACGGTACTTCTTTTGTCCAAGAGTCCTCAGATCTAGGTACATTTATGTAAATACTCTTATAGTGATTGGAATGTATTCACATATACACTTAATCTAGTTAGCACAGTGAAACAGTGTTTGAGGTTTATTTCAAACAGGAAATAAATTGCATTTGTGATGTGCTGTTGACTAGGAAAGGAGCTACTGCCAATCATTATCGAAAGGGCAAAGCAGGGGGCATGTCAGTCTGTGATGTCACAGACTGCCAATGAGACTGCATGCATGCCAAGTGTCGGCAAGGCTACTTGCTATTTCAAGTACAGAAGAGAGCACACAAGCTGAACCCTACTATGCAATTTGTAAGCTCAGAAAACAAGAGTTTGCACCTCCAAAAAATTATTTTTTTCTTTTAGTTATATTCAGTTGTGTATAGTACATCCAGATTAATGCCTCCCATCAGACCCTGCTCCTTCCTGCCCCTCTTCCTATAATAGAAGAAAAGGTGGCTTTTTGTATTTTAAAGTGGCATTAAACGCAAAAACAAAAATTGCTATAAAATATAAAATATACTGTATTGCAACTTAGAAATCCTTAAATGTGGAGGCTGTATTTGTTTTCTTTTTTTTTAGGTCTGGTTCACAATGCAGGTTGCATTTTGCATATTCCAGGTGCATATTGCATTTTTCCATACACGTTTTTGATTCATTGAAGTCTATGGAACAAAAAAAACAGAAAAAAGTCCCTGGCCCTCTCCATAAAATGCATAGATGCGAACGTGACCCATAGGAAACCATGGTAAATGGACTGTAGGTTGTTTCTGCAAAATTGAAAGCGCACTTAAAAATGCATAGATGTGAACCAGGCCTTAGGCCGGGTTCACACTGGTGCGACACGACAGCCGTCCTACTTTGGATCCGACTTGAAGTCGACATATGTCCGACTTTCAATGAACGGGGATCCGACTTGGATCCCTGCCAATACCAAGCACTGTGTTTTGTATGAATCTTGAGGGGGAACTCCATGCCAAATTTTAAATAAAAAATCAGCATGGGTTCCCCCTCCAAGAGCATACCAGTCCCTTTGGTCTGGTATGGATTTTAAGGGGAACCCCTTACGCTGAAAAATCGGCGTGGGGGTCCCCCCAAAATCCATACCAGACCCTTATCCGAGCACGCAGCCCGGCCGGTCAGGAAAGGGGATGGGGACGATTTCCAGATGAAGTGACATGTCTGTCACGAAACGCGTCGATGTCCGACGATAATTAGAGCTTGGCATGAACCCCCCCTTCTCCTCTTCCTGAAACCCCTCTGGTTTTTTGTTTGTGTCACTGTGGGTTGCGGAATAATAGACTTTGCCCCCAGTGGCTGGATACGTCTATTGCATCTGTTAAGCCTCATACACATGATCGGATATCCTATGGATTCTAATCCGATGGTTTTGTCCATCGGAAATCCAATGAAGCTGACTTCCATCAGTCTTGCCTACACACCATCAGACAAAAAACCGACTGTTCCAAACGCGGTGACGTAAAACACTCCGATGAGCCGAGAAAAATTAAGTTCAATGCTTCTGAGCATGCGTCGACTTGATTCTGAGCATGCGTGGGTTTTTTATCCGATGGACTTGCCCATAGACGATCGGAGTTTTCGATCGGTTTTTTATCCATCGGAAAAATTTAAAACATGTTCTATTTTTTAAAACTGATGGAAAAAAGACCGATGGGTCCCATACACGATCGGTTTGTCTGATGAAAACAATCCATCGGACGGTTTTCATCGGTTAAAATGATCGTGTGTACAGGGCTTTAGACTGTTGTCTGTGATTCATGCCTCAGACCAACGCTGATTACGTCCTGTGATCCTGGAATTCGAGAGCGACCACGTGACTTGACGCCGCTCGCGTTGATTGGTGCCAGACTTCACACGCACCAACTTCGGATCCACACAGCACGGAGAAGTACAGTAGGTGCCGCCGATATTGTATATCTATCGCGCTCCCATCGCCGAGATTCTCGGCGACAGGAGTGCCGAGATCTCGGCAACAGGGTGGCGACACGTGTCGCGCTCGCTGCCATAGCGAGGAGACGCGACACTGTATTGAGCGGGGATCCGACGTGGATTCCCGCCAATACCAGGCACTGCGTTTGGTATGAATCCTGAGCGGGAACTCCACGCCAATTTTTAAAGAAAAAACCGGCGTGGGTTCCCCCTCCAGGAGCATACCAGGCCCTTGGGTCTGGTCTGGATTTGAAGGGGAACCCTACGCCAAAAAAATGGCGTGGGGGTCCCCCTCAAGATCCAAACCAGACCCTTATCTGAGCACGCAACCTGGCAGGCCGCAGGGGAAGAGGGGGGGACGAGAGAGCGGCCCCCCCTCCCTCCTGAACCGTACCAGGCCACATGCCCTCAACATGGGGGGTTTGGTGCTCTGGGGCAGGGGGGCGACCTGCGGCCCCCCCACCCCAGAGCACCCTGCCCCCATGTTGATGAGGACAGGGCCTCTTCCCGACAACCCTGGCCGTTGGTTGTCGGGGTCTGCGGGCGGGGGGCTTATCGGAATCCGGGAGCCCCCTTTAATAAGGGGGCCCCCAGATCCCGGCCCCCCCACCCTATGTGAATGAGTATGGGGTACATCGTACCCCTACCCATTCACCTGGTGGAAAAAAATGGCAATAAAAACACAACACAGTTTTTAAAAGTATTTTATTGCACAGCTCCGGAGGTCTTCTTCCGACTTCGGGGGGTCTCCGGTGTCGTCGCCGCGCTCTCCGGTTCTTTCTTCTGCCGGGCCACCGCTATCTTCTTCCAACTCTTTTGCTAGCGGGGCCCGGTCTTCTCTGTCGCCTTCTCCCCTCTTCTTCTCTCCGGTTCTTTCTTTCTTCCGCCGGGCCTCCGCTAACTTCTTTTTAGCTCTTTTGCTAGCGGAGGCCCGGTCTTCTCCGTCGTCTCGTCCGTCTCTCCGTTGTCCTTCTGCCGGCCCCTCCACTACCTTCTTGTAGCTCTTTTGCTAGTGGAGGGGCCGGTCTTCCCGTCGTCGCCGTCGGCGTCTTCTTCCCTCTTCTCCTCCTCGATGTTGACTCGTCGCTTCCTCTCGCAGTAATGCTAAATCTTCGGTCCGCAGAGATTAATATAGGCTTCTCATGACGTCACAGTCACATGTTCCCATGACGTCACAGTCACATGCTCCGGGGCCATGTGCCCCGGAGCATGTGACTGTGACGTCATGAGAAGCCTATATTAATCCGGCAGAAGGACAACGGAGAAGAGGCCCTGTCCTCATCAACATGGGGGCAGGGTGCTCTGGGGTGGGGGGGGCCGCAGGTCGCCCCCCTGCCCCAGAGCACCAAACCCCCCATGTTGAAGGCATGTGGCCTGGTACGGTTCAGGAGGGAGGGGGGCCGCTCTCTCGTCCCCCCTCTTCCCCTGCGGCCTGCCAGGTTGCGTGCTTGGATAAGGGTCTGGTATGGATCTTGAGGGGGGCCCCCACGCCATTTTTTTGGCGTAGGGTTCCCCTTCAAATCCAGACCAGACCCAAGGGCCTGGTATGCTCCTGGAGGGGGAACCCACGCCGTTTTTTTCTTTAAAAATTGGCGTGGAGTTCCCGCTCAGGATTCATACCAAACGCAGTGCCTGGTATTGGTGGGAATCCACGTCGGATCCCCGCCTATCGGCAATGCGTGTTGCTCATCGTGAAAGGAACATTTTTTCCTTTCCCGATGACAAGACAGCTCGGCGCTGGCTCTCGCGACAGAGCTCATAGAGTGTCAATCTCGCCGCTAGAAGCGGCGAGATTGACACAATATCGGCGGCACCTACTGTATACCCCAGCTAGACCGGTCCCTTCAGGACAACACATTGAGTGTGTAGGTCGCGGACATCCCTTCATTGCAACTAAAAGGACATCCGTCTTGATCCTAGTACCCCCGATCTGAAGCACAGGAAGAGTAAGCTTACCCCAAGCAACTAACTCTCAAGTCCTGTCTTAGCATCTCCTATTAAGTTGCAATCTAAGTCTACAGATGCATTTAATTCCGCTGGGCATCCCCCTCATTACTGCCTAAATCTCAGCTTCTCCCTATTGGACAAGTCATCCCTTTCTGAAGTTGTGTTTTATTGCACACAGACCAAACTCTGTGGATCCACAACATCTGTGTCTGCAATAGATGAACCTACATGACCTATGTATCAATCTGTTTGTTGTGGGTGCATTAAGCTTGACAATTGAAATGTAGGTGTCTGTGGACTATTCCCTAGCAGAATCTGTCAGTACTTCACAATAGCCCATTCTATTTTGATATCAGGTTGATCTACTAGTCAGAAGGATGCTCCCCACCTTTTATTGACACGCTAGCTTCTTGACATATACATGTCCGGACAATAGGGGCCATTTCTATTTCATGTTTTTGAGAGGGCGGGTTGAACTCCCACCCTGATTTTTTTAGCTCACTCAACAGAGCACTGTATTTTTCATGTATGATTTTATTGTGTGATTTGCATGTTCTGAAGGAATTAATAGAAAAATGGAAAAAAGGCGTCAAAAAATCCTAAATAATTAATTATATACTAGTGCAGCTCCAAAATTAGTGAATACTAATACATGGTGAAGAAAAAACGTGAAAAGGGCGCAACAAGTGTATAATGTCCATAAACATCAATAAATGAAAAGTTCAAAAAAACAAATGCAGGGATAGCATTTTTATGCTGTATTCAAGATGATTAAACTCCAACCACCGTGCTCATAAAGGGTGCAATATAATGAATAAGTGCTTCACCCGTTGTGACACTCAAATGTGCTCACCAGAGATATTCGGCCATAAATGACCTTTAGGCATATAACAGGTACTCTTGATTCCGTTTTATTTAAAAGTGAACAAGGTAAAAATAGTATACAACCGAGTATACTGACAGCTGTGTAAGGAGGCAATGGTCAGGCTGCTTAATGAAAAACAGATGGGGGGCCTCGGCTTATGTCTAAGCTGTTAATTTAAAATATAAAAATTCATACTGCTCCAGTATACTATTTTTACATTGTTCACTTTTAAATAAAACGGTATTACACTATATCCGTTTCTCTTGTGGCTCTTTGCAGTGGAGCTTTTCAACCCATTCCAGAGTGGAAGATTATCATTCACCCTGCAAACAAAGAAGTTATCTTGGTTGATTCACTGAATACAGTCTAATTGGGAGATTGGAGCGATTGGGAATCAAGAGTACCTGTTATTTGCCTGATGGTCATTTATGGCCGAATATCTCTGGTGAGCACATTTGAGTATCATGACGGGTGAAGCACTTATTCATTATATTGCACCCTTTATGAGCACGGTGGTTGGAGTTTAATCATGTTCTGAAGGAACCCTTCTCTCATTTAGGATGTCTATCAACCTTTTTTGATGAGTTGTTGTTTTTTTGATTGATTTTTTACATTCAACAATAAAGCCTTTGCATTTAGCTGATGGATGTTGTGGTTGATTCACCTACAAATTTTCAGTTGGGGCCCTTCTATGTCCCAACATCTCTAGGTTTCTATTACGAGCGAGCGCCCCCCCTCCCTCCTGAACCGTGCTGGCCGCATGCCCTCAACATGGGGGGTGGGTGCTTTGGGGCAGGGGGCCACCCTGCGGCCCCCCCACCCCAAAGCACCCTGCCCCCATGTTGATGAGGACAAGGGCCTCTTCCCGACAACCCTGGCCGTTGGTTGTAGGGGTCTGCGGGCGGGGGGCTTATCGGAATCTGGGAGTCCCCTTTAAGAAGGGGGCCCCCAGATCCCGGCCCCCCACCCTATGTGAATGAGTATGGGGTACATCGTACCCCTACCCATTCACCTGGGGGGAAAAAATGTCAAGAAAAAAACACACTAGACAGGTTTTTAAAGTAATTTATTAGGCAGCTCCGGGGGTCTCCTTCCGACTTTCTGGCTTCTTCTCCCGCTCTCCGGTGCCCCCCTGCCCCAAAGCACCCACCCCCCATGTTGAGGGCATGCGGCCGGCATGGTTCAGGAGGGGTGGGGGCGCTCGCTCTTCCCCACCTCCTTTCCTGACCGGCCAGGCTGCCTGCTCGGATAAGGGTCTGGTATGGATTTTGGGGGGACCCCCACGCCGTTTTTTTGGCATAGGGGGTTCCCCTTAAAATCCATACCAGACCCAAGGGCCATGCTGGTTTTTTATTTAAAATTTGGCGTGGAGTTCCCCCTCAAGATCATCAGAGCACAAGTCGCATGCCAAAGTCGGATCATGCAAGACGGCGTTCCGATTTTGATCCAACTTCAATGATAGTCAATGGGCTGATGTAGGATCAAAGTCAGACCAAAGTAGTACAGGGAGCATTTTCAAAGTCGGACCGACATGTGTCGGACCAGTTAAGACGGCTCCCATAGGGAAACATTGATTTTTATTTTATTTTTTCAATCATTTTTATTGAAAATTTTATATATAACATTGTACAAATTCGTAAGGATTAGTAAGGATATTTCGATATACACGATTTACACGATATACATTTAATTATCAGTTTTGGTTGGTAACAAGTACACTTTACATCTCCAGTGAGTAATAACAAATTAACACTGTTTAGGCCATATAGACCAACATTGGTCAAACTTAATACATTGCAGAGAATTAATTGCTATTAGGCGTTCGAACATATAGTTTCTATGGACTGCTTTGGTAACATCAGAGATGTTCACGGTAGTTTTTGATTTCCAATTGCATAATATTACTACTCTTGTCTCCAGTAGGATGTGGCTCATGACTGGTCTATAATCTGGTGGGAAATTTTCTATGCCTATGTGTAGGATTGCTAATGCCGGGGTAGAGGGAGTCACTATTCCTGTTAAGGAGGAAATTAGATAAAATGTTTGGTTCCACAAGCTTCTTATATTTGGGCAGTGCCACAACATGTGTAGTAAGTTTCCTATCTGCCCACATTCTCTCCAGCATTGTGGTGATGAACCCAAAAAGTAGTTTGAAAGTCTTTACGGGGTGTAGTGCCACCTGTTAGCTATTTTTATTGTAATTTCCCAGTGTTTAATACAGTGTGAAGCCTTATGTATTTCCTTAAACGTACCTTGCCACTGATCATCAGAGAATGAAATACCTATGTCATTTTCCCATTTGCTCATTGCTATACTTTTTTTAAAAGTTTGCTTGTCTTGGAGAAGGTTGTAAAATAAGGAAATTCCTTTCGTAGCTTTGTTAGATGTTGAGTAAAAATGCCACATTTTAGGTGGGATATATAGTTTTGGGCTTGGATGGGATTGGAGAAAGTGTGATATGCGCAAGCATGTGAACAACTTGTCTCTAGGCACTTGCTGAGGTGATGGGATGGGGTCCTTTATATAGGTTCGACACATGTGATATGCTGTGTCCCACCAAGTCTTTTACTGATAGCATTGGGATTTTTGCTTCAAGGATACTCAACGGTAGTCTATAGTTAATCTCCTGGGCATCTTTGTCATTTAACTTAAGGAATAATCTCCATGCTCTTAAGGAGGTCTGCGTGGGAGGGGAAAGGGTTGAAATGTTCCAAGGTGACCACCTATCGCCTAGAAGTAGTAGCTTGAGGTCCTTAGTTGGTGATGTTGATTTTTCTATGTCTATCCATAATGGCGTTTCCTGATTATCTAGCCAATATTTGATGTGATCCATTCTAACTGCCCATAGGTAATCGCATATGTCAACTAGGCCTGCCCCTTTGCTTTTCTGTGGGAAATAAGATTGTTTCGTGAGCATCTAGCTTTTTTATTTCCCCATATGTATTTCCAACTCATGCTGGATAGGTGATTAAGGTAACTTTTAGGTATGTGAATTGGTAGGGTGCGGAATATATATAAGATTTGCGGCAGTATCAACATTTTGTAGGCTGTTATTCTCCCTAGCCAAGATATTTCCTTATTTGAAATACCTTTCAGTTGGGATTCCAGTTTGGTAATTAGCTTGGTCATGTTAGCTTTAACTAGTGCCAAAATATTATTGGTTATGGTAATACCTAGGTAAGTGATGCCTCTGTCACTCCAAGTGTATGGTAATTGTTTTTGCAGTTCACTTCGCACTTTTGATGTGACACCCAGATCCAGGATTAGGGACTTACTAAAGTTCACTTTGTAATAAGAGGTATCTCCAAAATCCGTTAGGATTTTATGTGCCTGGTTTAAGGATGTTAGTGGATTGGTCAAGATTAGGATGACATCATCCGCGAATAGGTTAATAGTATGTGCGCTAGAGCCAAACTGGAAACCCGTGATCAGGGGGTGAGCTTTGATTGCTTCAGCTAATGGTTCAATCATAAGATTAAAGATGGTCGGAGAGAGGGGGCATCCTTGTCTTGTCCCATTGGTTATGTCGAAGACTTTGGACAAGAAACCAGCTGAGTGCACCTGTACAGACGGGCACAAATAGAGCGCTAACATAGCAGTTAATATGGGACCTCTAAAACCATATTTTGATAAGACCATTTTCATGTAGGTCCAGTGGACCCTGTGGAACGCCTTCTCTGTGTCAATAGATAACAACAGAGAAGGCGTTCGATTTGTTTCAGCAGAGTGCAGTACATTTATAATCCGTCTGGTAGCATCTGAGGTTTGTCTCCCCTTCACAAAGCCCATCTGGTCGCGTTTGATAAGTGATGGTATGACGTTCATTAATCGTTTGGCCAGTAATTTTGCATACACTTTGATGTCTGAGTTTAGAAGGGATATTGGTCTGAAATTGGCCAGAGTAATGGGGTCCTTTCCTGGTTTGGGTAATGTTACTATGTGTGATCTCAGCATTTCCTGAGGGAAGGATGCAGATTCTGCTGCTTTATTAAAAACTGGTTGCATGTGATGTGAAAGGATGTGTTTAAATGTTTTCAGGTATTCATTGGAGAATCCATCTGGCCCTGGCGATTTACCGTTCGGAAGTGTGTCTATAACTAGTTCTATTTCTTGGTGTGATATGGTGGTGTTAAGCTCTGATAGTTGTAGTTCGGAGAGAGATGGGAGATTCAGTCCCTGCAAAAATGACTGGATTTTGTCTGTGGTTGGCTGAGGTGTTTTGGGGTCTGAATGTAAGTTATACAGTGAACTGTAGTAATCAACTTGCAATAGCTTGCGGGTCTACTACTTTGTGTTGAAGTGTAGGATGTTGAAGATATGCTATTCTGGATTTTGTGCATGCTGCTTTCAGTCTATTAGCTAAGTATTTGCCTGCTCTGTTGGCGTTGGCATAATAGTTTAGTTGTAGGCGTTGTAGATGTTTGTCATATTGTTGGGAGAGTTGTTCTCTTAGTGTTTCTCTTAGTGTGGCTAGATTTGGTGTTAGGATATTCGTGGGTGTTTGTTTGTTTAGAGCCTCAGCAGGGGAGGGCTGGGCCAGGGGGCAGGGTGGCAATTGCCTCCCAGGCCAGCCTAACCTATGTTCAAAATGGCCGGCAGCCGCTGCCCGCTACTATTTACTTTTTTATTCTGGTCTAGGAAGTCGGGTCGGGGGCATGGCCAATGCGGCCGACCACTAGCTGTTGCATTCCGGGAGTTGTAGTCCGCACTCAAGCTTCTGGTGGGTGGAAAACACAGCTGCGCAGAGGAAACTACAACTCCCTGGGACCGGATTCTTAGAGGCAGGGCATGCCAGGGAGTCGGGACGCAGGGCTGCAGGGCTGGGCGCTGGCTGCAACTTGACCCCAGGATCAGGAGCGTTACCCCCCAGGAAACCGTGGCGTGCAAGGACCTGCTGTGTTGAGATCACTGAAGTGAGAGACCCTGACACCCCTAGCTGACCTACCCATCTCCCCCCCATACGCCCCTTGATTGATGTAGGACCAATGTAGGACCGTTGTAGGACAGATGTCGCAGAGCAAAGTAGGATGAAAGTCGTATGACTGTCGTGTAGTATCAGTGTGAACCCAGCCTGAAAGTCGTATGAGGCTGGGTTCACACTGGTACGACACGACAGTCATACAACTTTCAGGCCGGGTTCACACTTGTGCGACACGACAGCTGTCCGACTTTGGATCCGACTTTGCCCTGCGACATGAAGCCGACATACGTCCGACTTTCAATGAACGGGG
This sequence comes from Rana muscosa, assembly GCA_029206835.1. Taxonomy (NCBI): domain Eukaryota; kingdom Metazoa; phylum Chordata; class Amphibia; order Anura; family Ranidae; genus Rana; species Rana muscosa. The sequence goes on along the minus strand of CM055116.1, from coordinate 624,029,317 downwards.
ATCCGACTTGGATCCCCGCCAATACCAGGCACTGTGTTTGGTATGAATCTTGAGGGGGAACTCCACGCCAAATTTAAAATAAAAAACCGGCATGGGTTCCCCCTCCAAGAGCATACCAGGCCCTTCGGTCTGGTATGGATTTTAAGGGGAACCCCCCAAGCCGAAAAAACGGTGTGGGGGTCCCCCTCAAAATCCAAACCAGACCCTTATCCGAGCACGCAACCTGGCAGGCCGCAGGAAAAGAGGGGGGGATGAGAGAGCGGCCCCCCTCCCTCCTGAACCGTACCAGGCTGCATGCTCTCAACATGGGGGGTTTGGTGCTTTGGGGCAACCTGCGGCCTCCCCACCCCAAAGCACCCTGCCCCCATGTTGATGAGGACAGGGCCTCTTCCCGACAAACCCGGCCGTTGGTTGTCGGGGTATGCGGGTGGGGGCTTATCGGAATCCGGGAGCCCCCTTTAATAAGGGGGCCCCCAGATCCCGGCCCCCCACCTGGTGGAAAAAAATGTCAATAAAAAAATACTACACAGGTTTTTAAAGTAATTTATTACACAGCTCCGGGGGACTTCTTCCGACTCCGGGGGTCTCTTCCGACTTCGGGGGTCTTCTTCCAACTTCGGGGGTCTCTTCCGACTTCGGGGGTCTCCGGTGTCGTCTCTCGCTCTCCGGTTCTTTCATCCTTCTGCCGGGCCTCCGCTATCTTCTTTCAGCTCTTTTGCTAGCGGGGGCCCGGTCTTCTCCGTTGCCTTCTTCCCTCTTCTCCTCTTCGATGTTGACACGTTGCTTCTTCCCACTGTAATGCCGGGTTTGCGGTGCGCAACGATTTATATAGGCCTCTCATGACGTCACAGTCACAAGCTCCGGGTGGCCCCGGAGCATCTGACTGTGACGTCATGGGAGCATGTGGCCACCCGGAGCATGTGACTATGACGCCATGAGAGGCCTATATAAATCGTTGCGGACCGCACACCCAGCATTACAGCGGGAGGAAGCGACGAGTCAACATCTCCATCTCCAGGAGAGAAGAGGGAAGAAGATGACGAAGAAGACCGGGCCCCCGCTACCAAGAGAGCTGGAAGAAGATAGCGGAGGACCGGCAGAAGGAAGAAAGAAACGGAGAGCGAGAGAATAACCGGAGAGCGCGGAGATGACACCGGAGACCCCCGAAGTCGGAAGAAGACCCCCGAAGTCAGAAGAGACCCCCAGAGTCGGAAGAAGACCCCCGGAGCTGTGTAATAAAATAATTTAAAAACCTGTGTATTGTTTTTTTATTGACATTTTTTCCCACCAGGTGAATGGGTAGGGGTACAATGTACCCCATACTCATTCACATAGGGCGGGGGGCCGGGATCTGGGGGCCCCCTTATTAAAGGGGGCTTCTGGATTCCGATAAGCCCCCGCCCGCATACCCCGACAACCAACGGCCAGGGTTGTCGGGAAGAGGCCCTGTCCTCATCAACATGGGGGAAGAGTGCTCTGGGGTGGGGGGTCACAGGTCACCCCGCTGCCCCAAAGCAACAAACCCCCCATGCGGCCTGGTATGGTTCAGGAAGGAGGGGGGTCACTCTCTCGGCCCCCCCTCTTTTCCTGCGGCCTGCCAGGTTGCATGCTCGGATAAGGGTCTGGTTTGGATTTTGAGGGGGACCCCCATGCCGTTTTTTCGGCTTAGGGGTTCCCCTTAAAATCCATACCAGACCGAAGGGCCTGGTATGCTCCTGGAGGGGAACCCATGCTGGTTTTTTTATTTCAAATTTGGCGTGAAGTTCCCCCTCAAGATCAGCAGAGCACAAGTCGCATGCCAAAGTCGGATCATGCAAGACCGCGGTCCGACTTTGATCCGACTTCAATGATAGTCAATGGGCTGAAGTAGGATCAAAGTGTCGGACCAGTTAAGACGGCTCCCAAAGGGAAACATTGATTTTCACACATCATGCGACATGATCTCCCAATGTCGGAGCGTTTGTCGGACAAGTGTGAATCCGGCCTCATCCTACTTTGCACTGCGACATCAGTCCTACATTGATCCTACATTGGTCCAACATCCATCCGTCTTTCATGAACAGGATACTACTTTGATCCGACTTTGTGATAGTCTGACTTTTCCTTTGACCAATCAAAACAATCCCAGTGTGAGATGAATTCCTTTTACTGCTGCTGTAATCACCATGTCGGATGTCAAAAGTCGGATGGTTAGGACAAGGATCCTACTTTGATCCGACTTCAGTGATAATCAATGGGCTGAAGTAGGATCAAAGTTGGACCAAAGTAGTACAGGGAGCAGGCCAGGTTCACACTTGTGGTTCCCCTCCAGGAGCATACCAGGCCCTTCGGTCTGGTATGGATTTTAAGGGGAACCCCCTAAGCCGAAAAAACGGCGTGGGGGTCCCCCTCAGAATCCAAACCAGACCCTTATCTGAGCACGCAACCTGGCAGGCCGCAGGAAAAGAGGGGGTGAGAGAGCGCCCCCTCCCTCCTGAACCGTACCACGCCGCATGCCCTCAACATGGGGGTTTGGTGCTTTGGGGCAGGGGGCGACCTGCGGCCCCCCCCACCCCAAAGCACCCTGCCCCCCATGTTGTTGGGGACAAGGGCCTCTTCCCAACAACCCTGGCCGTTGGATGTCAGGGTCTGCGGGCGGGGGCTTATCAGAATCGAGGAGCCCCCTTTAATAAGGGGGCCCCCAGATCCCGGCCTCCCCACCCTATGTGAATGAGTATGGGGTACATCGTACCCCTACCCATTCACCTGGTTTTTAAAGTAATTTATTACACAGCTCCGGGGGTCTTCTTCCGACTCCGGGGGTCTCTTCCAACTTCGGGGGTCTTCTCCTGACTCCAGGGGTCTCTTCCGACTTCGAGGTCTTCTTCCAACTTTGGGGGTCTTCTTCCAACTTCAGGGGTCTCTTCCGACTTCGGGGGTCTCCGGTGTTGTCTCCGCGCTCTCCGGTTCTTCTCTCGCTCTCCGGTTCTTTCTTCCTTCTGCCGGGCCTCCGCTATCTTCTTGCAGCTCTTTTGCTAGCTGGGGCCCGGTCTTCTTCGTCGCCTTCTTTCCTCTTCTCCTCCTCGATGATCACTCGTCGCTTCCTCCCGCTGTAATGCTGGGTGTGCGGTGCGCAACGATTTATATAGGCCTCTCATGACATCACAGTTACAAGCTCCGGGTGGCCCTGGAGCATGTGACTGTGACATCATGGGAGCATGTGGCCACCTGGAGCATGTGACTGTGACGTCATGAGAGGCCTATATAAACCGTTGCGGACCGCACACCCAGCATTACAGCGGGAGGAAGCGACGAGTCAACATCTCCAGGAGAGAAGAGGGAAGAAGATGACGAAGAAGACCGAGTCCCCGCTACCAAGAGAGCTGGAAGAAGATAGCGGAGGACCCTAGTGTTGGGAGAAAACCCCCGAAGTCGGAAGAGACCCCCGGAGTCGGAAGAAGACCCCCGGAGCTGTGTAATAAATTACTTTAAAAACCTGTGCAGTGTTTTTTTATTGACATTTTTTTCCACCAGGTGAATGGGTAGGGGTACGATGTACCCCAAACTCATTCACATAGGGTGGGGGGCCGGGATCTAGGGGCCCCCTTATTAAAGGGGGCTCCTGGATTCCAATAAGCCCCCCGCCCGCAGACCCCGACAACCAACGGCCAGGGTTGTCGGGAAGAGGCTCTTGTCCCCATCAACATGGGGGCAGGGTGATTTGGGGTGGGGGGCCGCAGGTCGCCCCCCTGCCCCAAAGCACCAAACCCCCTATGTTGAGGGCATGCGGCCTGGTACGGTTCAGGAGGGAGGGGGTCCGCTCTCTCGTCCCCCCCTCTTTTCCTGCGGCCTGCCAGGTTGCGTGCTCGGAAAAGGGTCTGGTTTGGATTTTGATGGGGGACTGCCATGCCGTTTTTTCGGCTTAGGGGTTCCCCTTAAAATGCATACCAGACCGAAGGGCCTGGTATGCTCCTGGAGGGGAACCCATGCTGTTTTTTTTATTTAAAATTTGGCGTGGAGTTCCCCCTCAAGATCAGCAGAGCACAAGTCGCATGCCAAAGTCGGATCATGCAAGACCGCGGTCCGACTTTGATCCGACTTCAATGATAGTCAATGGGCTGAAGTAGGATCAAAGTCGGACCAAAGTAGTACAGGGAGCATCTTTAAAGTCGGACCGACATGTGTCGGACCAGTTAAGACGGCTCCCATAGGGAAACATTGATTTTCACACGTCATGCGACATGAGCTCCCAATGTCAGAGCGTTTGTCGGAAAATTGTGAACCCGGCCTCACTGTCATGTAGTATCAGTGTGAACCCAAACTCAGGCTGGGTTCACACTGGTCCGACAAACGCTCCGACATTGGGAGCTCATGTCGCATGACGTGTGAAAATCAATGTTTCCCTATGAGAGCTGTCTTAACTGGTCCGACACAAGTCGGTCCGACTTTGAAAATGCTCCCTTTACTACTTTGGTCCGACTTTGATCCTACTTCAGCCCATTGAATATCATTGAAGTCGGATCAAAGTAGGATGCTTGTCCTAACCATCCGACTTTTGACATCCGACATGGTGATTACAGCAGCAGTAAAAGGAATTTATCTCACCCTGGGATTGTTTTGATTGGTCAAAGGACAAGTCAGACTAGCACAAAGTCAGATCAAAGTAGTATCCTGTTCATGAAAGTCGGATGGATGTCGGACCAATGTAGGATCAATGTAGGACTGATGTCGCAGAGCAAAGTAGGATGAAAGTTGTATGACTGTCGTGTTGTACCAGTGTGAACCCAGCCTAAGGCTGGGTTCACACTGGTGCGACACGACAGCCGTCCTACTTTGGATCCGACTTTGCCCTGCGACATGAAGCCGACATATGTCCGACTTTCAATGAACGGAGATCCGACTTGGATCCCTGCCAATACCAGGCACTGTGTTTGGTATGAATCTTGAGGGGGAACTCCACGCCAAATTTGAAATAAAAAAACGGCAAGGGTTCCCCCTCCAGGAGTATACCAGGCCCTTTGGTCTGGTATGGATTTTAAGGGGAACCCCCTAAGCTGAAAAAACAGTGTGGGGGTCCCCCCAAAATCCAAACCAGACCCTTATCCAAGGCACGCAACCTGGCAGGCCACAGAAGAAGAGGGGGGACGAGAGAGCGCCCCCCCTCCCTCCTGAACCGTACCAGGCCGCATGCCCTCAACATGGGGGGTTTGGTGCTTTGGGGCAGGGGGGCGACCTGCGACCCCCCACCCCAAAGCACCCTGCCCCCATGTTGATGAGGACAGGGCCTCTTCCCGACAACCCTGGCCGTTGGTTGTCGGGGTCTATGGGCGAGGGCTTATCGGAATCCGGGAGCCCCCCTTTAATAAGGGAGCCCCCAGATCCCAGCCCCCCACCCTATGGGAATGAGTATGGGGTACATCGTACCCCTACCCATTCACCTGGTGGAAAAAATGTCAATAAAGAAACACTACACAGGTTTTTAAAGTAATTTATTACACAGCTCCGGGGGTCTTCTTCCGACTTCGGGGGTCTCCGGTGTCGTCTCTGCGCTATCCGGGCCTCCGCTATCTTCTTCCAGCTCTTTTGCTAGCGGGGCCCGGTCTTCTCCATCAACTTCTTCCCTCTTCTTCTCTCGCTCTCCAGTTCCCCCAACATGGGGGCAGGGTGCTTTGGGGTGGGGGGGCCGTAGGTTGCCCCCCCGCCCCAAAGCACCAAACCCCCCATGTTGAGGGTATGCGGCCTGGTACGGTTCAGGAGGGAGGGGGGCCGCTCTCTTGTCCCCCCTCTTTTCCTGTTGCCTGCCAGGTTGCATGCTCAGATAAGGGTCTGGTTTGGATTTTGGGGGGACCCCCACGCCGTTTTTTTCGGCTTGGGGGTTCCCCTTAAAATCCATACCAGACCGAAGGGCCTGGTATGCTCCTGGAGGGGAACCCATGCCGGGTTTTTTCAGCAGAGCACAAGTCGCATGCCAAAGTTGGATCATGCAAGACTGCGGTCTGACTTTGATCCGACTTCAATGATAGTCAATGGGCTGAAGTAGGATCAAAGTCAGACCAAAGTAGTACAGGGAACATTTTCAAAGTCGGACCAACATGTGTCGGACCAGTTAAGATGGCTCCCATAGGGAAACATTGATTTTCACACGTCATGCGACATGAGCTCCCAATGTCGGAGCGTTTGTCGCCCCAGTGTGAACCCGGCCTCAGTCTTTTTTTTTTCTTTGTTTTCACCTGGCTATCTGTCCAGTAACACAATTAGGAGAATTTAGCTTTAACAATAAAACCTGAAAGCTGGTTGGTTACTATGCAGAGCTGCACCAGATCTTGAACTCTAAAGCCTCGTACACACGACCGAGTTTCTCGTCGTTAAAAACACGTAGTTTTTTTCGACGAGATTCTTGTTAACCTTGACGAGTTTCTCGTCAAGCTTTCTATGCGTACACACTGACATTTCCCAATTTCCTCGTTGTTCTCCGCGCTCATGTCCAGCACGTACGACGGCACTATAAAGGGGAAGATCGATTTTCTTGGCGCCACCCCTTGGGCTGCTTTTGCTGATCTCGTGTTACCGCGTGTGAAGTAAAAGTTTGGGAAGAGACGATTCGCGCTTTTCAGTCTTCATGCTTTTCAGTTCGTTTTCTGAGGTTCAGTTTGTGCTTGTGGGTTCGTATCTTGACTTTCAGGGCGTCTAGGCAGGTCGTATCTGTTTTACAGTGCGTTCTTGCCCGTTTGTTTCTGATTTTCAGTTCGTTATTCATAGGCCTTGCTGTTCTAAAGTGCGTTCTGTTCTGTACGTTCTGATAAGACGACCGTTTCCTAGCCATGTCACCTGGACGTTCTCGTCGTCGAGTTCGTGCTGTGCGTGCGCTTGGTGTTGGTCTGCTTGTTTTGGACCAAGACCAGTCCATGAATGGTGTGAGGAGGAGTTCATGGACCAAGAATTGGTTGCTCCAGCGGGACCAATTCTGCCACATGCCTCTGCTGCGGGAGATAGTCGAGAATAATCCTGAGGACTACAGGAATTTTCTGCGGATGTCTGACCCGTTTTTCAGGAACTGTTGGCTTTGGTGTCCCCCTATATTACCAGGCAGGACACCGTTATGCGGGAAGCCATCAGTGCTGAGCAGAGGCTCATCGCCACGTTACGTTATCTGGCGACAGGGAGAAGTCTTCAGGACTTGAAGTTCACGACAGGCATCTCCCCCCAGGCTCTGGGCCTCATAATCCTAGACACCTGTTCTGCCATTATACAAGTCCTGCAGGAGGACTGTATTAGGGTAAGTTTTCTCCTTTAACATCACATTTTATGTATTCCATGTATGCTAATGTATTGTATTTCTTTCATCCTTCCCTAATTACCATGATTGTAATATGCTGAGAATGTCCCCTTTGTCCCCATGCATGCTGGAAGCTTTAGATTGCCCCTTTTTTCTCCTCCATGCATATTTCCCTTCACTAACCTTTCCAGCAGGGGCGCCTGTTGCAACAAATGTTTGGGGGTCCAACCCCAATTTAGGAAATAAACTTCCTCCATTTTTGCAAAGGTGCCTATTAAACGCCCCCAGTTGTCCCCTCCAATGCAGCCATTTTGTCCCCTTCAATGCAGCCATTTTGTCCCCTCCAATGCAGCCATTTTGTAACCCTCCAATGCAGCCATTTTGTAACCCTCCAATGCAGCCATTTTGTCCCCTCCAATGCAGCCATTTTGTAACCCTCCAATGCAGCCATTTTGTCCCCTTCAATGCAGCCATTTTGTCCCCTCCAATGCAGCCATTTTGTCCCCTTCAATGCAGCCATTTTGTCCCCTCCAATGCAGCCATTTTGTCCCCTCCAATGCAGCCATTTTGTAACCCTCCAATGCAGCCATTTTGTCCCCTTCAATGCAGCCATTTTGTCCCCTCCAATGCAGCCATTTTGTCCCCAGCCCTGCACATACCGTCTTGTGGTCAGCGCCATCCTTCTTCTGTCCTTGATGTCTTCTCCTTCCCTTGATGTTGCATCAGCCAATCATGTTACCATTAAACAGACTTGGTGAACATGATTGGCAGAGCAGCCTGTCAGTGTTTACCCAAGGAATGCTCCCCCCCTGCGTCCCCTATTTAACTTTTATGAAGCCAATTACATCCCTCAGGCTGTAATGTGCAAGCCTATTTGCCTCCCTGTTTCTGATATGCAATTTTCACCCCATAAATGCCGCAGTTATTCATATGTTGGTCGCTTAACAGGGGGCCATACACCTGAATAGTGGGCGGCATTGACAATACATAGGTTAATGCAGTTCAAGAACCTATGTATTGCTCTGAGTGATGGGCACAGGAGAGAGGGGGCAGTGTTCCAGCGCCCACTCTGGACGCACCGCCACTGCACTGCTATCCTGTGGCCAAACACATCTACCCCCCCCCAAAATAATGTATTAATGGACCATCAGAGGGGGTGATGAATATGAAACATGAGCCTTCCATTATACTTATTGAAAACACCTTTAATAAACGTAGAATTTGATTGATGTTGGCCTCTAATGTTTTTTATTATAATCTCCTTGTAATGTAATATTTTTAAATTCTAATTTTCTTTCATCTTGTTTGACTCCCCAGCTTCCTTCCACGCCACAGGAATGGCAGACTGTGGCATCGGAGTTTGCCACGTGGTGGGACTTCCCCAACTGCGGTGGTGCCATAGACGGGAAGCACGTCCGCATCGTGCCGCCACCCCGTTCTGGGTCCTACTACTTCAATTACAAGGGGTTTCATAGCATTGTGCTGATGGCGGTGGTGTCAGCACAGTATGAATTCCTCTATGTTAATGTAGGGAAGAATGGCCGGATGTCCGATGGGGGATCCTTCATCCAGACGGAGTTTGCCCTCCGTCTCCAGAGTGACAACCTTGCATTGCCACCGGATGCAGGGAATATTGAAGGACTCCCCTTTGTTTTCTTGGCTGATGAAGCCTTTGTACTCGGACCGCATCTTATGAGGCCATTTCCTCACAGGACCCTGACCCCAGAGAAGAGGGTGTTCAATTACCGGCTGGCCAGGGGCCGAAGAGTCGTTGAAAATGCCTTCGGCATAATGGCCAGCTGGTTCCGCATTTTTTTGACTTCCATACACTTGGCGGACTACAAAATAAACTATGTAGTTTTATGCTGCTGTGTGCTACACAATTTTCTCGGCAGAAAATCCAATTCATATATGGCCTCAGTATTGCTTGAGGCTGGACTTTCACCTGCTAATCCCCTGCCGGGCCTGTAATCTGCCCGCCCTGGCTTGCCCCCCCAAAATGCCCGTGAGGTTCGGGACAAATATATGGAATATTTCACGGGTAGGGGGGCAATTCCTATGCCAGGCTATGGCTAAAGATTCCTGGAGAATGATTTAAATAAAATTCTGATTTCTAATTTTAACTTAGGTTTGTTTCCTGTCTCCTAGTTTGTCTTAGTGCATTTGTAGTGCCAAGTGTATTTTCCTTTAGTAAATAACAACCATTTCACTATGTAACCTTAAAAAAAACACAAATCAGGTTAGAGCGTATTGAAAAAAGAAGCTACACGTTGTTTCTGTTCAAACATTTTACTCTGTGCACATTCACACACATGTTTCCTTTTTTTTTTTTTTCCTGGCCACAAACCGCCAATTCTTTTCTTAGGAAAATACAAAAACAGTTGCATTCCAAAAATTACAACATTGGATACCTCTGAGCAATCTGACACATTCACTTTCACAAACTATGTCTCTATGTGCCCGTCCTAATATGGGGTCTTGCCACCCCTTGCCCAGCCACAAATTGAATATGCACACATTTTGTATTATTTTCCACTAGGGATTTGAGACTCCTGATCCCTATTGTCAACATGTGCTATCTGCCATCAGGGGTGATCAATGGATGTGTTTTGGGGGTGCAACCCCTTCCTCAGTTCACCTACTTTAGATACGAGGAAGGGGTTGCACCCCCAAAAGACGTACATGGATATCCCCTGATGGCAGATGGCACATGTTGACACACTGTGTGCATATTCAATTTTTGGCTGGTTGCATTGTCAAAAACAGTATAAAAGGTTGATGAACAGTCATTCCTGAAAAAAAAATGGGGGTTTGGTTGACTTATTCGATTCTCCCCAAAACATCTAGAATGTCTTTAAATGTTTGATCCATCACATGAATTATTTGTTTTATTCTGTCCAGTTCCGTGCTACATTCCATCACTTGCTGTATTATTCGGAGGGCACTGTCAGCAGAGAAACGTGTACTATCCTTCACCACAACATTTACATCCCCTAAAAACAAAATAAAAAGGTATTATAACTCTGCAGGCCTACATCTCTTACCTGAAGCTGTGGTGACAGATACTGACCTGTTGTGGTGACCAGTTCCACAACGTCATCCACCTCTCCTTCCTGCACTTCTCCTTCCTCCACCTCAACTTCCTCAACATCCTTCGGTTGTGGGTCTTTGGGAGTTTGGGTTTGTTGTGAAGCTGTGGGGTTCCTTTGCTCCCTGGAGTGTTCTCCTCCCAGTCTTCTCTCCCCTATGAGAATCAAACAAAAGGTCTATTTATCACACTGAAATTCTCTATGAAAAATAAAAACAGGCTAAATTGTTTGAAAGTGGGGTACAAGTGTGTGTTTGGGCGGAAGTTAAAGATGAATGCATTATTTCTGACCAATAATATGTTTAGTATTCACCTTTGGCTGTCAGTTTTTAGACATGGAGGCACCACAAAAAATCACTAATGCACCTGTGTGGGACACCCAAAAAAGGCGGGTCTGGTGGCCCACACTATAGTGCTCCAAAGTACAGATGTGGTACCAGCTGCTGAGTGTCCTCTCCTTTACACTGACTAAAGTTTGCATTTCATTCTCTTTACAAACACATCATCTAGCCTAAAAATTTTGAACAAAAATGTTAAAAAAACACGCAGATGTCTAATTACTTTTGTGGCTATAAAATAAGCCAAAACAGCGGATAGTGGCCGAACGAAGTGTCTGTAACGTAACGAACGATTACTGTGCCAAACCAAGTTCAAATTATTAAATTATGGAAGGGAGTCCAATATGATAAAATCACAAAAAGGAGCAACATGTAAGTTGAGAAAAACATTAATAGCCGAAAAGTGTACATTTTACTTACTTTTTGCTAGCATTCTCTTAATGCTCCTTAACTGCTCTGGCTCCCTCAGTTTGAGGTCTGACCACCTCTTTCTGAGCTGCTCATTTGAGCGTTTCACCCTGAAATTCGTCTTCAGACTCTTCACGACTTTATTGAGGATTTTGGCCTTCCTTCTATTTGGTTTGCTATACGGCCCATGCTTTGCGTCATAATCAGACTTGAGCAAGATGTCCACCATCTCCGCCTTCTCCGCAAAAGACATATTAGATGCCTTGAATCTCCTCCTTGATCGTGACGTTTCCTCGGTCTCCGGGCTTGTCTCCTCCTCGTTAGTTGCAGAATTATCAGACACCTGCTGTAACTCCGCCATATCTGTCTGCGCGCCGAAAGAGAAGGGGCGGGGAAAAGATGTTAGTTAGAACGTCATGGGCGGGCGACGTGTGCGGAGCGACGTGTTCGTAGTTTGACGCATGCGTGGTGTATATATAGCAAACACACATGTGACTATACTACGTTCGCTGTGCGGAGAGAGGAGTTCAAGTTACGGACATGCGAACGAAGGTATGTGATTTTGTGACTTGGACAAATTGTTGGCCTATACTGTCTTGAGAATGTTGTAGAATATATATGGTGACTACGATGTTAAGGAGGTTAGACTGTGTGCCTCACATTAGTTATATATTATTTATTTTACTTGCAGACCCAAAATGAATGTGTTTATAAGTGACAAGGAATTCCTTGCGGAATTTATAGACCGGGTAAGGGAGCTGCCCGCTCTGTGGGAGACGAAAAACCCCATCCACAAAAAAAGAGGGGTGAGAAAAGCAGCGCTGGAGACCCTGCTCCCATTTGTGCATACCAAGGTGCCCACAGCCACAGCAAAACAGGTGGACACTAAAATTGGGAGCTTGAGAGGCACCTACAGGACTGAACGCTCTAAGGTCCTGGCTTCTCAGAGGTCAGGAGCAGCAGCAGATGATGTGTATGTCCCGAATTTGTGGTACTACAGCAGGATGTCCTTCCTGGATGACCACATTGAGGCAAGGCCATCACTCTCCACTCTTCCCCCCATACTTCCCTGCAGCCAACCTGAGCCTTCTCTGGAGCAAGAGGAGGCAGCCATCCTGGATGATCCTGATTTGGCCATCTGGAGCCAGGTATAGTATTAAATGAAAATGTATTGGGAAAAAATTAATGTTTGCCAAATATGTCAAGATGACAAACATAAACTATTTAGAGTTCCACAAGTGAAATCAAGATCTCTAGAAATTAGTCTGCACTTAATTGGGTGCTAAATAGTCAATCTGATGTAGTTGTAAATTTTAGAAACTGATTTCAGGATTTACATTCTAATTGGTTCAATCATGATTATAAATTTGGAGGCAAAGATTAAAGCAACATATTAAACTATGTCCCTTTTTCATACACAGGATGAAATCAGCCAGGAGGAGGGTCTGGAAACTATCAGGCAGGAGGAGGAAGGGCCCAGTGGCAGCCAGGAGGTGGCAGGGCCCAGTGGAAGGCAGGAGGTGGCAGGGCCCAGTGGCAGCCAGGAGGTGGCAGGGCCCAGTGGCAGGCAGGAGGTGGCAGGGCAAAGGAGAAGCACCAGATCACAGGTGCCTGCCATACAATTTCCCACAAGAGGCAGGAGGACCACCAGTGAGGCAGCAATGGCCCTTATTAAAGAGGCCCATGCCACCCTCAAAGAGCCCACATCCCCTGAAGAGGCCATTGCCGGCCTAGTGGAGGCAAAGTTCAAGGTGATGAGCATGGAGCAATGCCTCCTATGCGAGCCCCTGCTCATCACCTTGCTCAACAAGGGGGTGATGGGAAAAATTACCCCCAATACTGCAATTTGTGAGGTGGCACAACTGTCCCAACCTCAACCTCCTCCTCCACCTTCTTCTTCTACCCCACCCCCTTCTCCTCCACCTTCTTCTTCTGCCCCACCCCCTTCTCCTCCACCTCCTCCTCCACCTTGTTCTTCCGCCCCACCCCCTTCTCCTCCACCTCCACCTCCACCTTGTTCTTCCGCCCCACCCCCTTCTCCTCCACCTCCACCTTGTTCTTCTGCGCCACCCCCTTCTCCTCCACCTCCTCCTCCTCCTGATAGGAGTACCCCTCCAGTGGCCCAGCCTCCAGCCAAACGAAGAAGGAAGGCTGCAGGGAAGGCTTCAGGAAAGGTTGCAGGGAAGGTTGCCAGGAAGACGAGGAAGTGATGGCCATTGTGGTCGGACAGAAGGCAGCCTGTTGTAGTACCACACACTTGGGACATATATCTCACCTGCTGCTGTTCCTGACCTCTGGGAGGCCAGCTTCAGATTGTGCTCAGAAATGTTGGCCTTCTCAAGCTCCCAATTTTAGTTTCCACACAGGGTTGATGTGTGGTCTGGGGTCCCTGGGATGCACAAATGGCAGCAGGTTCTCCAGTGCTGCCTTCTCTTTATTTTATTTGAAACATGAATAAATGTTATTTTTGTTTAAGTTCATACTTGACTATGTGTATTTGTAAAAATTTAAAATTTAGCTTTGGAGTAAGCAGAGACATTTGACTGGCAAAAAAAGGGACAGATAATAACCCCCCTAAAAAATAAAAGAATCTGATTTCCCAAAAAGAGGGTGTAAAATTTTACAACTATATATTAAAATATTCAATGGGAGATCACTATCAAAACATTGCGAAATTAAAATTAACATCAGTTTGAAAAATATAAAAATGTTAAATATTCATAAAAACTTGCACGATATAATACACATAAATCTTCTTAAGAGCAGCATGAAAAAGGTTAAAAAAATATAGTCATAACTCTGTGTGAATATCAGCAGCAAAATAAGTTCTTTCGTTTTGATTAATGTAACATTCTAAAGAAGATTTCAATGCACAACATTTAAACGATGCAATAATTTCGAGCGTGACGAATCTCCATTACGAAGGCTTGTTTTACCAGAAGATGCGCTCCCGTCTCATACTTGCTTCTGAGCATGCGCGCTTTTGAAAGACTCGTTAAAGCATACACACGAACCATTTTCTCGTCACAAAACAGGCCGACGAGGAAATCTGGAATCCTGACGAGAAAATAGAGAGCAGGTTCTCTATTTTCTCGTCGAGATTCACTGCAATTTTCTCGTCGTAAAACCATACACACGAACGTTTTTCTCGATAAAAAAGCTCTCGCGGCACTTTTCTTGCCGGTTTTGGATGAGAAAATCGGTCGTGTGCACGAGACTTATGGCTCGATTCACATCTATGCATGTTGCTCCTGAGCTTTCCTGCAGTGCTTTTTGCAGTGCTTGCCGCATTTTTGAACACGCGTTTTTACTGCGATTTTTTTTTTACACTATATATAGCTGCTTGCTAAGGAGGGGGCCTGGAAAGCCGGCCGCCATGTCCTTAACAACCGCTGACAGCTGAATGTAAAAAAAAAAGAATTGCCGGCTAAAAAAAATTGTGCAAAAAAACAGCGTGGGGTCCCCCCCAGGTCCATACCAGGCCCTTGGGTCTAGTATGGATTCAGATAGGACCCCCCACCCAATTATTTTTATTTAAATGGCATGGGGTCCCCCCCAAAATCCATACCAGACCCTTATCCGAGCATGCAGCCCGGCAGATCAGAAAAGGGAGGGGATGAGCCCCCCTTCCTCCTGAACCATACCAGATCGCATGCCCTCAACATGTCAAAATGGCCCGATGTGAACGTGGGCTACAGTTTTGGTAAAAATTTACCTTTTTGTCTTAGGCATTCACTCTTCTAAATGCGGCCATTAGTGATAATATCCAAAAGGTCCAGCAGGCGTACCCGGTTATTAGCTGCTGGCACAAACTTAATTGAAAACAATGGGAAGCTGACAATTGCCACAGCTAATTGCGGCCACTCGCATGGAGCTATCACATGCAAATCATTGGCCCTGAAATACAGACAGTCAGCTAATCGCTGGGTTTCCCACATGTAATTACCAACAACCCCATTCAGGGTATCACCACATTATGTGGGAGATGGCAGGACAGTGAGAGGATGGATTTTTTTTTTACATGCCTGCAAAATTTGCACACTTACATTTCGGGTGCCTCTGCTGTGCTGCTTTTATCATTTATTCGTGTTCCTTCTATTCATGTTATTTTGTATACTTTATATTCTATGTTAGGCTGATTGGCTATAATATTATTACTATGACTTATTATCTTGTGGATGACAATGATTGACTCCTCCCGAGGAAGCGGTCCACACCAACATGTCAAGATCTACTACATTTGGAATCCCCAGTACTCATTTGGGATTATGGATCTTTTGAATTCAGTAATAATGATGCACAGCTGTAACTATTGATTTTATATAGGCTTTGAGCATATATATATACGGTATATATTTTTTATGTCTCTTTACTAAGAAATTGTTTACATTTTTTAATGTTTTTGAATTATTGTCAAATCCTTGGATACCGAGATAGTCCATTTTCTGCTACCTTTGCCAGGGTTATGTTTGGGGCATCCCCATGCTTCCCCCTTTCCATTATTCAATTTAAAGTAGCAGTGCAGAATATTTTTAAAGTTAAAGGAACAGTAAAGATTTTTTTTTTAAAATAACAAACATGTTATACTTACCCAGGGGCGCCATCAGGGGGGTACAGGCAGTACACCTGTAAGGGGCCCGGATGGCCCCCCTCAATTCGCGGCGGCAGCACCCCCCCCGCCGGTTCTCCTCTGCTCCAGGGGGCCCATGCCTGAAGCTGTGTAAGGGGCCCCAAAATTCCTGCTGGCGGCCCTGTACTTACCTCCGCTGTGCAGCTCGTTTTGCACAGAGTTTTTTTTTAATAATAGATTTTTTTTTATTCAGATCTTTACATTACAAGCGATGCAAACACACAATTTGTCGCATGTATAACATTACACATAGGGGCTGATTTACCAAACGTTTGCGCCATGAGTATTGGCGCATATGCGTGCGCAATGGCTGTTTTGGTATTTACAAAACATTAGCGCCGGTATCGCAGCCCTATTTCCCATTTACTATAGTGTTCTCTGCGCCCGGGAGGAGGCGCTCAGAGCGCTACTATGGACCTGACCTACGATTCGAGCTGCGGGAGGTTTTTTTGAGCTCAGCGCGGGCATTTCAATGGTTTAAATGCGCCGGGACACTGCGCCGGCAAAATCTTAGTAAATGTCAAGTCACCTAAGTCAATTTGCATAAGTTGAATAGGCGCAGCTCTGAAATTGCCAGTGCGCCTGCAAAATGACATTTCTAAAGGAAAAAAAAAACATTTAAAAGCAGCCGCGGCTGTAATGAATTGTCGGCTCCCGGCAATATAGAGAAAAGTCTTTGAAAGTCTATGCTAACCAAAAAAAAAAAGCGTGGGGGTCCCCCCAAATTTCATAACCAGGCCCTTCAGGTCTGGAATGGATATTAAGGGGAACCCCGCTGCAAATTAAAAAAAAAATGACGTGTGGGTTCCCCCCAAATATCCAAACCAGGCCCTTCAGATCTGGCATGGATTTTAAGGGGAACTCCACCCCAAATGTAAAAAAAAAATGGCGTGGTTGTGGGGGTCTGCGGGCGGGGGGCTTATCGGAATCTGGAAGACCCCTTTAACAAAGGGGACCCCCGATAACGCCCCCCCCTGTGTGAAATGGTAATGGGGTACAAATGTACCCCTACCATTTCACAAAGAAAGTGTCAAAAATGTAAAAAAATGACAAGAGACGGTTTTTGACAATTCCTTTATTAATGTCTTTTCTTCTTCTTCCATCTTCTTCTTTTCTCCATTCGGGTTTCTTCCTCCATCTTCATCTTCCTCTTCATCTTTATCTTCATCTTCCTTCTTCCTTCGGTCTTCTCGTCCGCATCTTGCCCCGGCGTCTTCCCTTCTTCTTTCTTCTCCGGCCGATCCGTTTGAATTGGAGGTTCCCGCTGTGCGACGCTTCAGTTCTCCACTTGGTCCGCTTACACACGGTGGCTCCGCCCCCCTCTGTCACCACAGGGAAAGTCCCCGTGAAATCCATGTGCGTCAGAGGGGGGCGGGGTCACCGGGTGGTTAGTGGACCCAGAGGCGAACTGAAGCGTCGCACAGCGGGAACCTCCAGTTCAAACGGAGCGGCCGAAGAAGAAAGAAGAAGGGAAGACGCCGGGGCAAGATGCGGACGAGAACACCGAAGGAAGAAGGAAGATGAAGATGAAGATAAAGATGAAGAGGAAGATGAAGATGGAGGAAGAAACCCGAATGGAGAAAAGAAGAAGATGGAAGAAGAAGAAGGAAGAAGATGGAAGAAAAGAAAAGACATTAATAAAGGAATTGTCAAAAACCGGCTCTTGTCATTTTTTACATTTTTGACACTTTCCTTGTGAAATGGTAGTACCCCATTACCATTTCACACAGGGGGGGGGCCGGGATCTGGGGGTCCCCTTTGTTAAAGGGGTCTTCCAGATTCCGATAAGCCCCCCGCCCGCAGACCCCCACAACCACCGGGCAAGGGTTGTGGGGATGAGGCCCTTGTCCCCATCAACATGGGGACATCCTCCCCATGTTGAGGGCATGTGGCCTGGTACAGTTCAGGAGGGAGGGGGGGCCGCTCTCGTCCCCCCCTCTTCCCCTGCGGCCGGCCAGGTTATGTGCTCGGATAAGGGTCTGGTGTGGATTTTTAGGGGGACTCCACGCCATTTTTTTTTAAATTTGGGGTGGAGTTCCCCTTAAAATCCATGCCAGATCTGAAGGGCCTGGTTTGGATATTTGGGGGGAACCCCACGTCATTTTTTTAAAAAATTTGCACCGGGGTTCCCCTTAATATCCATTCCAGACCTGAAGGGCCTGGTTATGGAATTTGGGGGAACCCCCACGCATTTTTTTTTTGGTTAGCAAAGACTTTCAATGACTTTTATCTGTATTGACGGGAACCAGCAATTCATTATAGCCGCAAGGACTTTTAAATGACTATTATTTTACTTTAGAAATGTCATTTTGCTCTCCAACTGTTATAAACATGGAAAACATGTGCTACTTTACAGGCATACTATAGACACCCCCCGGGGATGATATTTAGGGCCAGTTCACACCGGATGCAGTGCAGTGCGTTTTTTTGATGCCTGAAAAACGCAAAGAAAGTTGATCACATTAATGCCAATGGCATAGTTCACACCACCGCAGTCCGTTCCAGTGCATTTCAGAAAGCCAAAAAAATTATTGGTCATGCTGCATTTTTTAGGTACAAAACTGTACTGGACCCAAGTAAAACACATCAAAAACGCAACGGAACGTACCAAAAATGCACTGGAATGCACCGCAACGCACCTAAATGCACCAAAGACGCACTGCAACACTCTTGTCCTAAGTGAAAAGAGGGAGAAAAAAACACTGGACTGCATCAAAAACACCTCAAAAATGCACTGGAATGTGTCAAAAACGCGCATGCAGAAAAGCACCTGAAACGCACCCAGACTGCGTTTCTATAGTGTGAACTAGGGCCAGTTCACACCATAGAAACGCAATCCGGATGCATTCCAGGTGCTTTTCTGCATGCACGTTTTTCATGCGTTCCAGTGCATTTTTGGGAAGTTTTTGATGCAGTCCAGTGCTTTTTTTTCACCCCTCTTTTTTATTAACCATAGATAAGGACAAGTGTGTTCCAGTGCGTTTTTGGTGCATTTAGGTGTGTTCCTGTGCGTTTCTGTGCGTTTATGATGCGTTTTGATGCGTTCCAGTACAGTCCAGTGCAGGTAAAATGCAGCATGTTCTACTTTTTTGGTGGAACTGGAACGCACTGGAACAAACACTGCCATTTAGAACCATATAACCAACTTTTCATGCATTTTGGATGCATAAAAAACGCAATGCACTGCATGTGGTGTGAAATGGCCCTTAAGCAATTTGGCATATTTAAAGGCACTTCTCCTTGTTTTGTTTTTGGTGTTTTCCAAATTGGTGACATTGATATATGTCCCTTAGGGTGGGACCTGGGCCCCCATTTTAAGGCCAATAACTAGAAGATAAGCCAGCCAAGTGGGGACTAGCAAAATTAACAAGTCAGTTCCCATAGACTGCAATGGTATTTGTTGGTGGGGGGGAGGGGTGATTGTCCCATCTCTAATTTTGTAGCATGCTGGATGATGTGCTTAATTTTGGACGGGGGGAGGGGGGGTTATTTTTTGCTAGCTGCATTGGTGTTGTTCTGCACATGCCCAGCCAGTTATTTTTTTTTGGCGTGCTTTTTGTGTGTGAACAGCACCTGGATATTTCTGGGCATGCTCAGAGAGTGTTTTTATGGGTTAGAAATTGAAGGACATCCTTAACAGGTGTGCCCACTTTGAATTTCAGTCTCTACATTGGGAGAACTTGCATTTTGGGTGTTTCATGGACTGTGCATGTGTTTTCAATTGCCTCATTAGCACACAAACATATGTTATATAAAGCTCACAGAGCATTCGGTCGCTTGCCTTGGAAAGAGGCAAGTGTGTGGGGGGTAAAATGTACATGTTGGTGTCCTTATCGAGTTTGTAACACATGTATTTTATTTGTTATGTCTTTGCGAAACAAGTGATTGGTTAACTTATGTGGATTGTATATTTTTGGTGTGGGGGAGATATGTTCCCCTGAAATAATTCTGATGTTGTTAATGTGTGTTGTTTGTTCACTTTGATTTAATTGTCTGCTGCATTTTTTTGGCCAAAAATTGCTCAAGATGTTGAGTCTGTAACTGTTTCAAATTGACCATGTTTTTTATTTTGCCTTCCCTTTTGTTTTGTTGAACAATAAAATTAGATGGAAAGTTTTGACGTTTGTTTTGTGTTTTCTTTGCAACAAATGTGACAGCTGATTGGCATGTCAAAACAAAACAGGTGTGATTTGTCTAATCTGGTGCCTTCATGGTAGTATATGCATGGATTGTATTGTGTGCTGCCATGGAGCGTCACCAGGAAATGAAATACAGAGCGGTAAGTATTCAATTTTCCTTTTTTACTGCAGTGGTTCTCAGCCTCAGTCCTAAAGTACCCCCAACAGGACATGTTTTGTGAATTTATCTTATCGAGAATTGCTGTCCAAAAATCAAAACCATTGACTGTGATTTAAAGCACATGTGCAAGATGAAGGAAAACCTGCAAACATGGCCTGTTTGGGGTACTTGAGAAGCACTGATTTAGAGCACTGCACTTAAAAATAGCTCAAGGCCATACAATTCTAATTGTGGGCATTTTGAGGGAAACGAAGTAAGTGTTAGAACCCCTGCGTGTGTGGTATTTTTTTTAGATATTTTTTTTTGTAGTTTGGCCTTTGTCTCCACTCTGCAGTAAAAGTGTAGCTGCTGAAAATCTGAGGGAAAGTACTGGTGATTGGATGTTACAATCATGTAAAAGCAAAGATGTTTTTTTTTTTCGGCTTGCATGTCCCCCTCAGATATACAGCATATAGTGCAAAGTAGATTTGCCTTTAGTAAATAAACCCCACAGTCCAAACTACCTAATAATAATTTGTGGTGTACCCCGCAATATGCTCGAGTGCAATGTGCATAATGGGGAAAGTATTTAGACTGACCTGTGTGTCCCCAAGGAAAGACATTGTTAGGGATTTTCCCTCACTTCCTGTGTGGCTATGTGACAGGAAGTGAATTATTTGGAAGGATAAAGTGGCCAAATTATTTAGTTTAACTTTTCAAAGACTCATTCCTAAGTTGAATTGTGATGCATGTCAATGGCCCATTTTGACCCTCTTTAATCACTTGAGATCAGCGCTATAACTGATCAACGGCCACAGCATGGTCCTCAATTGCCGGGAGTCCGTCAATAAACGTCCTCCCCTTTGCGCGCGCTGTGGTCACAGAGTCACTGAGACTCGGGTGATGACAGATCCGAGTAAGGGGCCGATCCCTGCCCTTTACCATGTGATCAGCTGTCAGCAAATGACAGCTGATCACGTGATGTAAACAAAAGCTGGGTAATGGTTTTTGTTTTCTCCTTGTGCTGACAGCGTGAGTATAAAAAAAAGGCAATCACCGGCTTATGTGCAAGGGACATGGGGCCCGAAGAGGAAGAGGCAATTCTGCATCATCTGTGACAATTAGTAGCCCCTGCCAGTGCCACCTTATCAATGCCCACCACTGGTGCCAATCAGTGGCACCTAGCAGTGCTGCCAGTGCCTATCAGTGCCCATCACTGCCAACTATCATTGCCACCTAGCAGTGCCACTTCTCACTGCCCACCAGTGCCAAATAGCAATGCCACCTCTCAGTGCCCACCCTTGCCACCTTATCGGTGCCCATCAGTGCAGTCTCATCAGTGTACATCAATGAAGAAGAAAAATTACCTTTTTTTAAAATATTAACCAGTTTCCTACCGCCCACCGTCAAATGACATCCTTGGCTTTGGGCGGTGACATCTGAATGATGCCTGCAGTTGCAGGCATCATTCAGATATCATTATTTTCAGCCGGCGATTCTGTGCACAATAAAAATGATCATAGTGGCAGTTCCGCCGCTTGATCGTTCTTATAGGCGGGGGGAGGGGACGTTCCCCCCCCTCTTGCCGCCATCCGGTGCTTCTCCGGGCTCTCCCGTGCCATCTGGGCTCGGAGAACGATTTGGAGATGACTGGTGACCAGATGGTCATCAGTCATCTCTATGACCGTCGGAGGCGCGGGCACAATGTTATGACATGCCGTGTTCCCGTATGTTAACCAAGCCGTGATCTTGGCTGTCAGCATGAGATTGGTGATTTTTTTGGAACAATATCATGCTTTCCAGCCTGGAGGAGAGATGTGGGGTCTTATTGACCCTGCATCTCTCCATAAAGAGGACCTGTCACACACATTCCTATTACAAGGGATGTTTACATTCCTTGTAATAGGAATAAAAGAGATCCCAAAAAATAAAAATAAATGAAAAAAGAGTAAGAAATACAAAAAAGACAAAAAACAAAAACAAAAACAAAAAAAGAAAAAACGCCCATGTCCCCGGTAGCTCGTGCTCAGAGGCGAACACACACGTAAGTCCCGCCCACATATGTAAACGCCGTTCAAACCACACATGTGAGTTATTGCAGCGTGCGTTAGAATGAGTGCAGCAATTCTAGCACTAGACCTCCTCTGTAATGCCAAAATGGTAACGTGTAAAAAAAATTTAAGCATCGCCTAGGGAGATTTTTAATTACTGAAGTTTGGTGTCATGCCATGTGTGTGCGCAATTTTAAAGCGTGACGTGTTAGGTATCTATTTACTCAGCATAACAACATCTTTCACATTATATCAAAAAATTGGCCGTAACTTTACTGTTTTGTAATATTTTTAGCAAACAAAAGGCGTTTGAAAATTTATTGCGCAAATACCGAGCGAGATAAAAATTTGCAATGACCGCCATCTTATTCCCTAGGGTGTCTGCTCCAAAAAAATATATAATGTTTTGTGTTTTGAAGTAATTTTATAGCCATAAATTTATGATTTTTACATGAAGGAGAGAAGTGCCAGAATAGGGCCAGTGCTGAAGTGGGTAAAAATAGGATTTTTTACTCACCGTAAAATCCTTTTCTCTGAGTCCATGGACCGACACAGCTTCTCTATTGACAAAGTGGGTATTATCCGTTAATTAGGAGTGACTAGGCAGAAAAACTTGTAAAAAGTGTTGCATCACACCTTCTACAGTACCGCCCAGGGGGCGGACCCTCTGGGTATACCCTCTCAGTCTGCACATCGCAGATCAGTTCGTCAAAAAGCAGTACAAACTTAAAAGGAGGGGTGGGTGCTGTGTCGGTCCATGGACTCAGAGAAAAGGATTTTACGGTGAGTAAAAAATCCTATTTACTCTTTCGTCCATGGACCGACACAGCTTCTCTATTGACAAAGTGGGACGTCCCAAAGCAGTGTCAGAGAAAAAAAGAGGGGTGGTAACAGCATAAAAACAAACTTCACCCCAAAACACAAAACAGCACTCCTCCAACGGAGGAGTTGCAACTCTAAACAGCCGCCTGCAAAACCTTGCGGCCGAAAGAGGCATCCGAAGATGCACCTACATCAACTTTGTAGAATTTTGTGAAAGTGTGAGCGGACGACCAAGTCGCCGCTTTACATAGTTGGGAAACAGACGCTTGATGTCGGAAAGCCCAAGAGGCACCTATTGCCCTGGTCGAATGCGCCGTGACAGGAAAGGGGGGCGCCTGACCCTTTAAGGCGTAAGCCTGGATTACTATCTGTCGGATCCACCTAGAGATGGTGGCCGATGAGACTGCTTGGCCCTTCTTGGGACCAGCCACCGAAACAAACAGTGAGTCTGACTTCCGGAACAGGGAAGTAGCAGATATGTATACTCTCAAAGCTCGGACAACGTCCAAGGAATGCAACGCCGACTCCTTAGGATTCGACGGCTGAGGACACAAGGATGGAAGTACAATGTCTTCGTTGAGATGAAAAGCCGAAACGACCTTCGGAAGAAAGGAAGGCTGCGGCCGCAGCACCACCTTATCCTTGTGGAAAATCAAATAGGGAGCCTTGCAGGACAAGGCTGCCAGCTCAGAGACTCGTCTAACTGACGTAACAGCCACCAAAAAGACCACCTTCTGAGAAAGTGTCAACAGGGGAATATCTCTAATATTCTCAAACGGTGCCTTCTGAAGCACCGAGAGGACCAGGTTCAAGTCCCACGGAGGTAACGGGGGGCGGACCGGAGGGGCCACATGTCGAACCCCCTGCACAAATGTACTCACGAGAGAGTGAGTCGCCAGGGGTCGCTGAAAAAAGACAGCCAGGGCAGATATCTGTCCCTTAATCGTACTTAGGGCAAGCCTTTGGTTTACCCCATGCTGTAAAAACAGCAGGATTCTGGAAACCAAATAGGTACGCGGATGCCATTTCATTTCCTCACACATGGAGATGTAGGCCCTCCAAGTGCGGTGATAGACCTTCCTAGAGGACGGTTTCCGAGCACTTCTCATAGTAGAAATTACTGAGTCTGACAGGCCCCGGTCTCTCAGTACCTGGTTCTCAACAGCCATGCCGTTAAAGCCAATGACTGTAAAAGCAGGATGGAATATGGGACCTTGCGACAGCAGGTCCTTCCGTAGTGGTAGGCGCCAGGGGACGTCTGCTACCAGACGTACTAGATCGGCGTACCAAGGACGCTGAGGCCAATCTGGAGCGATTAGGATCATTGGAATTCCCTCTGCCTCCACTCTGCGGAGCAGAAGAGGAAGAAGCCTTAAGGGAGGGAAGGCATAGATTAGCCGATACTGGCCCCACGATGCTACCAACGCGTCCGTTGCGTCTGCCCATGGGTCTCTTGACCGGGCCACAAACCTCAATACCTTCCGATTGAGTCGGGAAGCCAGAAGATCTACGTCTGGTGTGCCCCATCTTTGGCAGAGGAGTTGGAACACCTCCGGGTGTAAGGACCATTCTCCCTGGTCCAGCATCTGGCGGCTCAGGTAGTCCGCCTGCCAGTTTTCCACACCCGGAATGTACACGGCCGACAGTGCCGGTACGCTCCTCTCTGCCCACTTCAGGATGCGAGCGATCTCCGATGCTGCAGCTGAGCTTCTTGTTCCTCCTTGATGATTGACATATGCCACTGCTGTGGCGTTGTCTGACTGGATCCTGACTGGACGCCCTTGCAGTCTCTGAGACCATTTGAAGAGGCACAGCTTGATCGCCCGGATCTCCAGGACATTGATCGGCAGGAGGGCTTCCTCTGGGGTCCAGCGACCTTGCGCCGACTGGACACCCCAGACTCCCCCCCAACCTGTAAGGCTGGCGTCCGTCGTGATCACTATCCAGTAAACCGGAAGAAATGACTTCCCGGCCATTAGAGCCGGTGCTGTCAGCCACCATACCAGGGATCTCCTGACTAGGTGGCTCACTCGGATTTGATAATCCAGAGATGAAGGGCATCTGTTCCATCTGGACAGAACTTCCCTCTGTAACACTCGAGTGTGGTATTGAGCATATGGGACCGCCTCGAAGGAGGCTACCATGAGGCCCAACACTCGCATGCAAAAACGGAGTGACGACCAATTCCTGGAAGTCAGCTGCCGTACTGCAGCCCGGAGGGTCTGCAACTTCTCCACAGGGAGGAATACCTTTGCCTCTGAGGAATCCAGAATCAACCCCAGGTACACTAGGCGTTGAGTGGGCACCAATACTGACTTTTGCGTGTTTAGTATCCAACCACAGTCTCGAAGAGTCTGACAGGTAATGGACACGCTTACCTCTAATTCTGAGCTTGAAGGGCCCTTCAGCAGAAGGTCGTCCAAGTAACCTGTGATAGCGATACCCCGCTGTCTTAGAAGTGCCAGAATCGGAGCGAGCACCTTGGTGAACGTCCTGGGTGCTGAGGCAAGGCCAAACGGGAGGGCCACAAACTGGTAGTGGTTCTTCCCGATAGCAAATCGCAGAAACCTCTGGTGTCTGGAGTATATGGGGACATGCAGGTATGCGTCCTTGATGTCCAAGGAGGCCAGAAAGTCCCCCGGATGGAGAGCCGTGACTACGGATCGAACCGACTCCATCCGAAATCTTTGTACCTTCACAAAGCAATTGAGGGCTCTGAGATCCAAGATTGGACGAACCCCCTCCTTCTTTGGCACAATGAACAGATTTGAGTAAAAACCCTGACCCCGTTCCTGTTCTGGAACTGGAATAACTACCCCGCGTTCCAGTAGACCCTGGACCGCCCCATACAGGGCCTCCCGACGGGTCGGTAGTAGCTGGAGATTGGAGGTGATGAATCTGTCTGGTGGACAAGAGAGAAATTCTATCTTGTAGCCTGAGGAGATTACTTCGCAAACCCACCTGTCGGAGACTAGAGCAGTCCACTGAGTCGCGAATTTGCGAAGACGTCCCCCCACCCGAGAGCTGGGTGGGGGCGGACCTTCATGTGGACGCAGATTTGTCCACAGGCTTGTTGGGTCTGCGGGACCAAGGACGCTTTTGTCCTTGGGCAGGCGCTTTATCGGCCTGGGGTCTTTTCCCTGTCGCCTTAAGAGGGCGAAAAAACCGCTTACGTGCAGTAAAGGAGGGCCCTTGCCCTTGGCGTGGTCCCCTACCCTTGCTAGTTTGGGGAAGCAAAGTGCTTTTACCTCCTGTAGCATCCTTGATGATGTCATCCAGAGAAGCCCCAAAAAGTCTGTCGCCCTTAAAAGGCAGATCCAATAGGGCTTTCTTGGAAGTCTGGTCCGCAGACCAGCCCTTTAGCCAGATCAGGCGGCGTATTGCTACTGCATAAACCGAAGCTCTTGACAGCAGGGGAATAGTATCCATGTCTGACTCGCAGACAAACTTAAGGCCCTGGACCAACTGGTCGGCCAAAGTTATCTCATTAGGAGGAGCATCTCGCTCCTTTAACCCCTGGAGTAGCAATTTTGCCCATTCAGTAAGTGTCTGAGACACTAGGGCCCCCGCCAATGCCGGGCGTACTGCTGAGCCTACCACTGAGTATAGGTAGCGAGCGAGTGCTTCAGCCTTCTTATCCACAGGGTCCTTGAAAACAGGAGCCCCTTCTACTGGAATAGTGGTGGCTCTATTAAGTCTGGACACCGAAGGGTCCACTATAGGGGGAGAGGTCCATATCTTCAGAAAACTCTCCTCAAAGGGGTACCGTACTGCAAACCTCTTTGGGGCTGTAAAGACCCTCAGTGGGTTCTCCCATTCCTTGTATAAGAGTTTGTCAAAATAAGACACACAAGGGAACACCTTAGCAGTGCGGGCAGGTTTACGAAACCCAAAGGGGACTGGAGTATCTGCTACTTCTTCAGTCCTTTCCAACTTTAGCGTATCCCGCACTGCAGTAATAAGGTCAGATACCAAAGCCGTCTCGCGTACTGACCTGGACTTGGAGTCCTCCTCACTGTCCGATCGGTCACGGTCTGCAGTCTCTGATGCATCAGAATCTGGGCCATGAGCCGTAGCTGGACCTGGTTCTGCATCAGAAATATCCCCAGAAGATTGCAGGGGACGGGGGCGTTTATTACCCCCTGTATTCCCGTGTGCTGCTTCCACCCTGGCAGCAAACGCCTCTAGGATTGCCGACATAGCGTCCATAGACACCTCAGGGACACCAGCTGCTAAATCTGGTGTTTCAGGGGAGAAGACATCTGGCTCAGATGCCATGCTGACCACACGCTGACACTCACAGGGCTCCAGGCAAGATATCAATAGGCCACCCTCCTGCGCTGCAGAGATGCTGGGTTACCCAGAGGACTCACCACCCTGGATAGGTACTGCTATGCTGCGCCTATGATGCTGTCCCCTTGCTGCTGTGTCAGTCTGCTTCTTTTATCAGCACTTCCTGTGTGAATTTTCGCGCCAGTGTAATGCACCCTAGAGGCCGGAGGCTCTCGCAAAATGGTTGCCAAAACCGTCTGTATGGAAGATAATGTGGGCTCTAAGAAAATGGCCGCCGACAGAAGATAGAGGTCAGGCAGCCATAGCCCACAAAAAAGATGGCCGCCGAACGGCAATATCTGCATACAGGGTGGACAAACATGGCCGCCGATCACCTGATAGGGGCCAGTGGGTGTGGCCGAACTACAGGAAGATGGCCACCAGGCAGTTACAAGAGGCCAAACTTGGCATGGACCACCTCAAAATGGCCGCCGACAGCATGGAGACACAGAAACACAGGTAAGCAAAAATGACATTTCTTTTAAATGTTAGTTACAGCCAGCCCCGCTCCAGTGGGACCCCCTAGGTGACCCCCAGCACCCAGCAACCTTTAGCTAGAAGCCCAGGGAGGAGGGAAAGGCAGGGAGAGAGGGAAGAAAGGGGCCACAACCACTTACTTGATCTCTCCAGGAATGTCCAGCTAAATCACCCAGCCGAGGCAGGGGAGTTTTACTTACCTATCCTGCATGTATTCTGCTGGAAGACATTCCAAACAGATCATCGTCCGCGCACGGAAGGTGACTGTTGGCCAGGCATGCTGTGATTGGACCCAGAAGGGACGATCATATGTATGCCCTGGAGCATGACGCTCACCGGACAGGCTGCTGCGACTCGGCCGTAAGGTCAGCCGAAGCTGAGCGGTCCGATGCAAGCCTTGGAGCGTAAGCTCACCGGCCAGGCTGCTGCGACTCGGCCGTAAGGTCAGCCGAAGCTGAGCGGTCCGATGCAGGCCCTGGAGCGTAGGCTCACCGGCCACCCGTGGAGCGACGGGCATGTCGTGGAAAACCCAGCGCGTAGCTAGGGTCGGCACACGCTCGATGGCCGAAACTGGGGAGACTACAAGGATCGAGGATCCAGCCTGTCACCCAGTCGGCAGTTGATCGAAGATCGCAGGAAACAACAAATGTAGCAAAAAAATAAAAAATATATATATCTTTTTTTTCCCCGGACCAATGAGCCCGAAGGGAGCCATGTCCTACTCCTTGCTAGACAGAAAAAAACTGATCTGCGATGTGCAGACTGAGAGGGTATACCCAGAGGGTCCGCCCCCTGGGCGGTACTGTAGAAGGTGTGATGCAACACTTTTTACAAGTTTTTCTGCCTAGTCACTCCTAATTAACGGATAATACCCACTTTGTCAATAGAGAAGCTGTGTCGGTCCATGGACGAAAGAGTAATATCCATTTTTTTTTTTTTTAAACTCGGTCTTTTGTATTTATAGGAAAAAAATAAAAATAAAACACAAAGGTGATCAAATAGCACCAAAAGCAAGCTCTATTTGTGTGCCAACAAATAAAACATTTTCATTGGGTTACAGTGTTGTATGAGCGTGCAATTGTCATTAAAAGTGCATCAGCGCTGAAATGTGAAGTCGGAAGAAGACGGCGAGGAAGCCCGGGACCCCCGCTAGCAAAAGAGCTAGCAGAAGATAGCGGGGGCCCGGCAGAAAGACCCCCGAAGTTGGAAGAAGACGGCAAGGAAGCACGGGACCCCCGCTAGCAAAAGAGCTAGCAGAAGATAGCGGGGGCCCGGCAGAAAGACCCCCGGAGCTGCCCAATAAATTACTTTTCAAACCTGTGCTGTCTTTTTTTATTGACTTATTTTGCCACCAGGTGAATGGGTAGGGGTACGATGTACCCCATACTCATTCACATAGGGTGGGGGGCCAGCATCTGGGGGCCCCCCTTTTTAAAGGGGGCGCTCTGATTCCGAAAAGCCCCCCGCCCGCATACCCCGACAACCAACGGCCAGGGTTGTCGGGAAGAGGCCTTTGTCCCCATCAACATGGGGGCAGGGTGCTTTGGGGTGGGGGGGCCGCAGGTCGCCCCCCTGCCCCGGAGCACCAAACACCCCATGTTGAGGGCATGCAGCCTGGTACGGTTCAGGAGGGAGGGGGGGCCGCTCTCGTCCCCCCCTTTTCCCCTGCAGCCTGCCAGGTTGCGTGCTCGGATAAGGGTCTGGTTTGGATTTTGGGGGGACCCCCACGCCGTTTTTCGGCTTGAGGGGTTCACCTTAAAATCCAGACCAGACCTAAGGGTCTGGTTTGGATTTTGGGGGGACTCACACGCCGTTTTTCGCCTTAGGGGGTTCACCTTAGAATCCAGACCAGACCTAAGGGCCTGGTATGCTCCTGAAGGGGAACCCATGCAGGTTTTTTCATTAAAATTTGGCCTGGAGTTCCCCTTCATGATTCATACCAAACATGGGACAGCGAGGCTGCCGAGGACCAGCGCGATGACATTGCGCTGGACACATTCTCGGCCGGCTAGTCGCCTCTAGGACACGACTTAAGCGGCTGCTGCACGCTCAGGTCATGTCCAGATCGCCTCGCAAAGTCGCGCTGTCCCTGTGTCAGCCGACACACGAGTCGCCCGCAAGTCGGATCCGACTTCCCGGGCGACCTCTATTCAAATCAATGGGCTCCCATAGGGAACCATTCATTTTCAATAGAGCGCCGCTGACATTTCTATTTACTATAACAGTGCGCCGCTGCTTCCTGCGCCCAGTGAAGGAGTTATCCGGCGCAGCAATTAAGGTTAGAACCAGCGCAGCACACTGTTATTAGTAAATCAGCCCCATAGTGACAGAGAAAACAGCAATGTTGTTAACCACAGGATGGATGGGATCAAAATCCTTATATCGTACTAAACATTAGCGCAGGAGGTATACATTCCATGATGGTGGTAAATTTACTGTACAGATTGTTCCTTGAATTTAAAGAGCACTGGGTTGTGGCATTATATAAATATTGTATGTGTGTATATACATGTAGCGGGGTGGTCAATTTAGGGGGAGTCTCTGAGTGGTAATTAGGCTCAGACACCTTAATTTGTTAGGGGTTATGGACCATCTTTGTCCTCAGGGGATAATGCTGGTGATGAGTTCCCTGTGGCCTGCGGGTGGCGCTGCCATTCTGGGCCAGGGTTGAACCACGAGCGTAGTGCTGTGCCTTTTGTGTCCCCTCTCGGCAGCCGTACAGTGGGGTAGGGAACCTGCTGTGCATGCCAGGAGAGGATATAAAAGAGGCAGACATCTCCTGATTGGGGTCCACGCCCAGGCACCTTTAGCCTGGGAGTGAGTGAGGTTCATCTCCGGGTGCCCTAGACCCGGAGGCTGTGTTCCAGTACCATCTCAGGCACCTTTAGCCTGGGGTGAGGTACTATCCTGCCGTCCTGTTCGCCTGGGTATGAAGACCCAGGGGTTGTGGAGAAGGCCCGGGGCCCAGCACCTTCG
Organism: Rana muscosa; assembly: GCA_029206835.1. Lineage (NCBI taxonomy): Eukaryota > Metazoa > Chordata > Amphibia > Anura > Ranidae > Rana > Rana muscosa. The sequence continues at coordinate 623,998,662 of CM055116.1, read as the reverse complement.
GCTGGGGTCCGCTAAGGATTGAGGAGTCCAGGGTGCCGCCTTGCGAGGGGACCCGCACTCTCAGAGAAGGAAGGATCATTCCGAAGGACCGATGCGGGAGTCACGGTGAAGGAAGGGTCTCTTGACTCTCTAGGGGGACATCTTCTCCTTGATAGGGGCCATGTTCTAAGAGGGAGACTATTTCACCAGGTCAGTGGCCTTATTTCACCAGGTCAGTGGCAGTGGCCTTATTCACCAGGTCTGTGGCAGAGACCAAATTCACGGTCTGTGGCAGAGACTGTGCGCCTAATACACTGCTTGAGAATCTGAGTAGTGAAGATTGAGCTACGTTTGTGCCTGGACCTCCTCCACACCTTGAGCTGTCCTGTTTCCTTGCTCCAACCTTTTTCCTATCCAAAAGACAGTTTATTGCAAAGTGAGAATAAGTCTTAAGTTGGAGTTTCAGCTGGTGTGCACATTCATGTTACTGGGGAAGTCAAGGACTTGTCTCTACTCACGGTAGACGTGAGAATCATTCTCAGGAGGATTTTGGCCCTGGCTGCAGACAAGACCCAACAACAACACCGCTCAACCTTTTTTACACAAGAGGGTACGGGCTGAGTGCCTTTCTCCCCCCTGCAAGGAGCCAAGTTAAAGTGGTTGTAAACCCACTCACTATTTTATTTATTTTTTGTCAGCCTGCAAGAGAAAGGCATAATGAGCTAGTATGACTAGCATACTAGCTCATTATGTACCACTTACCTTAGATCGGGGCCCCCGAAGCAGTCCACGTCCCTCTGTCCAGCCGCAGACATCACTGTGGCGATAGCCGGAATGTTACTTCCGGGTATCGCCGCACCAGCCAATCACAGCGCCGCTCCGGCGCTGTGATTGGCCGGAGCGGCGAAGACGTGACTCCGCGCATGCGCGCATGATCCGTCGAATTCGGCTACGTCGTCGAATGCTGCGACCCAGCCGAATTTGTGAATGGGATTAACCCCATGAATGCGCCGTTGTCTACGGCGCGCATGAGCTGTAGACAGCGGCACCTGTCTTTTTAGTAAATATCTCCTAAACCGTGTAGGTTTAGGAGATATTTCTTGCACCTACAGGTAAGCCTTAATCTAGGCTTACCTGTAGGTGCAAGTTGAAAAAGTGGGTTTACAACCACTTTAAATGCAGGCTGGGGGAAAGACTGGATGCAATAAGCCTCCTATATCTTCTAAAAGATGGAGCTAAACAGACCAACCAACCAAAAAAATTCAATATCAATCAACACAAATAACTCACAATCACTGACTTGAATACAGTACAGATACAGTTTTTAAAACTCGCTCATCTTGATTAAGGAAATAAATAAATACAGATCATTTTTAAATCTTCTAAAACTCCTCTGATAAAAAATGTGACAGACAAGCCCTGGCAACAGTTTGAAACATCAGAGAAAACAATGCATTCTTTCTAGGACAAATTGTATGTTCAGCACATTCCATTGTGTGATGTTTTCAATTCAAGGCCAATTTTAGAAACAGATGGTTTAGAAGAGAATATCAAGCCTACTGTTTTAACAGGGTACTGAGACACAATGCAGACTTCATTAGAAGAAATACAAGGAAGATGCTCTCAAGCTGTTATTTTTATGTATAACACAATGCACCAATGGTTTTATAGTCCCTGAGTGAGAATGGAGAGACAGGATGTAATATTCCCACAATCACAAAAAGAGTACAATCAGTGTGTAACAATGGTTATTCTACTTCAATGGGGTAGAATAATTTTATAAATTAAATACATATTTTTTGAACATTTCTTCTTTTCATTATCCCCATTTTTGTTATTACGAACAAACTATTTGCAGCTTTATTAGTTCTTAGGTGTGTAGGATTGATAAAGTTCCATAAGCAGAAGGTTTTTGGCTTGTTTAACCACTTCCATACCGGGCCATTGTAAAATGACGCCGGCAGGAACCCTCTCTCCCTCCGGGTGAACGTCATATGACGTCCTGGGTTTGAGGGGGATATCTGAATGATGCCTGCAGCTAGAGGCATCATTCAGATATCCTTGTCTTCAGCCGGCGATTCTGCGCACCATAAGAATGATCATAGCGGCGGTTCTGCCGCTTGATCGTTCTTATAGGCGGCGGGAGGGGACATCCCCCCCTCCCACCACCATCCGGTGCTTCTCCAGGCTCTCCCGTGCCATCGGGGACCCAGAGAGAATCGTCCAGCGCCGGTGGTGGGTCACGTGACGAGCATAGAGATGACTGGTGACCAGATGGTCACCAGTCATCTCTATGACCGTCGGAGGCCGGGGCGCGATGTGATGACGTCACGCCCCGGTCCTTAGATGTAAACAAAGCCGCCATTGCGGCTGTAAGTATGAGCCTGGAGGAGAGACGTGGGGTCTTATTGGCCCCGCATCTCTCCATAAAGAGGACCTGTCACACACATTCCTATTACAAGGGATGTTTGCATTCCTTGTAATAGGAATAAAAGTGATCAAAAAAAAAAAAAGGGTAAAAAAAAAAAAAGGGTAAAAAAATAAGTAAAATAAAATAAAAAAATAATAAAAATAAATAATACATTTTTTTAAAAAACGCCCCTGTCCCCAATAGATCGCGCTTAGAAGCGAACGCACACGTAAGTCCCGCCCGCATATGTAAACGCCGTTTAAACCACATATGTGAGGTATCGCCGCGTGCGTTAGAGCGCGTGCAACAATTCTAGCACTAGACCTCCTCTGTAACCTGGTAACCTGTAAAAAATTTCAAAGCGTCGCCTATGGAGATTTTTAAGTACCGAAGTTTGGCACCATTCCATGAGTGTGCGCAATTTTAATGCGTGACATGTTAGGTATCTTTTTACTCGGCGTAACATAAGCTTTCATATTTTACAAAAAAATTGGGCTAACTTTACTGTTTTGTTATTTTTTAATTCATGAAACCATTTTTTTCCCCTAAAAAAGGCGTTTGAAAAATTATTGCGCAAGTACCGTGCAAGATAAAAATTTGCAACAACCGTCATTTTATTCCCTAGGGTGTCTGCTAAAAAAAAACATATATAATGTTTGGGGGTTCTGAATAATTTTCTAGCTAAACAATGATGATTTGTACATGTAGGAGAGAAGTGCCAGAATAGGCCCGGTATGGAAGTGGTATAAAAAGCCCTGTATGGAAAGGGTTAACAAATATACTCAAATAAAACAGTATAACATTAGTTAAAACTACCTGTATATTGTACGTGTAACCCTAGCTGGTAGCCCCTTTAAACTGTGGAAGCTACACTGCCTGGGTGTTCCGACTATGGCAGCCTGCATCTCCTTCCTGCCACTGATAGGCAGTGCTGCAGGGAAAGGAGAAAGGAGGACACTGATTGGCTGCAGCTGCAACCAGGACTTGAACCCTGCCCCCAACCCATGTGAAGGAGGAAGTGCAGAGGTAGGGGAGAGAAGAGAACCCCACAGTGACAGAGTTTGAAAAGTGTGATTGGTGGAATACTGTGAATGGGTATCCTGGGGAAAAGAAAAAAAGACAGAGCTATCATTGGTGAGAACTGTTGGAAGCCTGCAGAAGCTGTGGAGTATGGTGTAGATGGGAGAGCGAGCTAGGAAAATAATCCCACTAGGCACCAGGGAAGAGAAAATTTGAAGTTTGTGGCCCATCTTGCTGACCTGCAATCATGCAGCACAGAGTTGGCTAGAGAGAGAGAGAGAGAGGATCACATGGGCAGAAGATACCGGTGCAGTCTAGAGAGGGGAGATCCCAGGTCATGATCAGTGATGTCGCGAACATAAAATTTTCCGTTCGCGAACGGCGAACGCGAACTGCCGCAAATGTTCGCGAACGGGCGAACCCGGCGAACCGCCATAGACTTCAATAGGCAGGCGAATTTTAAAACCCACAGGGACTCTTTCTGGCCACAATAGTGATGGAAAAGTTGTTTCAAGGGGACTAACACCTGGACTGTGGCATGCCGGAGGGGGATCCATGGCAAAACTCCCATGGAAAATTACGTAGTTGACGCAGAGTCGGGTTTTAATCCATAAAGGGCATAAATCACCTAACATTCCTAATGTGTTTGGAATAACGTGCTTTAAAACATCAGGTATGATGTTGTATCGATCAGGTAGTGTAAGGGTTACGCCCGCTTCACAGTGACAGACCAAACTCGGACAGACCAAACTCCCCGTTTAACGCACCGCAAACAACTGCAAACAGTCCATTTGCACAACCGCAAGGCTTTAATGATCACCTTAGATGATCACAAAGAAAATTTATGTTTTTTCTATGCAAAATTATCAAGCCGATCGCTTTTGGTCTGTTCACAATGAAGCAACGACCTTACCATCTGGGGTGTGCCAACAACGCCATTGCCAACACACTCATAGAGGTGGTCGCTTCATTGTGATACGCAAGCCCCTTCACCACAACAAGGTAACGATCACGAAGGGGAATTGACACAGGTATGTGTTTTTTTGTTTGTTTTTTTTGCAGCCACAGTGCAGCACCAGAGGCCAGAAAAATTAGGCATGTACACATGCCTGTAAAATTAGGTATTGTTGCAGCCGCTGCTGTAGCAGCGGCCAGAAAAAATTATGTTTTTCAGGCAGAAAGTGCCCTAAAACATTGCGGCTTGTGGACCATTTTTAGCCCAAGGCAGCTCATCTCATCAGGCCTTTTTTAGTCAAATGTATCGCCCACTGTCAGTCCCTTCGGGATCCATGCCTCATTCATCTTAATAAAGGTGAGGTAATCTAGACTTTTTTGACCTAGGCGACTTCTCTTCTCAGTGACAATACCTCCTGCTGCACTGAAGGTCCTTTCTGAAAGGACACTTGAAGCGGGGCAGGCCAGAAGTTCTATCGCAAATTGGGATAGCTCAGGCCACAGGTCAAGCCTGCACACCCAGTAGTCAAGGGGTTCATCGCTCCTCAGAGTGTCGATATCTGCAGTTAAGGCGAGGTAGTCTGCTACCTGTCGGTCGAGTCGTTCTCTGAGGGTGGACCCCGAAGGGCTGTGGCGATGCGTAGGACTTAAAAAGCTCCGCATGTCCTCCATCAACAATACGTCTGTAAAGCGTCCTGTCCTTGCCGGCATGGTCGTGGTAGGAGGAGGATTACTTTCACCTCTTCCCCTGTTAGATTCCCGTTGTGCTGTGACATCACCCTTATACGCTGTGTAAAGCATACTTTTTAATTTATTTTGGAAGTGCTGCATCCTTTCCGACTTCCTGTAATTCGGTAACATTTCTGGCACTTTCTGCTTATACCGGGGGTCTAGTAGCGTGGCCACCCAATACAGGTCGTTCTCCTTCAGCCTTTTTATACGAGGGTCCCTCAACAGGCACGACAGCATGAAAGACCCCATTTGCACAAGGTTGGATGCCGAGCTACTCATGTCCTGTTCCTCGTCCTCACTGATCTCACTGAAGGTCTGTTCTTCCCCCCAGCCACGTACAACACCACGGGTACCAGATAGGTGACAACGAGCACCCTGGGATGCCTGCTGTGGTTGGTCTTCCTCCTCCTCCTCAAAGCCACATTCCTCCTCTGACTCCTCTTCCTCAGACTCCTCTTCCAGCGTTGCCGCAGGTCCAGCAAGCGATGCTGATAAGGCTGTTTCTGGTGGTGGTGATGGTGACCACAACTCTTCCTCTTCCTCTTCACGCTCATCTACGGCCTGATCCAGCACTCTTCGCAGGGCACGCTCCAGGAAGAAAACAAATGGGATGATGTCGCTGATGGTGCCTTCAGTGCGACTGACTAGGTTTGTCACCTCCTCAAAAGGACGCATGAGCCTACAGGCATTGCGCATGAGCGTCCAGTAACGTGGCAAAAAAATTCCCAGCTGCGCAGAGGCTGTCCTAGCACCCCGGTCATACAAATACTCGTTGACGGCTTTTTCTTGTTGGAGCAGGCGGTCGAACATTAGGAGTGTTGAATTCCAACGTGTCGGGCTGTCGCAAATCAAGCGCCTCACTGGCATGTTGTTTCGCCGCTGGATATCTGAAAAGTGCGCCATGGCTGTGTAGGAACGCCTGAAATGGCCACACACCTTCCTGGCCTGCTTGAGGACATCCTGTAAGTCTGGGTACTTATGCACAAAGCGTTGTACAATCAGATTTAACACATGTGCCATGCACGGCACATGTGTCAACTTGCCCAAATTCAATGCCGCCAACAAATTGCTTCCGTTGTCACACACCACTTTGCCGATCTCCAGTTGGTGCGGAGTCAGCCACTGATCCACCTGTGCGTTCAGGGCGGACAGGAGTGCTGGTCCGGTGTGACTCTCTGCTTTCAGGCAAGTCAACCCCAAGACAGCGTGACACTGTCGTATCCGGGATGTGGAATAGCCCCTGGGGAGCTGGGGGGGTGCTGTTGAAGTGGAGCAAGACGCAGCAGCAGAAGAGGACTCAGCCGAGGAGGTTATCGAAGAGGATGGAGTAGGAGGAGTAGAGGAGGTGACAGCAGGCCTGCCTGCAAGTCGTGGTGGTGTCACCACCAACTCCTCTGCAGAGCCACGCATTACATGCTTGGCAGCCGTCAGCAGGTTTACCCAATGAGCAGTGTAGGTGATATACCTGCCCTGACCGTGCTTTGCAGACCAGGTATCAGTGGTCAGATGGACCCTTGCCCCAACACTGTGTGCCAGACATGCCATGACTTCCTTTTGCACAATAGAGTACAGGTTGGGGATTGCCTTTTGTGAAAATAAATTTCGGCCGGGTACCTTCCACTGCGGTGTCCCAATAGCTACAAATTTTTTGAAGGCCTCAGACTCCACCAGCTTGTATGGTAAAAGCTGGCGGGCTAAGAGTTCCGACAAGCCAGCTGTCAGACGCCGGGCAAGGGGGTGACTCTGTGACATTGGCTTCTTACGCTCAAACATGTCCTTGACAGACACCTGACTGTGGGCAGATGAGCAGGAACTGCTCAAGGCGAGAGACGTAGTGTCAGATGGTTGAGAGGGGGCAAGGAGGACAGCAGTGGTTGACGTGGCTGAAGATGCTGGACCAGGAGGAGGATGGTGGCTTTGAGCTTGTGTGCTGCTTGTACTCATCATCATGTGTTGATCCCATAGGCGTTTGTGATGTGAGATCATGTGCCTTCGCAAAGCAGTTGTACCTAGGTGGGTGTTGGATTTCCCACGACTCAGTTTCTTTTGGCACAGGTTGCAAATGGCATCGCTGTTATCAGAGGCAGACACACAAAAAAAATGCCACACTGCTGAGCTTTGCAATGGCGGCATTCTGGTGGTGGCAACAGCATGCGTTGCTTGGCGTGCTGTCTGGCTGACCCCGGGTGCCGATACATGCTGTCTGACTGTGCCACTAGCTCCTTGCGACGACCTACCCCTCCTTCCAACTCGTCTCCTCCTCCTCTCTGTCTCCCCATCTGAACTTTCCCCCTGTTCTTCTTCTCTTCGAGCGGGCACCCACGTGACATCCACATCGTCATCATCAACCGCTTCACTTGTATCTGACAACTCAGCAAAGGAAGCAGCAGCGGGTACAACATCATCATCATCACACCGTACATCCATGTGTGTAATGCTGCCTGACTGAGACATATCCCTTTTATCTACATCCTCTGGCAATAATGTTTGCGCATCACTCATTTCTTCCAACTCATGTGTAAATAACTCCTCTGACAGATCAAGTGAAGCAACTGTGGTGCTAGTGTTGGTGGTGGCGGCAGGCGGGCGAGTGGTAACTTGAGAGGTGCCCAAAGCTGAGCTGGAGAAGGATGGTGCGTCAAGGTTCCGAGCGGAAGCTGTAGAAGATTGGCTGTCCTGTGTTAGCCAGTCAACTATGTCCTCAGAACTTTTCGAGTTCAGGGTATGTGGCCCCTGAACACTGGGCATTATTCTAGGGCCAAAGGGAATCACAGCACCACGACCACGACAGCCCCTGCGGGGTGGCCTGCCTCTGCCTGTCATTTTTTTTAGATTAGTTTAGTTGTACTATGCGTGCAAGCTACTGTGACACCAGATATGAGTGGCACTGTGCACTGGCAGAAGTTGGCACAGTAGACACTGTAGGTCTGACACACACGCTGGCAGGCAACTGACTGCTCATCTACTGCAGTCAAAACTGTTGTGTTTTTTTTATGCAAGCTACTGTGACACCAGATATGAGTGGCACTGTGCACTGGCAGAAGTTGGCACAGTAGACACTGTAGGTCTGACACACACGCTGGCAGGTAACTGACTGCTCATCTACTGCAGTCAAAACTGTTGTGTTTTTTTTATGCAAGCTACTGTGACACCAGATATGAGTGGCACTGTGCACTGGCAGAAGTTGGCACAGTAGACACTGTAGGTCTGACACACACGCTGGCAGGCAACTGACTGCTCATCTACTGCAGTCAAAACTGTTGTGTTTTTTTATGCAAGCTACTGTGACACCAGATATGAGTGGCACTGTGCACTGGCAGAAGTTGGCACAGTAGACACTGTAGGTCTGACACACACGCTGGCAGGCAACTGACTGCTCATCTACTGCAGTCAAAACTGTTGTGTTTTTTTTTATGCAAGCTACCGTGACACCAGATATGAGTGGCACTGTGCACTGGCAGAAGTTGGCACAGTAGACACTGTAGGTCTGACACACACGCTGGCAGGCAACTGACTGCTCATCTACTGCAGTCAAAACTGTTGTGTTTTTTTTTATGTAAGCTACTGTGTCAGGGAAAAAAAACAAGCAGACTGGTGTTTTACCAGCCCTAAAAAGGGCTTTTTGGGGTGCTTTCAGGACGCTGTGCTTACAGCAGAGCTCAGATGAGTCTTTCAGGAGTGGAGTGAACACTGAATACACTTGCCTATAGCTTTCCCTATAAAATCAGCAGCAGCTAAACTGTCCCTCCTCTGGCTAACACTGCAGCTTAAGTACAGACTGAATCTAAAATAGATGCTGTCCAGGAAAAAACAAAAAAGCAGACTGGTGTTTTACCAGCCCTAAAAAGGGCTTTTTGGGGTGCTGTCAGGACGCTGTGCTTACAGCAGAGATCAGATGAGTCTTTCAGGAGTGGAGTGAACACTGAATACACTTGCCTATAGCTTTCCCTATAAAATCAGCAGCAGCTAAACTGTCCCTCCTCTGGCTAACACTGCAGCTTAAGTACAGACTGAATCTAAAATAGATGCTGTCCAGGAAAAAAAAAAAAGCAGACTGGTGTTTTACCAGCCCTAAAAAGGGCTTTTGGGGGTGCTGTCAGGACGCTGTGCTTACAGCAGAGATCAGATGAGTCTTTCAGGAGTGGAGTGAACACTGAATACACTTGCCTAGCCTAGCTTTCCCTATAAAATAAGCAGCAGCTAAACTGTCCCTCCTCTCGCTAAGACTGCAGCTTGAGAATGAATCTAAAATGGATGCTGTCCAGGAGGTGGGAGGGTCTGGGAGGGAGGGTATGCTGCTGATTGGCTGGAATGTGTCTGCTGACTGTGAGGTACAGGGTCAAAGTTTGCTCAATGATAATGAATAGGGGGCGGACCGAACATCGCATATGTTCGCCGGCCGCGGCGAACGCGAACAAGCTATGTTCGCCGGGAACTGTTCGCCGGCGAATAGTTCTGTACATCTCTAGTCATGATGAGATACCTCTCTCCTAGCTCCCAGAGATGTGTATGCAACAAGGAGGGCACTAGGGATGGAGCAGCTTGTCTTGCATTTGTCTCCATCCTACTGGATAGGACAGTGTGTTTGAGAAGGAAAGTCAGGACAACATCTTCAACATTGTAGGGGGTTGTAGGTGGCCCCAATCAATCACGAGGTGCAAACCCCACAAGCTCCAACACTCCTATACATAACTGTGCACCTTTATTTTGATTGTGCTGACTTTATCGATGGTTGCTGTACCAACAACTATCTCATTTTACACTGCTTTCATTGTAAAATCCAAATTAATACTTTTGTAAAGAAAAGATCTACCTGTTTGGGACTTTTAAGGTACTACAGTAATCTAATTGTCTCAATACTGTGTGACAGCAGGAAGGTAAAGTCACCTGGTTGCATCCAGGGGGGTAGATATATTTCGCCCAGATTCAGGCTTTACGCCGACTTATACAACTAGGTGGAGAGTTGTATAAGGCTAGTGGGCTCATGGATGACTCATACCTCTAGGGAGAGTGTGGGGCGTCGTGCAGACAGAGATGAGGAGACCAGCTGAAGCTTGTCAGCTCATTTAGGCCTCTATAAGAACTCCCAGCTTCATTAGATGTTAGCTCATGCCTGGAACCAGACCTGTGTGGACTGTCTAGGGAGAGTGAACCCCTGTGCGGTGAGACAAAGCCTGTGTGGCTATTTGCTTGGACATTTAAAACCAGGGACTTAGGGACTAGGACAGCACTAGGCTGATCCCAGTTGTTAGTTAGGAAACCTGTATGTTTAGTCAGAGGTCAAGTTGACCAGGATTTATTTTGTTTATGTTTCTTTTGCTTTGCTGTGTTTTGTCACTGTAAATAGAAAATAAACCGCACCTTTTTGATTTTGAAAACCACAACCTCCGTTTGCTGGGCCTGTTTTTGTGTGGGGAGCCCATCTCGGGGGTCACACACACCCGCTGCCGAGCTAACCCCCCCACAACTGTTAAAATGATTTTCTACATGGGAATGTATTCAGTTGAATATCAGCACCACTTCCCAAAGTAAAGTATGCACAATAAAGAAAAAAGTTGGGACTTTCAAGGTGCTGAAAACCTCCCTTTGGAATAACTAGTCACATTTTATTAGATTGGTTAAAATGTGTCTCAAAAGGCATAATGTACCAGCATCAAACTTCTAAGCCACATACACTCCCCCTTGTCTCCAAAAGGTATATACCCTACAGTAACTGATCAGATATAGAATTAATATCAAGAATTATATCAGTCTAGGGCAGTGGTTCTCAACCCTCTAGTTCCGTGACCCCCTGATAAAATTTCCCAAGTTGTGGGGACCCCTAACAGTAAAATTATTTTCGTAGCGTGGGTTGTCAGCACCCAAGGCAAGACAAGTAGTTTGCGCCCCTAACCCACTGACATTTAGCGCTCCCTGAGTCTCTTCCACTTGTACATTATTAAAACCCCCTATGGTACATTTTAAGATGTACCACTCTTTCCCTTTGTTCTCCTTTCTTTCCCTTTTACCTCTCTCTATCCTAATTTTTTTCCCCATCCCTCTCTCTAGCCATTTTTCTTGTTCTCTTATTCTTTCTCTCCCTTTCTTCCTTTCTATGTTCCTCCCCCTCCTTTTCTCTCCCTTCCATGTATTCTCTATTTTTACTCCTTTGGTGGGGGGTGGGGGGAGTTGGGATCACTGGTATTGCTGGCGGGGAGTTGGGATCAGTGGCAGTGCTAGGGGGAGTTCTGATCAGCCAACTTAGGTGCTCTTGATCAAGGTCATCTGCTGATCTGAGAACTGTAGTGGGGACTTTTAATGGCAACTCTAATCACAGGTAGTGTTACTCACTGTGTCTCCGACTTTGTGGTGTCTCGTAGCAGTGACACCTATGCCAAAATCAGGAGATAGGGTCTTCTCCAGCCCCTCCCATTTCACATTCCTCACCAGTTATCTGAACTCTAGTCTCTGCCCCCCAGCCATGCCATGAACTGAATGGGCAGCTGCGAAGAGGCTGAGTGGATGGCCGCGGGCTCCAGGGACAGCCCTGCTGTGCGGCCACAAAAAGACTGGGAGAGCGGTGCACGCTTCAGGAACAGCCCAGGGTTTGGTGACCCCTGGCAAATCATCATTTGACCCCTGAGGGGGTCCCGACCCCCAGGTTGAGAACCACTGGTCTAGGGGAATAGGAACCAAGAACACAAACACAACACACGTTTCGCCTTGTCAGCTTCTTCAGGGGTTTTTGATGGAGGGCAGATGGGTAAGTAGAGATGATTTAGTACCCAATAAGGGCATAAGACACACTTTCCCCCAAGCACTATATGTGTTATCAGGTGTCTGTCCAAACATCAAATGGGCAAGCAGATTAGCCCAAAAAGGAGGGACCCTCACCGGAATGAGCCAAAAGGATATCCAATGCACATGAATTAACAATTTGCTGTTGTCATTCGACATTCAAAAACCAGGCACAAGAAGTCAGTATCAGTTCAATTAAGGAGTACAGGGCTAAGATAAGCTTCCATGGCCCAGATGAAAAGCACAGTAACAAAATCTTGTTTTCCTTTAAGAAAATGCCTCCTGTTCTCTTCAACATGAATGGAAACCTGGCTGTACCATGGGAAAGTACCTCCCAGCGAAGACCCACGTCTGTTAAAATGATCATAATTTTACTGAGCACAAAAAAATAATTAAAACTCCTTAAAAGGTACCATACAGTATGTACAGTTCAGAGTGAATCAACATGACAACGTCCATAAGTGTCCAATAGGCTTTATTAAGTTATTAGTAGGTTATCACAATATTTTATATACATAGGTTGTAAGATCACAAAAGTATCAAGCTATAATGGGCCCAGAATACCTGGATATAGTTTATGGAAGCCTGTCCACTTCTTCAAGAGGAATTTATGGGGGTATCTCTATGTAATGTACTTGAAATGGGAAAAATGGGATTTTGAAGGCAACCAAAAAAGAAAAATGCATAACTAATCGTATGAGATGTGTTAAGGAGCAGACCTGTACAGCTTGGTTTGGGTGAACAGCAGTGAAAAATGGGCCTTGTGTAAAAGTCCCTTTTACATGGTATGGGAATCTTCATGATCCTTGTATGAATTCACCCCTGCTCACAAGCAAGTGGAGGTTGATATAGGCAGTCACCATGAGAAGTGGGACTATTTTTTTGATTAATTGAAAGGCATCTAATCCTCCCTGATGAAGAGATTAATTAATAAATATAGAATTGCGTTGGATGTATAATGCCCAAGCAAACTATCTGCTGAACATCAAATCCTCTTAAAAGATATGTAACATTGTCAAAGTATCAACTGCCTATTGATGTGTACAATGGATCGTGGCCTAAATATGGCCATGTTTGTTTTAACAAGGCTATGTCTATTTAGAGTTTTGTAATAAAAAGTGGCTTTATATATAAATGGTTATGCATTTTTCTTTTTTGGTTGCCTTCAAAATCCCATAAGAGGGTCTTTTTCCCATTTCAAGTACAGAAATAGAGATGGTGGCAACCACTTCCCAAAACAGAATAAACATACATTAGAATCTCTATGTAATGTCTACTGTGTTAAGTATTTTAAGTAAGACCATTATTCCATAAATCTGCACAAACCACCTTTTACTGCTGAAATGGGGATGGGGGACTTATACTTATAATGACACCAAAATTACATCTCTGGTAGAAGGTATTGGAAGTCTGCAGCTCTATAAACAACATGCTTTTCCGCAAAGCAGTTAAAAAAGCTTGATACATATTTTAAAAAAGAGCCCAGAACTCTACATGCTGATGATAAATAAAAAAGTATAAATTCATATGCAATGTTTCATATTTACAAGACTAAAAATAGTATTTATTTTTACATTTTTTTTAAATATTTTTATATTCATCTCTTTAAATATACACAAACTTTCAACTTCCAGTGCCCCAAGTCCTACATAGAATTTCTGGGTATGCGCCTTACTCAGTCCTACCAGACACTGTATTCGACAAATTACCTACCAACATTTCAGGCTCTTAAACATATAATAATCTCATGGACAAAGCACATTATTTCATGGATATAGAAAAATAATGCTATGAAGATGATTATCCTCCCAAAACTCCTTTACCTATTTTGTACCCTTCCTGTACCTATCTCAACCTTTGCACTTAAGTCATTTCAAAATCATGTCATGAAATTTATCTGGTCCAACAAAAGAAGCTAGAATTTCTAGGGCCTAGGCACATGCATAAACTTTCTGGAGGGATCAGAGCTCCTAATTTCCAAAAATACTTTAAAGCGGCTCAGATTGCAACACTCACATCTCTAGATGGGCCTGGAATCATACTGTTGCATGCCAGTAAACATCAGGGCACTTCTTGGCTCCCAACCCAATTATGACTGCAATCCATTATTCCCTTGATGTGATATACTCTAACCATCTGAGATTCAACCAAATAGTTCAGCAAACATATCTCACTGCATTTACCCTTGCTACTGCTCCAAAGAAATTCAATATTTCAGCTTGGTTTACAATCTCCTGGCACATTTACTGGTGGACAGCTAAAAATGTTCTGTTATTGATGGTAACTCCATTTACAGCTGGGCGGAGAGAAAAAAAATATCAAGCACCTCATTTAGAAATTGTCTGATGCATGCAAATACAACATTCGTATTAAATAGAAGCATTACTTCTCAATTATCACTTTTTGAAACACCTATCACCACATACCTCTCTCTGCTAAGCAAATTAGCATTACATATTTCAAACTGAACTGTCCTTGCACTAAGTTTGAAGAGAATTAGCAGGAAATTTTGTCCAAAGTTGCCTCCTGTTCTGTAAACAAAATTTCTACTGAATCTGCCATTAAGGTCCAATCCCTCCATCCTTCACATTCCACATTATGCTTCAGTGGTTGCCATGGCATCAGAGATTTTATGCTTATGTGGAGGACCTGCCTTGTGCTAGGTGTTGTGGAAAACGTATTAATGTATGTTGTCAGATGTCCCCCAGTGTCGGTTTTGCTGCAATGCGCTCATCTGAGCGTATTTGCACATACAGACGTTGGTGGAAGACCGGTGGCGGGAAAAACCTTCATGTGGACACAGCGATGTTTGCTCCTTTTAGGGATATTTGTTTTATGCCTCGCCATGGACTGGCCACTTATTGGCGTTGGCATTAAATGACTCAGAGCGGACAGATCTGCGTCCACAGGAACTATAGCATAACTATACGACAATTGTGTGCACATGTCATGTATTGTATGTATTTAAATAACCCTGTTGGAAGGGATATCTTTATATGGACATTTGCTGTGTAAAGAGGACATCATGTGATGACCACTCCCATGGAGGTCAGATGCTGTGTCCTCACTTCCTATGGAGGAGGTCACATTCTGTGATGACCACTCCCATGGAGGTCACATGTTGTGATGACCACTCCCATGGGGGAGATGATTATCTGCTGGTGAAATCTTTTGATAATAAAAAGGAGCCATAAGGCTCGAGGCGGGCAGTTGATGCTGGGATGCTTTGATGATAAGACCAGTCTGGTGATGCTTCCTTCTTTGAATGAATGGGGTTCGAATGACGGTGAGGGAATCTTAGTTTAAGAAGCATTATTGCAATAAGATGAAGTGTGTGCTTATTTAGCACCAGGCAAAAATGGCTGTGTGCTCTGCAAACAACCAATTTTGCCACGACATAGGCAAACTATGGAGAAAAGTTTTTTTTTTTTATCAGAAAATTGTTTTATTGTACAAAATGTCATAAAGTACAAACATTCAAAGTCCATATGTATAAAGCTAACAGGACATACTGTATTTATTGGCGTATAACACTCACTTTTTTACCCTAAAAATAGAGGGTAAACTGTGCCTGCGTGTTATACGCAGGGGGCTGTGGAAAGTTTTTTTCCTGAAACTTCCCTCTTAAAGTTAGGGTGCGTGTTATATGCCTGTGCGTGTTATACGCCGATAAATCCGGTAATTTCAAACCCCAAGCAAGTATAGTCATACCTCATTTTAGAAGAAGAAATCAACATAAAAAAACAAAAACAAAATGCAGAGAAATTAAACTAAGAAAACGCTAACAACCAACTTATTTGTTGTGGGTAATCTCTTGATGAAGTATAGCTAACAGTTAACAGACGCCTTACTCAATGTAGCATCCTGCCAGCAAGAACATCATACTTTTAGATCTTTTTAGTATATAATAGATTCCACATCCACCCTTTTCCACATTTGGAGCAATCTATTAAGAACAAATTGTTTGGGGGGGGGGGTAGCCCAGAGGTCTCTAACCACCCCTGCCAAAATTTTTATGCATTTTTTGGGGTGTATTTTTATGTTATAAGTGTTTTTCTCTCTGATTAGTACTTTATTTGCTTGTTGAATCCATGAATGGCATGTGGGGGCTTGAGGAGAAAGCCAGTATCTCGCTGTGGTCTCTAACCACTCCTGCCAAAAAATTTATGAATTTGTGGGTAGTATTTTTACGATATAAGTGTTTTTCTCTCTGATAAGTATTTTATTTACTTGTTGAATCCATTGAGGACATGTGGGGGTTTGAGAAGAAAGCCAGTATCTCGCTATAAATTTTCTGGCTAAATAAAGAAACCTAACCAGTGCCGAATATGTGGAGGGGGAATAAAGCTCTTTCACCAAGCCACCAAGAATACAGGTAATTGGGTTCAGTTGTAACTGTACTTGGTATATATAATTAATACTCCTGACCACCTCCTTCCAGTACTGTACAAATTTAGGGCAATTGTTGACATTTTGAACATATAGGAGAATCCCTTCTACCCCACTTCTACAGCTGCATTGGTGTGCTATATGTGTGATAGAGAATAAACAAATGCAACAGTTTTTGGGCAGTTGATACCGACACCAGAGGGCCAGCCACCAAGATCTGCTCCCAGCTATCCCCATCTATGGGACCAACATCAGACTCCCATTTTTCTCTACAGGGCAGCAAATCCAGGGCTTGTATATAGGTTAATAAACAAGCATATATACAGGAAATAAATCCTTTTTTATCCCAAGTAGAAAGTATAGAGCTAAGAAACCCTGAGTCATCTAAGCGCAGAACCGAATATCTACAGTGCACTCTCATAGCATGGTTTTGCAAGTACATGTAATATCAGTTATGTAATAAGGGAAATTCAGTACGCAATTGGTCGGAGGATTTTAATTCCAGCCCTGCAAATAATTGTGGAAAATATTTACACCAAATAGTAGTGCATTCAAGAAAACATACAGTACCCATTCTACGTTTCAGTTCTGTCCAAAGTTTTAAGAGTAGGGATGAGCCAAACACCCCCTGGGTCGGTTCGCACCAGAACATGTGAACGGGCAAAAAGTTTGAGCGAACATGCAAACCCTATTAAAATCTATGTGACACGAACATGAAAAATCAAAAGTGCTAATTTTAAAGGCTTATATGCAAGTTATTGCCATAAAAAGTGTATGGGGGCCCTTTTTTCATGAGCAATGATTTTAATAATGCTTAAAGTGAAACAATAAAAATTAAATATTCCTTTAAATACTGTGCCTGGGGCATCCTCTTAGTCTGCCTGTAAAGTGGCGCATCTGTGCAATGTTTAGAACAGTGCCACAGCAAAATGAAAGTTCTAAAGGAAAAATGTCATTTAAACTTGCTCGTGGCTGTAATGTATTGCCGGCTCCCGGCAATATAAATAAAAAATCAATTAAAAAATTGCCATGGGTTCCCCCCCAGTCCATACCAGGCCCTTTGGGTCTGGCATAGATTTTAAGGGAAACTCTACGCCTACATTTAAAAAAAAAATTGGCGTGGGGTCCCCCCCAAAATCCATACCAGACCCTTATCCGAACAAGTAGCCTGGCAGGCCAGGAAAGGGGAAGATGAGCAAGCGCCCCCCCCCCTCCCCACTTCTGAACCATACCAGGCCGCTTGCCTTTAACATGGGGAGGGTGCTTTTGGGTCCTCGTCCCGATAACCCTGGCCAGCCATTGGTTGTCGGAGTATGCGGGTGGGGGGCTTATCAGAATCTGGAAGCCCCCTTTAACAAGGGGGCCCCCAAATCTCACCCTAGGTGAATTACTACCCGTTTACCAAAAAAGTGTCAAAAAGTCAAAACCACAATAGACAGTTTTTGAGAATTCCTGTGTTCTGCGATGTCCATCCATTTTCATTCACCCTGCCCGACGCACTCTACCTTTGGCCAATCATGGCTCTCACAGCAGATTGCGCTGTGATTGGCAAAAGCATGCAAGCCAGGTGCATGCGATGGCCAATCAGCAGCCGTCAATGCACTGCGATCTCGCTCCTCTATTGCTCCTCTATTGAGAGCGTGCTGACATATTGTATTTTAACCTGGTACCCCAACTGCACACAGCAGAGTTTCCCTTCAAAAAATAATAAATGCTGCGCAGAAGTTTGTGGGCTGTAGCTTAATTTCTATAAACGAAAAGTCCCGTTGTGTCAGCAAGGCAGGCAAAATAGTGAGTGACCCATCCCACCCTGGAAACTATATTTTTGAACTCATGCAGTCTGGCAGGAGGTTCAGAAATATAAAGGTGAGGACAAACCGATTTAAGGAAAGTTTCTTTCCAAGGGCTATCAAGGCCCTAAATGGTAATTTTGAATAATATTATTTAACTGCAGGTGTCCTGGCTTTGCTGCGGTAATGGGGGTTCTTTTTTTCAGCTTTTTATATGGGGGCAAATGGTTTACATAAGTGTATGTTGAATATGTTATATGTTTACATATGTGTGGAGCTTTTATCGCGGCCCGCGTTCCAGTTTTGAACAGCCCGTCTGGTTATTTGGATCTCCCAGCGTCGGGGCCACAAAATATATATATGCTGGCTGCCTTGGAGGGGACAAGGAGGAGGCGGGACGAGTGCCGTACATACAGGAGGAGAATTTCCTGTTTACGGGCTGCTTATGTAATAGGAAGTCCCGTCTCCTGAGCTGCCATTGGACGACTGTTCTGTCCAACAAAGGAGGCGGGACTTTCTATTAAAGAGGCCGCCATGTAAACAGGAGATTCTCCTTTAGGTAATATTTGGCGCTCGTCCTGCCCCCTCCCTGTCCCCTCCAAGGCTGCAAATGGATGGGCATCAATCAGGCTGCACTGATGGCAATGGTGGGTGCTGCATTCCTGGCAATGGTGGGTGCATTCCTGGCAATGGTGGGTGCTGCATTCCTGGCAATGGTGGGTGCATTCCTGGCAATGCTGGGTGCTGCATTCCTGGCAATGGTGAGTGCATTCCTGGCAATGGTGGGTGCTGCTTTCCTGGCAATGGTGGGTGCTGCATTTCTGGCAATGGTGGGTGCTGCAGATGGGCACTGACCCTTATTTTGCTTCACAGTTCTTTATTAATTTTTTAAAAAAAAAATCCTGAAACTTCCCTCTTAAAGTAAAGGCGTGTGTTATACGCCAATAAATACGGTATATCCAAAAAATACGCCTGAGCGCATCTCTTTACTCACGCACAGCCACAAAGACAAGAGAACTCTTGTTGGGCAGTGTATAAGTGCTCGAACGAACACACTTAGACCGAATTTTAATGGTTCAAAGAATGTCAGGCAAAATGGTCGGCCCTCACACATGTTTACTTCATCAAATTTGGCCCTCTTTGAAAAAAGTTTGGACACCCCTGCTCTAAATCGTTTATAGATTTCTGCTGGCAGGTCATTAGTGCTCAGGAATTTACTATTAGCCATTGCTGCCACCACTACAGAAAGTTCCTTAATCATAATAGGGGCATTCAACATCCTATGGTTCTCTGTAGACAATGTGGGGAGAGGGCATTGGTCCAAAAATTGCACCAACGCCTCCTCCGTGAGGTCAACCTTTGAAGCATACACATCCCTAAAGTAATTACTAAAAATAGTGGGTATTTGATCTAGGTCCTGCACTAATTCCCCTATGGGACTTTGAATAGGATATATATGAGATATTCCTTGCTGCGAGCGAGAGATCACCACTAATAGATGCTATGTATTTTGCTGCAGTATCTTTGTTGTATTGAATAAAAAGTTGGATCGCTTTAGGTATAGAGTCATTAGTCGGGAAAAGGTTAAGCCTAAAGGGGTTAACCTTCCAAAGTCTCTCCCCAGATCTATCTGGAACAGAAACTAACACCCTCAGGAGCGAGTGATCAGAGATGCTACCTGGGACATACATATTCAACCAAGGTAACCTTGAGTAATGCCAAAGAGTTAGGCCTCGTACACACGACCGATTTTCTCGTCGTAAAAAACACGTCGTTTTTTTCGACGAGATTCTTGTTAAGCTTGTCGATTTTCTCGTCAAGCTTTCTATGCGTACACACTGTCATTTTCCAATTTCCTCGTGGTTCTCTGCGCTCACGTCCAGCACGTACGACGGCACTATAAAGGGGAAGATCTTTTTTCTTGGTGCCACCCCTTGGGCTGCTTTTGCTGATCTCGTGTTACCGCGTGTGAAGTAAAAGTTTGGGAAGAGACGATTCGCGCTTTTCAGTCTTCGTACTTTTCAGATCGTTTTCTGCCGTTCAGTTTGTGCTTGTGGGTTCGTATCTTGACTTTCAGGGCGTCTAGGCAGGTCGTATCTGTTTTACAGTGCGTTCTTGCCTGTTCGTTTCTGAATTTCAGTTCGTTATTCATAGGCCTTGCTGTTCTAAAGTGCGTTCTGTTCTGTACGTTCTGATTAGACGACCGTTTCCTAGCCATGTCGCCTGGACGTTCTCGTCGTCGAGTTCGTGCTGTGCGTGCGCTTGGTGTTGGTCTGCTTGTTTTGGACCAAGACAAGTCCATGAATGGTGTGAGGAGGAGTTCATGGACCAAGAATTGGTTGCTCCAGCGGGACCAATTCTGCCACATGCCTCTGCTGCGGGAGATCGTCGAGAATAATCCTGAGGACTACAGGAATTTTCTGAGGATGTCTGACCCCGTTTTTCAGGAACTGTTGGCTTTGGTGTCCCCCTATATTACCAGGAAGGACACCGTTATGCGGGAAGCCATCAGTGCTGAGCAGAGGCTCATCGCCACGTTGCGTTACCTGGCGACAGGGAGAAGTCTTCAGGACTTGAAGTTCACCACAGGCATCTCCCCCCAGGCTCTGGGCCTCATAATCCCAGACACCTGTTCTGCTATTATACAAGTCCTGCAGGAGGACTATATTAGGGTAAGTTTTCTCCCTTAACATCACATTTTATGTATTACATGTATGCTAATGTATTGTATTTCTTTCATCCTTCCCTAATTACCATGATTGTAATATGCTGAGAATGTCCCCTTTGTCCCAATGCATGTTGGAAGCTTTAGATTGCCCCTTTTTTATCCTCCCTAAATATTTCCCCTGACTAACTTTTCCAGCAGGGGCGCCTGTTGCTCCAAATGTTGGGGGGTTCCAACCCCAATTTCGGAAATAAACTTCCTCCTTTTTTGCTCTGTTGCCTAATAAACGCCCCCAGTTGTCCCCTCCAATGCAGCCATTTAGTCCCCTCTAATGCAGCCAGTTTCCCCCCAGCCCTGCACTTACCTTCTTGTGGTCAGCGCCATCCTTCTTCTGTCCTTGATGTCTTCTCCTTCCCTTCATGTTGCATCAGCCAATCATGTTACCATTAAACAGACTTGGTGAACATGATTGGCAGAGCAGCCTGTCAGTGTTTACACAAGGAATGCCCCCCTCCTTGTGTCCCCGATTTTTCTTTGAGGAAGCCAATTACATCCCTCAGGTTGTAATTTGCAAGACTATTTTAATACCTGTTTCTGCTCTGCAATTTTAACCCCCTAAATGCCGCAATTATTCATATGTCGGTCGCTTTACAAGAGGCCATCCACCTGAATAGTGTGCGGCATAGACAATACATAGGTTCATGCAACGCATGAACCTATGTATTGTTCTGAGTGATGGGCACAGGAGAGAGGGGACAGTGCTCCAGCGCCCACTCTGGACGCACCGCCACTGCAATGCTATCCTGTGGCCAAACACATCTCCCCCCCCCCAAAATAATTTAGTAATGGCCCATCAGAGGGGGTGATGAATATGATAAATGAGCCTTCCATTATACTTTTTTTACACACCTTAATAAACGTATAATTAGATTGATGTTGGTCTCTAATTTTTTGGGATAGAATTTCCTTGTAATGTATGCCTTTGTTTTTCTAATATTATTTCATCTTGTTTCACTCCACAGCTTCCTTCCACGCCACAGGAATGGCAGACTGTGGCATTGGAGTTTGCCACGCGGTGGGACTTCCCCAACTGCGGTGGTGCCATAGACGGGAAGCACGTCCGCATCGTGCCGCCACCCCGTTCTGGGTCCTACTACTACAATTACAAGGGGTTTCATAGCATTGTGCTGATGGCAGTGGTGTCAGCACGGTATGAATTCCTCTATGTTGATGTAGGGAAGAATGGCCGGATGTCCGATGGGGGATCCTTCATCCAGACGGAGTTTGCCCTCCGTCTCCAGAGTGACGACCTTGCATTGCCACCGGATGCAGGGAATATTGAAGGACTCCCCTTTGTTTTCTTGGCTGATGAAGCCTTTGGACTCGGACGGCATCTTATGAGGCCATTTCCACAGAGGACCCTGACCCCAGAGAAGAGTGTGTTCAATTACCGGCTGGCCAGGGCCCGAAGAGTCGTTGAAAATTTTACTCTCTGCACATTCTCTTTTTTTTTTTGTTTGACTTTGGGGTTGGCCTGGCCACAAACCGGCAAATTTTGGCTTATGAAAATACAAAAATACCACTTGCATTTCTAAAATTACAACATTGGATACCTCTGAGCAATCTGAGACATTCAGTTACACAAACTATGTCTCTATGTGCCCGTCCTAATATGGGGTCCTGCCACCCCTTGCCCAGCCAAAAATTCAATATGCACACATTTTTACTTTTTTGCAAATAGGAAGTTTACAATCCTGATCCCTATTGTCAACATGTGCTATCTGCCATCAGGGGTGCATCCCCTTCCTCAGTTCACCGACTTTTGATACGAGGAAGGGGTTGCACCCACAAAAGACGTACATGGATATCCCCTGATGGCAGATAGCACATGTTCACACACTGTGTGCATATTCAATTTTTGGCTGCTTTGTTACTCAAAAAATTTGAAAAAATATAAAAACAAACATGTAAAAACAAATGTGTTTGGATGGCTTATTGAATTCTCCCCAAAACATCGAGAATGTCTTTAAATGTTTGTTCCATCACATGGATTCTTTGTTTAATTAGGTCCAGTTCCGTGCTACATTCCATCACTTGCTGGATGAGGCGGAGGGCACTGTCAGCAGAGAACCGTGTGCTATCCTTCACAACATTTCCATCCCCTAAAAACCATAAAAAAAAATTAATAAAACTCTGCAGGCCTACCTCGCTTACCTTAAGCTGTGGTGTCAGATACTGACCTGTTGTGGTGACCAGATCCACAACGTCATCCACCTCTCCTTCCTGCACTTCTCCTTCCTCCACCTCAACTTCCTGCACATCTTTCGGTTGTGGATCTTTGGGAGTTTGGGGTTGCTTGGAAGTTGTGGGGTGCATGTGCTCCCTGGAGTGTCCTCCTCCCAGTCTTCTCTCCCCTATGAGAATAAAACCAAAGGTCTATTTATCACACTGTAAAAATCTCATTGTTAAACTAAAAACAGGCTAAATTGTTTGGAAGTGGGGTACAAGTGTGTGTTTGTGCGGAATTTTAAGAAAAATGCATTATTTATGACCCCAAAAATGTTTAGTATTCACATTTGGATGTAATTTTTTGGACATGGAGGCACCACAAATAAACTCTGATGCACCTGTGTGGGACACCCAAAAAAGGCGGGTCTGGTGGCCCACACTATAGTGCTCCAAAGTACAGATGTGGAAGCAGCTGCTGAGTGTCCTCTCCTTTACACTGATTAAAGTTTGCATTTCATTCTCCTTACAAACACATCATCTAGACTTAAAAATTATCCACAATACTTGATCAAAAATGGCAGATGTCTAATTACTTTTGTGGCTCTTAAATAAGCCAAAACCGCGGATAGTGGCCGAACGAAGTGTCGGTAACGTAACAAACGATTACTGTGCCCAACCTAGTTCAAAATATTACATTTTGGAAGGGAGTCCAATATGATAAAAAAAAAAAAAATGTCAGTTTCTAAAAAGATTAATAGCAGAAAGGTCGTCATTTTACTTACTTTTAGTGAGCATCCTCTTTATGATCCTCAACTGGTCTGGCTCCCTCAGTTTGATGTCTGACCACCTCTTTCTGAGCTGCTCATTTGAGCGTTTCACCCCGAACTTCGCCCTCAGACTCTTCACAACTTTAGTGAGGATTTTGGCCTTCCTTCTATTTGGTTTGCTATACGGCCCATGCTTGGCATCATAATCAGATATGATATATGGGATACAATCAGCGCACATATGACTAAAATAAAAAACAATGCAGCTGAACACCAAAAGGTAAATCACACAATAACCAAGGAAGAAATGTAAAAAATAACGGTGCAGCGCAACCAATGTCCATAAACGGATGAACTAAAGATGCATAATAAGGAAATCTTCATGCAATAGATGACTTGTCCACCCAAAGTAAGGATAATCTGCTTACCAGAAATGTTGGACCTATTGAGTGAACAAAAGGTCAAAAGTGCTTGTTTCCACCATGAGGGGAAGAAGATTTCCAATGAAGAGGATCCACAGATGTATTAGGCTCAGCATCAGATGCAGATATGATGAAGAAAAAAGAGGAATCTAAGTGTAGACTGCTTTTTATTGCTCCAAAAACATAATACAAAAGTTGAATGAATAAAAATAAAAACGAAGATGCAGTAACACTGACTGCTGGAAAACTATGACAAGTTCAGGTAAGATGATAAAGCAGCTGCTGATCCAAACAAGAGGTGTAGCTGAGTGGCGTACACAGCTCTCCCTGGAGAGTGTGTGTAAAGTACAGCCTGCTCAGACACTGGCAGTCCTGCTAGGTGATGATGTGCAGAGGCTGGCACAAATTGAAAGCAGATAAATGCAGCCCAAAATATATGTTATAAAGGTCCAGGTAGTGAGAGGACAGCGGTAGTAGACCGCAATTCAGGCATGAGAAACAGACGCGGGTGACGTCACGGCAAGCTCCTCCCCCGTACGTACGTTGCGTCCAATGGGACTTCGTCAGCGGTGGGTGGAGCTACGACGTCACCCCTCGTCTTAAGTAAAGCCAGCGTTGCCATAGTGAGCATAATAGGGGCGGGACGGCCGATAGACAGTCCCGGATATGCAAAACCTATGACTCCACACGGAGTCACAGGAAAAAGCTGTGTAATCACACAGTACTAAGGGCTGGAAAGATTAAATTCAAAGTGACAGACACCCGCGGCTGTTCCACGCCTGAATGATAATAACACACTATACAATACAGCATATAAAAATATGATGAAAACCGCTTATTTATAATGCATATCTAATATAGAAAAAAATTAGTCATGCAGCAATAGATACCATAACATATGGCATATGTGCAAAAATAAAATAAATGAGATAAAAGGAGGGGGACTTCCTCCACTTCACAAACCTCACTAATAAAAATATCAAATAAATAAAAATGTAGAAATAAAAACACACATACACTCTAATGTGAGGCCACCTAGTGGAAGAAAAAGGCAACTGCATCATTTATCAGAAATGAAGCAGTTGAGATCGAAGTCAACATTGAGGCCTCCTGGCACGAGAACCTGAGTCTCGTGTATCCAGAAGGACTCGCGTTGGCTCAATTGTCTAATAAAATTGCCCCCTCTCCAATGGGGTCTTACTCGTTCTAAACCCCAGAACTTGAGGCACTTAGGGTCCCTATTATGAAACAGGCGAAAATGTTTGGAAACATTATGGGTTACCATCCCTTTGATAATGTTATTCACATGTTCGCCGATGCGCACATGGAGAGGTCTGGAGGTCCTTCCAATGTAATGTAAACCACAATCACATTCGAGGACATAGACCACTCCCACTGTGTTGCAGGTAATAAGGCTTTTGATTGTGTAAGTTTTTCCTGTGGTAGGGGCAGTAAAATCTTTTCTCCGTTTGATATTCCGTTTACATTTTTTACATGCTGGACACCTGCCACAGGCATAAAAGCCGGTCATAAGGGGAAATAAATGATTCTCCTTTACCACTGGAGGGTCAACCACACTCGGGGCAAGAACATCCCTGAGTGTGGGAGCCCTTCTATAGATGAACCTGGGACGAGATGGTATAGTGGCTCCCAAGACTCTATCTTTTTTCAGAATGTCCCAGTGCTTCATGATGATTTTTTCGAATTTTTTATGTTGAATATTGTAATCCAAAATGATTCTAAGTTCAGTGTTGGCTGGATTAGATGTTATCTTAGGTCGGGAGCCGGCCACTAATGATGTTCTCTCCATAGTGCCAACTTTTTGGATTTCACTGAAAATATCATCTTTTTTGTATCCTTTTTGTATGAAACGATCGGCAAGAAGATCACATTGTGCACGATAATCCACTTCAGACGTACAATTGCACCTCAGACGGATAAATTGGCCTCTAGGTATGTTACATAGCCAATTATGGTGATGGCAACTATCAAGAGGTCTGTCTGTCTGTTTAAAATGGTTTTTGGTTTTGAAAACATGCCCCTCTTTAAAAATTTCCAGATCAAGAAAAGTGATACTGGAGGTATCCGCATTCCAGGTCAGCCTGATATTTTGGGTGTTGCCATTTAGCCTGGACATGAATAATTGTAAACTCGTCATATTGCCCTCCCAAATGATGATCAGATCATCAATGTAGCGATAATAGCACTTTAATTGAACTGGTCTGTTATTGAAAATAGTTTCCTCTTCCCATAGTGACATGAACAAGTTTGCCACACTAGGGGCAAAACGTGCTCCCATGGCAACACCAAGGATTTGGAGAAAAAATCTATGATTAAACCAGAAATAATTTCTGGCTAAACAGAAAGAAAGTGCATCCACTAGAAATGTAATCAATAAGGGAGGGAGATGTGAGGCATCCAAAGCCCATTTAACTGCCCTGATGGCATCTTGATGGCCAATGATAGTATACAATGAGCCCACGTCTGCCGTAACCAATATGCTGTTGGCACTGGCAGGCGTGGACTCAACTACCTGTATAGCATGCCTGGTGTCTTTGAGATAGGCAGTAGTAGAACAAACCAAAGGTTTAAGGAAGTGGTCTATGTATTGGCCCAGGCGTGCAGTGACGGAATCAATTCCGTTTACAATAGGTCTCCCCGGTGGATTTTGAGCGTTTTTGTGCAC
Organism: Rana muscosa; assembly: GCA_029206835.1. Classification (NCBI taxonomy): domain Eukaryota; kingdom Metazoa; phylum Chordata; class Amphibia; order Anura; family Ranidae; genus Rana; species Rana muscosa. The sequence continues at coordinate 623,971,842 of CM055116.1, read as the reverse complement.
CTTGGGAAGAAAGTAAATGATCGGCCGTCTACATGCACTGGGATCCAAATACAAGGCTTCTTTCTTAGTAAGGACACCACACAGTCTGCCTTGCTCTATAAGAGCTTGAAGTTCATTTTTATAATCAAAAACAGGATCCTTGGTCATAAGTTGGTATGTGGAACGGTCTGATAGCAATCTGTTCATTTCATTGTCATAAAAGGTTTTACTCATGACGACTAATCCGCCCCCTTTATCAGCCGGTCTTACTACCACATTCTTATTTTTTTCCAAAGAAGCTATACCCATTTTGAGATAATGGGGGTCTCTCACCTTCTTTATCTTCATACGTTCTAGGTCAATAGCAACCATGTTTTTGAAAACTTCAATGTGTTTGTGATCATGTTTTGGAGGATTAAAAGTGGATTTGTTGGCGAGATGTGAGTGGAATTCTAAGGGTACTGAAGGAGCTGAGGTAGCATTGGAAGCTCCAGGCTTGGAGAGAAAGTGACGTTTAATGTTAAGTGTTCTAACAAATTTTTGTAAACTTATGTAAGTTTGGAATTTATTGAAATTCCGAACTGGGGCAAACTTGAGCCCTTTATCAAGCACTTTGAGCTCCTCCTCTGACAGATCAGAACCGCTGATGTTAAAAACTCCAGCTCCTATTATCTCCTTTGTCTTTTTAACTCTTCTTCCGGCTCTTCTTCCTCTCTTGCTCTTCTTTTCCCCCCTGGTTTGGCTCCTGGGGGGGTGTGGCTCCAGGGGTCTTCCCAGTGTAATTGGCGCTGGCCTAAAAAACCTTCATTTGCAGGGTTGGTTTCCTGAGATAACGGAGCAAAACGATTATACATAGGAACCTGATCCTGATTAGGATAAGGCTCATTACTCCTTGGATGGTCTATATTCCTACCATAGGAATTTTGATAATAGTAATTGTCCCTACTCGGGGGACCATTGGGAAGATGTTCTCTAGTGGAACCATGGTCACGCCAATTGTTTTGTTCATATGGGGGGGGATGATGGTAGGGAGTACTTTTGCCCCTCCCCCCTCTATTTGGATGACCCCTACCATTGGGGCGTCCCCCACCTCGAGTTGGTGGACCCTTGGCAGAAGGGACTCTTTGGATAATAGGAGTGGAGAGAGCTGGAATGTGGGGAGTATGAGGACGGGACATACTAATGGATCCCTGATCCGAATTAAGGATCTTGGATTGCCATTTGAAGATCTCGCCCTTAGAAAAATCACCAGAGTCTCTAATAAACTTTGTTTTCTTCTTCTCCTGTGTCTCCTTGTCCCATTTGATCATCTTATTTTTAAGATCTCCTGATAATTTGAAAAAATCTTCCGATTCTTGGAACGGCTCAATTTTTTGTTTGAGTTCTCCTATTTGTTTGTCTAAAGACTTCATTTTCCTATGTTTCCTAATAAGAAGGAGGTCAATGAGGTCCTGGCCTTTTTGGCTAAAGAAATTTTGCCATTCTCGCATGGATTCCTCGTCCAGGAGTCCGTCATTAGGTGGGACATCCCACCTTAGACGTCTGGGGATAAGTTTGTTTTTAGTATATTGCTCAAAAGAAGCAATATCCCACCATGCCTTGATTTTCTTTTCAAAGGCAAAGCCCAATTTTTTGAAACATACGGATAAATTATCCGGATTGGTAGGAGTAGGTGTGTCAGAAAATACTTCACTGAGTTTAACTTCCCTATGTTCCAAAAATTGAAATACATCCATATGTGCTGCTAAAAGAAAATGTGATAGATAACAGATATGGTATATGGGATACAATCAGCGCACATATGACTAAAATAAAAAACAATGCAGCTGAACACCAAAAGGTAAATCACACAATAACCAAGGAAGAAATGTAAAAAATAACGGTGCAGCGCAACCAATGTCCATAAACGGATGAACTAAAGATGCATAATAAGGAAATCTTCATGCAATAGATGACTTGTCCACCCAAAGTAAGGATAATCTGCTTACCAGAAATGTTGGACCTATTGAGTGAACAAAAGGTCAAAAGTGCTTGTTTCCACCCTAAGTGCCTCAAGTTCTGGGGTTTAGAACGAGTAAGACCCCATTGGAGAGGGGGCAATTTTATTAGACAATTGAGCCAACGCGAGTCCTTCTGGATACACGAGACTCAGGTTCTCGTGCCAGGAGGCCTCAATGTTGACTTCGATCTCAACTGCTTCATTTCTGATAAATGATGCAGTTGCCTTTTTCTTCCACTAGGTGGCCTCACATTAGAGTGTATGTGTGTTTTTATTTCTACATTTTTATTTATTTGATATTTTTATTAGTGAGGTTTGTGAAGTGGAGGAAGTCCCCCTCCTTTTATCTCATTTATTTTATTTTTGCACATATGCCATATGTTATGGTATCTATTGCTGCATGACTAATTTTTTTCTATATTAGATATGCATTATAAATAAGCGGTTTTCATCATATTTTTATATGCTGTATTGTATAGTGTGTTATTATCATTCAGGCGTGGAACAGCCGCGGGTGTCTGTCACTTTGAATTTAATCTTTCCAGCCCTTAGTACTGTGTGATTACACAGCTTTTTCCTGTGACTCCGTGTGGAGTCATAGGTTTTGCATATCCGGGACTGTCTATCGGCCGTCCCGCCCCTATTATGCTCACTATGGCAACGCTGGCTTTACTTAAGACGAGGGGTGACGTCGTAGCTCCACCCACCGCTGACGAAGTCCCATTGGACGCAACGTACGTACGGGGGAGGAGCTTGCCGTGACGTCACCCGCGTCTGTTTCTCATGCCTGAATTGCGGTCTACTACCGCTGTCCTCTCACTACCTGGACCTTTATAACATATATTTTGGGCTGCATTTATCTGCTTTCAATTTGTGCCAGCCTCTGCACATCATCACCTAGCAGGACTGCCAGTGTCTGAGCAGGCTGTACTTTACACACACTCTCCAGGGAGAGCTGTGTACGCCACTCAGCTACACCTCTTGTTTGGATCAGCAGCTGCTTTATCATCTTACCTGAACTTGTCATAGTTTTCCAGCAGTCAGTGTTACTGCATCTTCATTTTTATTTTTATTCATTCAACTTTTGTATTATGTTTTTGGAGCAATAAAAAGCAGTCTACACTTAGATTCCTCTTTTTTCTTCATCATATCTGCATCTGATGCTGAGCCTAATACATCTGTGGATCCTCTTCATTGGAAATCTTCTTCCCCTCATGGTGGAAACAAGCACTTTTGACCTTTTGTTCACTCAATAGGTCCAACATTTCTGGTAAGCAGATTATCCTTACTTTGGGTGGACAAGTCATCTATTGCATGAAGATTTCCTTATTATGCATCTTTAGTTCATCCGTTTATGGACATTGGTTGCGCTGCACCGTTATTTTTTACATTTCTTCCTTGGTTATTGTGTGATTTACCTTTTGGTGTTCAGCTGCATTGTTTTTTATTTTAGTCATATGTGCGCTGATTGTATCCCATATACCATATCTGTTATCTATCACATTTTCTTTTAGCAGCACATATGGATGTATTTCAATTTTTGGAACATAGGGAAGTTAAACTCAGTGAAGTATTTTCTGACACACCTACTCCTACCAATCCGGATAATTTATCCGTATGTTTCAAAAAATTGGGCTTTGCCTTTGAAAAGAAAATCAAGGCATGGTGGGATATTGCTTCTTTTGAGCAATATACTAAAAACAAACTTATCCCCAGACGTCTAAGGTGGGATGTCCCACCTAATGACGGACTCCTGGACGAGGAATCCATGCGAGAATGGCAAAATTTCTTTAGCCAAAAAGGCCAGGACCTCATTGACCTCCTTCTTATTAGGAAACATAGGAAAATGAAGTCTTTAGACAAACAAATAGGAGAACTCAAACAAAAAATTGAGCCGTTCCAAGAATCGGAAGATTTTTTCAAATTATCAGGAGATCTTAAAAATAAGATGATCAAATGGGACAAGGAGACACAGGAGAAGAAGAAAACGAAGTTTATTAGAGACTCTGGTGATTTTTCTAAGGGCGAGATCTTCAAATGGCAATCCAAGATCCTTAATTCGGATCAGGGATCCATTAGTATGTCCCGTCCTCATACTCCCCACATTCCAGCTCTCTCCACTCCTATTATCCAAAGAGTCCCTTCTGCCAAGGGTCCACCAACTCGAGGTGGGGGACGCCCCAATGGTAGGGGTCATCCAAATAGAGGGGGGAGGGGCAAAAGTACTCCCTACCATCATCCCCCCCCATATGAACAAAACAATTGGCGTGACCATGGTTCCACTAGAGAACATCTTCCCAATGGTCCCCCGAGTAGGGACAATTACTATTATCAAAATTCCTATGGTAGGAATATAGACCATCCAAGGAGTAATGAGCCTTATCCTAATCAGGATCAGGTTCCTATGTATAATCGTTTTGCTCCGTTATCTCAGGAAACCAACCCTGCAAATGAAGGTTTTTTAGGCCAGCGCCAATTACACTGGGAAGACCCCTGGAGCCACACCCCCCCAGGAGCCAAACCAGGGGGGAAAAGAAGAGCAAGAGAGGAAGAAGAGCCGGAAGAAGAGTTAAAAAGACAAAGGAGATAATAGGAGCTGGAGTTTTTAACATCAGCGGTTCTGATCTGTCAGAGGAGGAGCTCAAAGTGCTTGATAAAGGGCTCAAGTTTGCCCCAGTTCGGAATTTCAATAAATTCCAAACTTACATAAGTTTACAAAAATTTGTTAGAACACTTAACATTAAACGTCACTTTCTCTCCAAGCCTGGAGCTTCCAATGCTACCTCAGCTCCTTCAGTACCCTTAGAATTCCACTCACATCTCGCCAACAAATCCACTTTTAATCCTCCAAAACATGATCACAAACACATTGAAGTTTTCAAAAACATGGTTGCTATTGACCTAGAACGTATGAAGATAAAGAAGGTGAGAGACCCCCATTATCTCAAAATGGGTATAGCTTCTTTGGAAAAAAATAAGAATGTGGTAGTAAGACCGGCTGATAAAGGGGGCGGATTAGTCGTCATGAGTAAAACCTTTTATGACAATGAAATGAACAGATTGCTATCAGACCGTTCCACATACCAACTTATGACCAAGGATCCTGTTTTTGATTATAAAAATGAACTTCAAGCTCTTATAGAGCAAGGCAGACTGTGTGGTGTCCTTACTAAGAAAGAAGCCTTGTATTTGGATCCCAGTGCATGTAGACGGCCGATCATTTACTTTCTTCCCAAGGTGCACAAAAACGCTCAAAATCCACCGGGGAGACCTATTGTAAACGGAATTGATTCCGTCACTGCACGCCTGGGCCAATACATAGACCACTTCCTTAAACCTTTGGTTTGTTCTACTACTGCCTATCTCAAAGACACCAGGCATGCTATACAGGTAGTTGAGTCCACGCCTGCCAGTGCCAACAGCATATTGGTTACGGCAGACGTGGGCTCATTGTATACTATCATTGGCCATCAAGATGCCATCAGGGCAGTTAAATGGGCTTTGGATGCCTCGCATCTCCCTCCCTTATTGATTACATTTCTAGTGGATGCACTTTCTTTCTGTTTAGCCAGAAATTATTTCTGGTTTAATCATAGATTTTTTCTCCAAATCCTTGGTGTTGCCATGGGAGCACGTTTTGCCCCTAGTGTGGCAAACTTGTTCATGTCACTATGGGAAGAGGAAACTATTTTCAATAACAGACCAGTTCAATTAAAGTGCTATTATCGCTACATTGATGATCTGATCATCATTTGGGAGGGCAATATGACGAGTTTACAATTATTCATGTCCAGGCTAAATGGCAACACCCAAAATATCAGGCTGACCTGGAATGCGGATACCTCCAGTATCACTTTTCTTGATCTGGAAATTTTTAAAGAGGGGCATGTTTTCAAAACCAAAAACCATTTTAAACAGACAGACAGAAACGGATACATCCCTCTTGATAGTTGCCATCACCATAATTGGCTATGTAACATACCTAGAGGCCAATTTATCCGTCTGAGGCGCAATTGTACGTCTGAAGTGGATTATCGTGCACAATGTGATCTTCTTGCCGATCGTTTCATACAAAAAGGATACAAAAAAGATGATATTTTCAGTGAAATCCAAAAAGTTGGCACTATGGAGAGAACATCATTAGTGGCCGGCTCCCGACCTAAGATAACATCTAATCCAGCCAACACTGAATTTAGAATCATTTTGGATTACAATATTCAACATAAAAAATTTGAAAAAATCATCATGAAGCACTGGGACATTCTGAAAAAAGATAGAGTCTTGGGAGCCACTATACCATCTCGTCCCAGGTTCATCTATAGAAGGGCTCCCACACTCAGGGATGTTCTTGCCCCGAGTGTGGTTGACCCTCCAGTGGTAAAGGAGAATCATTTATTTCCCCTTATGACCGGCTTTTATGCCTGTGGCAGGTGTCCAGCATGTAAAAAATGTAAACGGAATATCAAACGGAGAAAAGATTTTACTGCCCCTACCACAGGAAAAACTTACACAATCAAAAGCCTTATTACCTGCAACACAGTGGGAGTGGTCTATGTCCTCGAATGTGATTGTGGTTTACATTACATTGGAAGGACCTCCAGACCTCTCCATGTGCGCATCGGCGAACATGTGAATAACATTATCAAAGGGATGGTAACCCATAATGTTTCCAAACATTTTCGCCTGTTTCATAATAGGGACCCTAAGTGCCTCAAGTTCTGGGGTTTAGAACGAGTAAGACCCCATTGGAGAGGGGGCAATTTTATTAGACAATTGAGCCAACGCGAGTCCTTCTGGATACACGAGACTCAGGTTCTCGTGCCAGGAGGCCTCAATGTTGACTTCGATCTCAACTGCTTCATTTCTGATAAATGATGCAGTTGCCTTTTTCTTCCACTAGGTGGCCTCACATTAGAGTGTATGTGTGTTTTTATTTCTACATTTTTATTTATTTGATATTTTTATTAGTGAGGTTTGTGAAGTGGAGGAAGTCCCCCTCCTTTTATCTCATTTATTTTATTTTTGCACATATGCCATATGTTATGGTATCTATTGCTGCATGACTAATTTTTTTCTATATTAGATATGCATTATAAATAAGCGGTTTTCATCATATTTTTATATGCTGTATTGTATAGTGTGTTATTATCATTCAGGCGTGGAACAGCCGCGGGTGTCTGTCACTTTGAATTTAATCTTTCCAGCCCTTAGTACTGTGTGATTACACAGCTTTTTCCTGTGACTCCGTGTGGAGTCATAGGTTTTGCATATCCGGGACTGTCTATCGGCCGTCCCGCCCCTATTATGCTCACTATGGCAACGCTGGCTTTACTTAAGACGAGGGGTGACGTCGTAGCTCCACCCACCGCTGACGAAGTCCCATTGGACGCAACGTACGTACGGGGGAGGAGCTTGCCGTGACGTCACCCGCGTCTGTTTCTCATGCCTGAATTGCGGTCTACTACCGCTGTCCTCTCACTACCTGGACCTTTATAACATATATTTTGGGCTGCATTTATCTGCTTTCAATTTGTGCCAGCCTCTGCACATCATCACCTAGCAGGACTGCCAGTGTCTGAGCAGGCTGTACTTTACACACACTCTCCAGGGAGAGCTGTGTACGCCACTCAGCTACACCTCTTGTTTGGATCAGCAGCTGCTTTATCATCTTACCTGAACTTGTCATAGTTTTCCAGCAGTCAGTGTTACTGCATCTTCGTTTTTATTTTTATTCATTCAACTTTTGTATTATGTTTTTGGAGCAATAAAAAGCAGTCTACACTTAGATTCCTCTTTTTTCTTCATCATATCTGCATCTGATGCTGAGCCTAATACATCTGTGGATCCTCTTCATTGGAAATCTTCTTCCCCTCATGGTGGAAACAAGCACTTTTGACCTTTTGTTCACTCAATAGGTCCAACATTTCTGGTAAGCAGATTATCCTTACTTTGGGTGGACAAGTCATCTATTGCATGAAGATTTCCTTATTATGCATCTTTAGTTCATCCGTTTATGGACATTGGTTGCGCTGCACCGTTATTTTTTACATGGCATCATAATCAGCCTTGACCAAGATGTCCACCATCTCCGCCATCTCCGCCAAAGACATATTCGATGCCTTGAATCTCCTCCTTGATCGTGACGTGTCCTCGGTCTCCGGGCTTGTCTCCTCGCTAGTTGCGGAATTATCAGACACCTGCTGTAACTCCGCCATATCTGTCTGCGCGCCGAAAGAGAAGGGGCGGGGAAAAGATGTTAGTTAGAACGTCATGGGCGGGCGACGTGTGCGGAGCGACGTGTTCGAATTTGGACGCATGCGTGGTGTGTATATAGCAAACACACATGTGACTATAGTACGTTCGGTGTGCGGAGAGAGGAGTTCAAGTGACGGACGTGCGAACGAAGGTATGTGATTTTGTGAGACTTGTAAAAATTGTTGGCCTATACTGTCTTGAGATTGGTGGAGGATATATATGGTGACTAGGATGTGAAGGAGGTTAGACTGTTTGCCTCACATTATTTAAATATAATTTTTTTTACTTGCAGATACAATATGAATGTCTTTATTAGCGACAAAGAGTTCCTGGCGGAATTTATTGACCGGGTAAGGGAGCTGCCGGCTCTGTGGGAGACCAAAAACCCCATCCATAAAAAAAAGGGGTGAGAAAAGCAGCGCTGGAGAAGCTGCTCCCATTTGTGCATACCAAGGTGCCCACAGCCACAGCAAAACAAGTGGACACTAAAATTGGGAGCTTGAGAGGTACCTACAGGACTGAACGCTCTAAGGTGCTGGCTTCTCAGAGGTTAGGAGCAGCAGCAGATGATGTTTATGTCCCGATTTTGTGGTACTACAGCAGGATGTCCTTCCTGGATGACCACATTGAGCCAAGGCCATCACTCTCCACTCTTCCCCCCAGACTTCCCTGCAGCCAACCTGAGCCTTCTCTAGAGCAAGAGGAGGCAGCCATCCTGGATGATTCTGATTTGTCCATCTGGAGCCAGGTATAGTATTAACTGAAAATGTAGTGGGATAAAATTAATGTTTCCCAAATATGTCAGGATGATAAACATACATTATTTTGTATTCCACAAGTGAAATCATGATCTGTAGACATTATTCTGCACTTAATTGTGTGGTAAATAGTCAAGCTGATGTAGTGGTAAATTTAAAGCAAGGATTTATACATTTACATTCTAATTGCTTCCATCAGGATTACAAAGTTTGATGCAAAGATTAAACCAACATATTAAACTATGTTCCTTTTTCATACACAGGATGAAATCAGCCAGGAGGAGGGTCTGGAAACTGTCAGGCAGGAGGAGGAAGGGCCCAGTGGCAGCTAGGAGGTGGCAGGGCCCAGTGGCAGCCAGGAGGTGGCAGGGCCCAGTGGCAGCCAGGAGGTGGGAGGGCCCAGTGGCAGCCAGGAGGTGGCAGGGCCCAGTGGCAGACAGGAGGTGGCAGGGCCCAGTGGCAGACAGGAGGTGGCAGGGCCCAGTGGCAGACAGGAGGTGGCAGGGCAAAGGAGAAGCACCAGATCCCAGGTGCCTCCCATCCGGCTTCACAAAAGAGGCAGGAGGGACAGGACCACCAGTGAGGCAGCAATGGCCCTTATTAAAGAGGCCCATGCCACCCTCAAGGAGCCCACATCCCCTGAAGAGGCCATTGCCGGCCTAGTGGAGGCTAAGTTCAAGGTGATGAGCATGGAGCAACGCCTCCTATGCGAGCCCCTGCTCATCACCTTGCTCAACAAGGGGGTGATGGAGCAAATTACCCCCAATACCGCCATATGTGAGGTGGCCCAACTGACCCAACTTCAACCTCCACCTTCCTCTTCTGCCCCACCCCCTTCTGCTACACCTCCACCTTCTGCCCCACCCCCTTCTGCTACACCTCCACCTTCTGCCCCACCCTCTTCTGCTACACCTCCACCTTCTGCCCCACCCCCTTCTGCTACACCTCCACCTTCTGCCCCACCCTCTTCTGCTACACCTCCACCTTCTGCCCCACCCTCTTCTGCTACACCTCCACCTTCTGCCCCACCCCCTTCTGCTACACCTACACCTTCTTCTTCTGCCCCACCCCCTTCTGCTACACCTCCACCTTCTTCTTCTGCCCCACCCCCTTCTGCTACACCTCCACCTCCTCCTCCTGACAGGAGTACCCCTCCAGTGGGCCAGCCTCCAGCCAAACGAAGAAGGAAGGCTGCAGGAAAGGCTTCAGGAAAGGCTTCAGGAAAGGCTTCAGGAAAGGCTTCAGGAAAGGCTGCAGGGAAGGTTGCCAGGAAGAAGAGGAAGTGATGGCCTTGCTTCATTGTGGTCGGACAGAAGGCAGCCTGTTGTAGTACCACACACTTGGGACATATATCTCACCTGCTGCTGTTCCTGACCTCTGGGAGGCCAGCATCAGATTGTGTTCTGAAATGTGGGCCTTCTCAAGCTCCCAATTTTAGTGTCCACACAGGGTTGCTGTGTGCTCTGGGGTCCCTGGGATGCACAAATGGCAGCAGCTTCTCCAGCGCTGCCTTCTCTTTATTTAATTTATAAACATGAATAAATGTGTTTTTTGTTTAAGTTCATACTTGACTATGTGTATTTTTAAATAAAAAAAAACAAGCTTTGGAGTAAGCAGATACATTTGACTGACAATAAAAGGCACAGATATCACACCCCCAAAAGAATAACTAAATCTGATTAGCTCAAAAACATGGTGTGAAATTTTAAAAATATAGATTCGAAAATTAAATGGGAGATCGCTATCAAAACATTGAGAAATTATAATTAACATCATTTTGAAAAATCTAACCATTTAAATTATTCCTAAAAACTTGCACGATATAATACACATAAATCTTATAAAGAGCAGCATGAAAAAGGTTAAAAATAAGGCAGAACTCTGTGTGAATATCAGCAGCAAAAGAAGGTCACTCGTTTTGATTAATGTAACATTCTAACGAAGAATTCAATGCAGAACATTTAAACGATGAAATATTTATGAGCGTGACGAATGTGCTCTCTCCATTATGAAGGCTTGTTTTACCAGAAGATGCGCTCCCGTCTCATAGTTGCTTGTGAGCATGCGCGCTTTTGGAAGAGTCGTAAAAGCATACACACGAACCATTTTCTCGTCACAAAACAGGCCGACGAGAAACACGACGAGGAAATCTGGAATCCTGACGAGAAAATAGAGAGCAGGTTCTCTATTTTCTCGTCGAGATTCTCGTCAAGTTTCTCGTCGTAAAACCATACACACAAACGTTTTTCTAGACAAAAAAACTCTCGCGGCACTTTTCTTGACTGTTTTGGACGAGAAAATCGGTCGTGTGTACGAGGCCTCACTTAGACAAAAATCTATACTCGATAGGCCCATATGAGTGGCAGAATAACATGAGTAACATTTCTTGTCTGGGTACGTATCCCTCCACACATCTCTCAAACCAAGCTCCGAGATCAATCTAGCGAATGGAGTAGAACCACTAGGACCAGCAGCCTGTCCCCTTGATGGTGAGAATTTATCAATGCTTCTATCTAGGAGGTTATTAAGTCTCCCAGAACCCAGATGGGCACATTAGAATGTGGAGCCACAAATTGGGCTAAACATTTAAAGCTATCTGGAGAAAAGGGTGGAGGGACATAGATATTTGCCACAGTACATATCATGCCAGCTAGTTTGCACAGTAAGAAAACATATCTACAATGATTATCTGTATGGGATTGCATTAGATGAAAGGGTATGTTATTGGATACTAACTCCTCTGGAGTAGGCAGTGTGCATGGAGTAAAACTGTGTCTGGTAGCTACGTTTTTTAGTAGAGACAAGGTATTGGATTGAAGATGCGTTTCCTGCAAACACACCACCGCAGTGCTCTATGTTTTCAAAGTAGAAAAAAATTCACTCCATCACTCAACCCCCTCACATTCCAGGAAGTAAATTGTATTCAATTGCCATGGGAACAACCGTACAATAAGTAGAACGGAAGAGGCCTAGGCCTCATGCATGGCAAGCAAATATCAAAAGAAACCATAAAAAGAGGTAGCGATGTCATAATAAGAAATAAATCTGGGAACTTCCAAGTTCTTGTAAAAAGTTCAAGGTCAGTAGGCACCTCCGGGAAGGTCAAATAGAGGACTCTGCTACTACAAAGATAAGCAAAGTAAAAAGTTCATGTGCACACTTCAAAAAATCTATTGTGGTCCCACACCAAATCCGTAGTCCCCAAGAAAGGTTAGGGATGAACATAAACTAGACGTCCTCGCAGGACAGGTATAGAGGGAGGCCCCATCGTCACTGGGTTGCCCTTTGATCCAATGGGACTTGCAGAGCCCACTGAAGAAAACGTAGTAATAGGTTCAGAAATAGCATACAATTCTTGCCACCTTACAGGAGGAAGTTAGTACTCTATGTAACATTCAATGTGCGTTCCACCGATATGCACAAACGGAATAGCATTAACCCATTACTCAAGTAGTTACCGATTTCCTCAAAGAGTGCTACAGTTCAGTTTAGGGCAGTTTATCACTTGAGATGGAGTAAGGAACCAGCAATCTAGCAGCCCATAAGGGAGTAGCGCTACAGGTACACTCAGTGGGGTTGATTTACTGAAGGCAAATAATCAGTTACCTTTGCAAGATAGTTTGCATGTTGCAAGATAAACTTTTCTTAGCTTAGTGAATGAGCTGAAGTTCTGCTTACTTCCATCATCCAATCACGTGCAAGCAAAAATGTTGCGTGTATTTCCTTGCACGTAATTGGGTATTCTTTGTAAAGTGAATTTTCACTACATGCACTAAGCATGGGATAAATTTCCACTGCAAAATTATAGCCTTTAGTTTGCCTTTAGTAAATCAGCTTCACTGTGAAATAATAATCCTTGTCTAGAAAACAGGATGCATCAATATAAAAAGCAATACATAAATAAGAAGACATACATTTGTAGATAATTGACTTTATCAATCAAGCAAGCAATTTTGTATAATTAGCCTTGTAAATATACTGTACTTCAAGTACATGGAAAATAATACAATAAATACTTAATGAGGCTTGAGCAACTCCAGACTTTTGCTCTTGGAAAGAATATATATGGTGATATTTCCTTTTGCACAGCTAGAAATGTTTTTTTTTTTTTTCTTTTATGGAATTATAATGGAAAATTACCATATCAATTTTCTGTGATATATCTGTATGTATCCAGTCAAAATATTATCAGAAAACAACATTACAATAGTAAAAACTTGGAAGTAAGCTTTGGTTTAGAATGTGTGCATCCATAAATATTAGCAAATTTTAAATATTAATACTAATAACAGCAAATATATATATATATATATATATATATATATATATATATATATATATATATATATATATATATATATATATATATATTATATTATTTATAGTTAAAATAGAGGGTGGGCAGCTATATGGCAGATGTAGTTTAATATTGAAAAGTGTAAAGTAATAAACTTGAAATAAAAATATGCATACAAGTTATTTACTAGGACAAGAACCCCTGGGAGAATGGCATGCAATGCCAAGCTGCAGCAAGCAAGGCTAGCAGACTTTAGCATGCATTAAAAAGGGTATTAACTCAAGAGATAAAACTATAACACTACCACTTTGCAAATCTCTTTTTTGGCCACATCTTGGGTATGCAGTCCACTTCTGGTCACCAATCCTGAGGAAGAATATCCTTGAACTATAGAGAGTCCAGAGAAGGGCAGCAAAGCTAATAAGAGGGTGCAGGACCTTAGTTATAAGGAATGACTACAAAAATTAAACGTATTCTCCCTGAAGAAGGATGCCTAAGAAGGGATATGATCGCATATGATACGATATAACAATCTTTAAATCTTTTTGACTCTGGCATTGGGAAAAAAATATTTAACCCAAGGTCCCCATGTTAGACATGTGGCCGCATAATGATGTTGGATGAGAGGTGGTTTATTCTTAATCTAAGGGGTTCTTTACTGTTAGAGTGGTAGAAATGTGGAACTCCCTTCCACAGTTGGTGGTGTCAGCAGGGAGTGTAGAGAAATTAAAACATGTTTTTAGAAGTTTTTCTTAACAATTGCAATGTACAGGAATATGAAAAATGGCAGTGACATAAACACACACATACACTCATGTTAAACTGGAGGGACTGATATCTTTATTCAACCTTGCCAACTATATACTATATGCTAGTTAACAAAGGTGTCAGTGATGAAGAAACACATGTGGCCATATGTTTTCTTTGTACAGTTATTACAACTAATTGCCCTATAGTTGGATGATCCAATATTCGTATAGCACATCAAGTCACGTACCCATCTCTCACTGAGCACAAAAATGGTTTTACTGGGACAACAATCTACTGTCCTAGATATCTCCTGCAGCTGTACCTAATAGTGAAATCTGGTCTTGTAAATCTTCCAGTCACATATATAGACATTCTGAGTTTGATTTTCTAAAGGTGTACAGATTGTTCACTAAACTAAAAGAAGGTAAATCTGGCCATACAAGGATCAAAATGTGTCCGCTTTAGCAGAGACTGGCCAATTTTCTTTTTTTTAAACCATAAAGCTTTTATTAATGCTTAATAATAACATTTGTACAATCATACTAGCATTTGTACATAAGTATCATATAAAAGTATAACATTGTATAATTGAGTTCAATAGTAGAGTATTTTAATAATAAAACCATTAAAGTGGCTTCGTAATTAACCGATCATTGCATCGATAGTCTAATTAGAAATACTCTGAATATTTGTAGAAAAAATGTATTATTTAATTTCGAAAAGAAAGGAAAAAAAGTAAAACTTTGTGGACCTCAGGTAGAAGCCCATAGAAGAAGGTATAATGATAGAAATGAAAGGGAATAGAAGGAAGGGAAATAAAAATGAGGATAGATATTGTTCATTCACGTTCCTCTATATTTGAGAGTCTATGTTCGAGTAAAGGTGGTATAGGAATCAGAGTATTTAAAAATGATCCATGGTTGCCACATTTTATTGAATTTTTCTGTATTTCCCTGTGATGTAGCCCTGATCTCCTCCATACCTCTGAGGAGATGTATCTCTTCTAGCCATTCTTTAATCGTGGGTGTGGCGGTACTTCTCCAGTGCCTCGGTATCACTGTTTTTGCTGCAGTGATTAAGAATCTGGTCAAAGAGTTTTTGTATTTTCTCATGGTGCAATTGGTGATGTTTATAAGGCAGCAAGCTGCGTCTAAATTAATTTTTGTTTCTGTAATGTGTTTTATGATCTTGATTACATGGTTCCAAAAGGGTTTAATCAAGTCACATTCCCACCAGATGTGGTATAAGGTGCCTTCTTCCCGGTTGCAGCGCCAACAATGTCCAGGAACCGTCGAGAACCATTTGTGTAATTTGTTTGGTGTGATATACCAATTTGTTAGGATTTTGAAAGAAGTTTCTTGTAATCTCATACTGATTGCGCATTTGTGTGCGAACACACAGGCTTGTAGCCATTGATCTCTCGTAAAGGTTCTTTTTAGGGTTGTTTCCCAGAATATTTTGTGTCTGTTGGGCTCCTGTAAATCATAGGACTGCAACCAGGTGTATGTTAAGGAGATGTTCTTTGTGATCGTGGTAGCCAAGAAACATATGGTTTCGAAGGGCATTGATGTGTAGGGGTGTTTGTCCTACTTCCTTTTGCAAATCTACACGAGACTTGATTTTGTTATTCTTTAAGCAGTGTGCAACTAAGAGTGGTGTGTTTCTGTTGCAAAGAGATCGGATAGAACCCTCCATTCCCAATGGGAAGTCAGGGTTAGTTGTCAGTGGGGTTAGTGGCCCCAATGAGGATGTAAGTGAGTGTCTCTGAGTAATTGTTTGTAGGTTTTTTAGTGTTGCCCCTACGAGGGGGATATTGTTTCAGTATTTTCGGACATGAGTTCCAGGGTATCCATAGGGTGTGTGACACCGGTATAGGTCCCATGCTATTCTCCAATCCCACCCAATCTTTATTCTCATTGTGGCAAGTCCAATCTATGATTCTAGTTAGATGCGTTGCTAGGTAATAATTTTTAAAATTGGGAAAACCCATACCTCTATTTTGTTTATTCATAGTAAGTAAGTTCAGACTGATTCTTGGTTTTTTAGAGGCCCAAAGAAATTTTCTTAACAAGCTATGTAAGGATTTGAAGAACTTTGAGGGTAGTAGTATAGGTACTGTTTGGAAAAAATATAGTATTCGAGGCAGAATTTACATTTTAATTATAGCTGCCCTGCCAAACAAGAAAAAAATGTCAACGTCCACTTCTCTAGATCTTTGATAATGTTTTGTAAGAGTGGTTGAAAATTGGCTTTGTACATTGAGTCTAATTTCGGGGGTTAATTGTATCCCCAAGTATGTGAGGGATGTTGTTTCCCATTTGAATTTGCAATAGTTTTTTGCATTATTTAGTGTGGTTTCCCATAGTGTCAAGTTCAAAGCTTTGGATTTATTGTAATTAATTTTGAAATTTGATATATAGCTATATTGGGAGAATACGTTACATAAGTTGGGCATGGTGACTGGCCAATTTTCAATTCATTTATGGGCAGTCTGGTTGTACAGAAGTCCGCCTACCTATTGACTTCTGTACAACCAGACTGTAGGATTTTCCCTGTTTGATCAGCACCACCAGCTACTGTATAGCCAGCAGTGCTGATTAGTGTATTTTGACAGCTGGGAAATACAAAGGCTCAGCAGAGATGATTCTCCCATCCAAACTGAGTGTGTAGATGGGGAATCAAGTAATTTCTTTTTGTTCATCCCGCTGGTTGGAAGAAAAAGAAAACAAAAAAAAAAGAATGGGAAGGACACGTATACTGGGAATGAAAGGCGCTGCACACCCCGAAAATTACAAGAAGAATGGGAAGTTCCCCCAAGGGTTTTTTTTAGCAGCAAAATTCCGAAAATAATTTACAATAATGCATGTTAAAAATGTATTATGTATACACATTAAGTACAGTCCCAACACGTATATACTCCAGTAAAAACATGTATAAAATAACCACACAGAATTATAGACACAACATTGCCATACAGTTTTATATTTCACATGCATCTGTATAAATTACTGACGCATTTTGATCCCAACAGATCTCTTCAGAGGATGGGTGGTTTGCTGTGGGAAATATATGTATTAAATTTCAATTCTCTACATGGGTATGGGCCCAATAGTAAAAAATATAAGGTGTATGATTACCAGTCAACTGTGTGTTAGAACCATTGCATTTAACCGGAGTTCCATCACTAGCATCTCAAGGGGAATCAGCAGCCTCCCGGCCATTCGGCACCCAAAAAGAAAACAAGACTCCTCTATGGCCTGCTTCAGTTTAATTTGAAGGCCTCTTGCACACTGGATGTTTTTACAGCTGCTGTTTTTGGCTTCAGGCATTTTTTTCTGCAGCCAGTAAACTCCACAGCAGAACTACTGCGTTCAAAGAGGGTTTTTTTAGCTGTAAAGACGCTCTAAGGCTGAAAATCGATGAAAAGCGTGCTTAAATTTTGACTTTCCGGCGTTTATGAGCGTTTTTGAGCCTCAAACTCTTGTAGGATATACGTGGCAAAATGCTAATGCAAAACGTGGCATTCTACAGCTAATGCTACTGCCGTTTTTATATTGCATGCATGAGGCTGAATACTTAATCGTGTGCACCAAATAAGAATCCTTTAGTCACATTCTCATTCTGTACAATATGCAAATGCACTGTCACGCACATCTGTGCACACTTGCGTGTATTTGTGCGCATTTGTGTGCAAGAGTCGTAAATTACTGACCAAAAGTGGAGATTTTTCAAAATGTTTTTTACTGAACAATGCACGGTGCTTGTTTCCATGCCTGTATACATAGGCACATTACAATTATTGGACTGTATTTTAGCTCAGTAAAAAAAAGCTCTGCTGAGCTTTTTCTAGCTGCTGTGTGCAAGAGGCCTATATGTATTTGGTTTACAAATATGGTGAGGGTAATTGTCTAGTGACCTAAGGAGAGCTGGACTAAATATCTGATCACCGTAAGATGTATTATTTACCCTATATCTGGTCGGATTAAGTAAAGGACTGTATATACTCTAGTATAACCCGACCCGAATATAAGCCGAGGCACCTAATTTTACCACAAAAAACTGGGAAAACGTATTGACTCGAGTATAAGCCTAGGGTGTCCATCTGCATGCCTCACTGCCTCACTTTACCTCACTGTGTCCATGTGCATGCCTCACTGTGCCTTACTGTGCCCATGTCTCACTGGGTCCATGCCATTGCCTCACTGTGTCCATGCCTCACTGTGCCCATGCCTTACTGTGCCCATGCCTCACTGTCACTGTGCCCATGCCTCACTGTGTCCATGCCTCACTGTGCCCAATTTCCCTACCCGAATCTCCGGCGCTGTGTGACTAGACTGACGTTTATCATTGGAGTCTATGGAAGGGGTGCCCGGATTTGAAAAATCGGTGCTCCCCGGCCATAGGTCCCTCAGACAACAAACTTTGCACACTTGTAGAGGGGGCTACATGTGTGACAATTTTGGGGTCCAGGGGACCTACGGCTGTCCGGGAGCAGGCGCACAAATGTGAAGATGGACACAGACTCGAGTATAAGCCGAGGGGGGAATTTTCAGCACAAAAAAATGTGCTGAAAAAAGCGGCTTATACTCGAGTATATACGGTACTTTAAAAAATTTTTTTAAAAAATGGAGAAGTTCTTGAAAACATTTTACACTGACCTCACTTATTTATAATTATGAAATTATATCATATATAAAACCATGATACTAATCTACTTTTTTCATTATGTTAACATATTTTTCTGTGTGCCCTTTAGGGCATTTAATAACATTTTGTATTCTCGTTTGTGTCTAGAACCAATGAAAAATATTGTCCTTAGGGTATTATAATGCTTCAGCACAGCAGCATGTTAGAATTTGTAGTCATTTTAGTATCTGAAAACAAATATTAAACTACAGTTGTTTTAAAATGTAAATGTAAAACATGAAGTGTTTTTAATGTTTGTTTTACAAGTACAGTGAAAGAAAATGATTACTGAATGGTGATGACTAAATATTTACAAATGCTGGTAATACATAAATAGTAAGTAGTAGTAAGGGCTCTTTCACACGGAGGTCCGTTCAGGTCCGCCTGTCAGTTTTTTAGGCGGACCTGAAACGGATCCTCCATGCACCCCTATGGAAGCACGGATGTCAGCGGAGACATGTCCGCTGACATCCGCTCCGCTCCGCTCCGCTCCGCTCCGCTCCGCTCCGAAAAAGTGTGACGGAGGAAAATCCTATTTTTCCTTCCGTCTGCGGAGCGGATCGGATGACAACGGACTCTACGGTCCGTCGTCATCCGATTCCCCATAGGGGAGAGCGGCGCTCTGACAGGGCGGTCCCTGCACAGTGTGCGGGGACCGCCCAGTCATCCGTCGGCTCAGCGGGGATCAACGGAGCGATCCCCGCTGAGCAAGCGGAGCTTCACGGGGCGGATCTGCACGGATCCGCCCCGTGTGAAAGGACCCTTAGAGTAAAAACTATATATTTGCTACAATAGTCTTATTTAAAGTGTTACTAAAGCTACAACAGTAAAATCAGTCTGTATATGCAGTAAAGCATGCTTGTTATACTCACTGTGTAACCTAAGAGGTTAATCCTCCACATTGTGTTAAAAATTCAATTTGATCCTTTCTTCTCTGATCTTCCCATTCTTTTACTGTGTCCAATCCATCTGCTCATAGTACGGAGCCTTGGAGGCACTCTGCACATGCTCAGTTTGGTATGTATTGCTAGAGAGTTTTTTTTGGGAGGGTGCATGTGATCAGCACAGGCCAATCAGCATTGTCCAGACAGAGTGCCAGAGGTCATGCAGCCTCATAGGACAGTAAGATGAGATTGAAAACTCCTCCTACAAGCTTTAACCAGACACTGATATAAGTCACAAGACTGCTATATACTGCTGGTGAGAAAAGGTATTTTCCTTTTTCTTTTTACTAAAAAAAAATAATTTCCATGTTCTGTGTACTGTGGGAGACCAGATATAGTAAATGCAGGGAAAAAAAACTGATAAAAGAAACCACAGGGGAAGACTGTGGATTGAACTGCGCTCTCCCACAGGAGGTGTGTGTTGATTAATCAATTAACCATGTGACTCACTGGGAGATAAATAGCTTTTTAAAAAACACACTAGAGGTTGATAGCTGAATTGCTTTGAAACTTGTCCATGTAACCAGGGGAGCATTGTGGTGTACTACAGGTGATGTTCTGGATGGTTCCTGGACCCCTGCGGCTCCTGTCATCTTTTCCTGCAGCATCAGTATCTCCAGCAGCAGCCAGCCTGTGGCCAATGGGGGGCGTCAGATATTCTTTGCACAAATTTTAATCAGAGTTTCACCCATTTCTGTGTTTATTAAAAGTCAGCAGCTACAAAAAGTGTAGCTTCTGACTTTAAATAAACAGACACTCACCTGTCCCACAGTCCAGCGATGCGGCCACCCGAAGCCTTGCTTCTCTCCTTCTCCTCTCAGCAGCTACGGTATTGCAAGTGTGGGAACCCAGCTGTGACAGCTTGCGTGAGTAACGCTGCATGTTCTGAATGGCCGGGCAATCTTCTGGGACCTGTGATGTGTCCCAGAAGATTGCAGGGAGGGAGGGGGAGAGGAGAACTTCCACTCATTGCCGCGGCACCATAAGCAGAAGTGGGAGCTGGGTACCTCTCAAAACTAGGTACCCGCCCCCCCACAGGGCGTCAGGAGTCCTTAAAGCAGAAGTTCCACCTTTGGGTCCTTCCTTCTACTTACAGGTGAAGCAACCCGGCCATTATATATCACTATTAAAAATAGTCATACCTGTAAAAAATAACTATTGGATACCTACCTTTTACTGCATACGTCACAAAACTTGACTCTATTCATGAGAAGTTCCTGGATGAAGTCTGAAGGCAAACTGACACTTTTGGGATGGTTGATCTCCTAGATCCCCCTCAGTGTTTATTGTTTCCTTTTGCTGACCTACACTTTAATATTGAATCCTGCAATGAGTAGAGATCAGAAGGAGGAAGCAGTGAGTGTTTCAGGGCTCATAAGATATCAACACCCCTGGAAGTGCCGATCTCCCTTCGGACTTTAGTCAGTATGGCTGTTTTAACCTCCCTGGCGGTATTCCCGAGTGTGGCTCGGGGTGAGATTTTTGTACCTAAAGCGGTAACCCCGAGCCACACTCGGGATTGCCTCACTGGATCCTGGAAGAGGTGACTTACCTTGTCTCTGGGATGCCGCGATGTATTCCCGCAGTGTACGGCGGCCGGATCTTCCGCCCAATGCACTGTGTGTTCCCCTGATTCCCTTCCCTGCGAGCGTCGCGACGCAGGGGGGCAGAACTGGCAGCAAATTCAAATGTATAAAGCACAAAACACACTGATACAATGTAATCCTATTGAATTACAATAAAAAATAAAATAAAAGTGACCTTAGATTGCCCCCTAGTGCTTTCTCCAGTGCCCTTGTCTGCAGTTTTACTGTACTTTGTATCTGGAAACTGCACAGCGATCATGGCATCCAAAAAACGCGCCTCCACATTAAAGTCGCTATATGACCTGCTGGAAGTCAGCGACAGCGACTCAGAATGGGTTGCAGAGGAGTTGAGTGACAGCGATTCATAGGGAAGCTCTTCATCGGACGCAGAAAGCGATTTTAGCGATGATCCTGCGACTGTGCCCAGCGATGTGCGGACTTGGTGCTCAATTGATTGCAGTACGGAGCACATAGCGCCACCAAGATTTCCGTTTACAGGAGCACCTGGGATCAAAGTGGAAGTTGAGGACAATAACCCCTTGGCATACCTCGAGCTCTTTCTGACGGATGAAGTTATTGCCAAAATTATTTTGGAGATGAATCGCTATCAGGAGCAACAAGCTGCTACCCCTCATCGCTTTTCAAGGAGCAGAAAATTGGAGCCAGTAACCACAGAGGACATCTGGAACTTTTTGGGCCTTATAATTCTACAGGGAGTGGTGGGGAAACCCCTGCAGAAGTGGTATTGGTCCACCAACAAATTGCTGGCCACTCCTTTTTTTGGCACCGTTATGTCCGAAGATAAATTTTCGCTTATCGTGAAATATTAGCATTTTGCAAATAACGAAGACTTTGATGAGAGTTTTCATCCAGCTCCTAAGCTGAAAAAAATTTGGGAGATTTACCAACTTATTCTGATGAATTTCCAGCAGACCTATGTACCGGACAGAGATATAAGTATCAACGAATGTCTTATGGCCTACAAAGGTAGACTTAGCTGGATACAGTTCATCGCATCAAAGCGAGCTCGTTTTGGCATAAAGTCATTTATGCTGTGTGAATCCAGCTCTGGGTATATCTGGAATTCGGTCCTGTACACCGGGAAAGGGACCAAATTCAGCGATCGATTCAGAAGTTTTGGAATGGCAACAGCTTTGGTTCTCTCTTTGATTGAGCCATTGCTGAATCAGGGCTACTGTGTCACCAGACAATTTTTACACGTCCCCAGAACTCTTTGAGTTCCTTATCCTGAACAAAACGGATGCCTATGGGACTGTTAGGCCTAACCGGCGTGAGATGCCGCCAACCTTTGCCCAAAAAAAGCTTGGGGCAGGAGAAATAGTTGCCTGGCAGAAAGGCAGGACAAAAAAAACGTGTGCCTTATGAGTACCATCCACGAAACCTCTACTGTAATGGTACATACCAAAGGTGGAAAAGATGTCATGAAGCCACAGGTCGTGTTGGATTACAACAACACCATGGGAGGTGTGGACAGGGATGACCAGACCATGACCTTTTATCCTGTGATGAGAAAGCAACAGAAGAAATATTATAAAAAAATCTTCAGGCATCTTCTGGAACAGTGCCTGTGGAATGCTTTCATTCTTCTGAAAAAAAATTGTGACAGGCCTATTATTCATGCAGACTTTGTGTGGAAGGTTGCCAAACTAATTTTTCGAAAGCACCAGATGCCAACGACTGTAAGCAGACCTGGACGTCGGGCTGCTGGCATTGTCAACCCGGAACGCCTGACTGGTCGTCACTTTATGGACCACATTCCACCTACTGAAAGGAAGTCAGCACCTACAAGGATGTGTGTGGTTTGCTGCTCCAAGCGTGACGACACCAGAAGGAAAATCCATAAAGAAACACGGTTCTATTGTCCCGATTGTGACGTAGGACTTTGTACTGTACCTTGTTTTAAAATTTTCCATACCCGAGACGTTTACTGAAGCAATATGACTTCTAATATTGCACCCTTGTTTGAGCAAAAAAAAGTCAGTGTTTTTGATTATATTATTTACTAAAATGTATTGAATAAAAAGTATTATTATTATTATTGTGACAGGAGGGTCACGTTGGACACAGGGTGAGCCAGGAAACCATGGACATTAAGAATATGGCTTGGATTGCTTGAAATTGAAATAGTAATATTAGTCCACAATACGTACTGGATGTTTTACCCTGAACTCAACAGGTTAATTGGGAGATGTGTTACCTGCCTGTGTGATGTAAATGAATCTAGGATGGCGTCTAAGGATCTTTCATTGTGTTAATTAAGTCTGTACTTGTGTGTATTGTAAAGTATCAGACAGTCTGGTGAATATAAAGGGCATGCATAGTCATTTAAACATAAAGGGGATTAGAACCTGTTGTCTCCTAGCAGACGTCAAAATAATGTGTATTGGGGCTCGTTATGTTGTGGGTGGAGCTGGACCATTGTTCATTCAGGTTAATGCAGTACTGGATGTGTATAAGAGTTTCAATGTTTTTGGCAATAAAGGCAGTCTATTTTTTGGAAAGATACAGAGCGTGTTGTCTCGTTCTTCCAGAAGGATTAATTCCTATGGGAAGTGGTCGTCTGGCTGTGGAGGATCGACAGTGAATTTGTGTCTAGGAGAGGGAAGAGATCTAAACGGCGTTTACCCCCTTTGATATTTGGGGTGTCTTTACATTGGTGGCAGCAGTGGGAAACTACAGCGACAAAAGAGAGAACTAGAGCGACAAAAGAGAGAGCTAGAGCGGCAACATGAGCAGAGAATGGTGGAAATACGGCAATCAGAGATCACCTACAGACAGCTGCTAGAATCTGCTCAGCAGCAGGGTGGGGCTCCCTTTGCCTGGGACTATCAGGAAATACCAGTTGACAGCTATGAAATCCTGGCTGAAGAATCGGCAGTGGAAAATCTGGAGATTGCATCCCTAAAGCCGAAGTGGATAATATGGAGTTCCAGGGAGCTAGCCTGGCAGAAGAATCGGCAGTGGAAAATCTGAAGATTGCCACCCCTAAAGCCGAAGTGGATGATATGGAGTTCCAGGGAGCTAGCCTGCCTGAAGAATCGGCAGTGGAAAAACTGAAGATTGCCATCCCTAAAGCCAAAGTGGATAATATGGAGTTCCAGGGAGCTAGGGCAGTTGGCTCATCTCCCCAGCCACAGATTACAGAAGGTATGGACTTAAGGGACTGTTCAGAGGATGTTATGGATTATGCATCACCTGCTCAAGTACTGGCAGCAGGACAGAGTGCTACAGACCCCTGCTCTACACCCGTGGCAGTTTTGGAGGCCCAAGGTGAGAAGGTGATGGTTCCTCTTTCCCAGGGGATTTCAGAGATGCAGGGAGGAGAAGTAGCCCTTTTCCCTCCCCAACAGTTAGCCAGAGCAGATGGTGTGGCGTTCCCAGCAGACGTGCTGGCAACAGGGCAGAGTGATAGCAACCTCTGCCCAGCACCGGAAACAACTGTGGAGTTTCAGGGAGCCGGGGCAGTTGGCCCCTCTCTCCAGCAACAAGCTGAGGTGGTAAAGCTTTTACCCCCAGCTGAATCACTGGCAGCAGGGCAGAATGCTACTGGCCTCTGCACACAACTGCAACTTGGGCTGATATCAGTGGATGGGACTGCGGTCTCCACTCACAGCAACCCAGCAGAAGAGCTGGTAACAGAGCAGAGTGCCACGGGCCTCTGCTCTCAACTAACAGAAGAGGGAGTTCCTGTGGTACTGGATGGGACTTTGGTCCTCACTGACACAACCCCAGAAAATGGTGTGAAACTGAGACAGGAGGATGTCAGCCTTGCTTTGCAAGCACTGGGGGATTTTCACCTACCACAAGTGGATGGGACTTCAGTCTCCACTTGTATACCTCAGGGATGCTGGGCAGTCGGCCCAGATCCCCAACAGCATGAAAGACTGAGCCCAGTCACCCTGTCTTCTCCCCAGCGGCGGGTATGTTCTCTGAGAGAGGCAGAGGTTGGCTGGGTAAGTAATGCTCTGTTTGGAGCAATTTATTTGGGGTACTGGGTGGATACCGGCATTAGAAGAATGGAACTACGGACTAACTTCAGAGTCAACCCGTCTGGGGTCACCTCCTGTGTTAGTCTCCTGCCGAAAGGGGAGATGTGTGACAGGAGGGTCACGTTGGACACAGGGTGAGCCAGGAAACCATGGACATTAAGAATATGGCTTGGATTGCTTGAAATTCAAATAGTAATATTAGTCCACAATACGTACTGGATGTTTTGCCCTGAACTCAACAGGTTAATTGGGAGATGTGTTACCTGCCTGTGTGATGTAAATGAATCTAGGATGGCGTCTAAGGATCTTTCATTGTGTTAATTAAGTCTGTACTTGTGTGTATTGTAAAGTATCAGACAGTCTGGTGAATATAAAGGGCATGCATAGTCATTTAAACATAAAGGGGATTAGAACCTGTTGTCTCCTAGCAGACGTCAAAATAATGTGTATTGGGGCTCGTTATGTTGTGGGTGGAGCTGGACCATTGTTCATTCAGGTTAATGCAGTATTGGATGTGTATAAGAGTTTCAATGTTTTTGGCAATAAAGGCAGTCTATTTTTTGGAAAGATACAGAGCGTGTTGTCTCGTTCTTCCAGAAGGATTAATTCCTATGGGAAGTGGTCGTCTGGCTGTGGAGGATCGACAGTGAATTTGTGTCCAGGAGAGGGAAGAGATCTAAACGGCGCTTACCCCCTTTGATATTTGGGGTGTCGTTACAATTATTAAATTATTATTTGTTATTGTTTATGTAGCGTTACCCTCAACTAAGAGGGCCACAGATTTGGTCTGGGCCCTGAGTACAGCTCCGCCAACCCCCGGCAATCTACTCGACCCTTTCTGGCACAGTTAGTTTAGGGGTATACACATTTAATACTTATACTTTATGAGAGACTCAGACACGGAGTAGTTATAAAGGAATAACAGATTTTTTTACTTTCAGCTATGCAAAGGGAATGAACAGTGATAACAACTTGACCATTAGAATATTCACAGAGCCCTGCAATATTAAAATATCAGTCACACTACACCATGGAGAAAGGGGGGGTGGATAAGGAGACGCCACGTGAGGCGACTATTAACTAGGCGCCCTGTGGCGCAATAACTAAACTAGGTCCCTAATGAATCAGGCCTGATTCCTAACTCTAGAACTCAGTCCTGTATGAATGATGGATTCTTCACCGGCATCTGTAGTGGTGGTGCACTTAAGAATAAACAACAATTGTAATCCAGGAAAAGGGAAAGTTGATAACTGACAACACTTCACTGGAGATCCTCTGGATCAGTCCTGCTGTGAATCTCCAGTGAGAGTCTTTAACATGAGGTAGTAGGCCTCGGCAGTTTATAGGCACAGTACTAGCAAACAGGTTAGGGAATGAGCTTACGCTCGCTCACCCGCCGGACACGATCTCAGTCCGGAACTTCCACCGGTTGTGACTTCACTCGCCCACAGCGGTTGCTGCGATCGGGTCCCCGATCCCATCCAGGCTGTAAGCAGAGATGTCGGATTCCACCCAGGCTCGCAGTGGGGTGGAAGGCTCTTTGGTCGGCTGCGGAAGGCCCCAGGCTTCAGGCCTTACCCAGCACAGGTCCGCACAGGTGTATCAGTCTCTGCCGTCCCGTGTCCAAAGAGGCCGAGCCAGGCCTCGCCCCTTCCTTATATATCCCCACCCATGAGTCTCTGGGGCAGAAGCAAAACATCCTGGGAACCAGTGGGGTTCTGGGAACAGTAGTTCGAGAGCATTTAAAGGAACCCCGCTACACACTCCCCCCACTTAAACTCTTTGGTCCCCAAAGATAAACTTCAACAAATACTGTTTACCATTTTGGACAATGTCGAGCATGATGTTGGCATAGGGAATTCCCACCAAAACTTTGGGATGGAACTCTCTTGCCCACAGGTCACACTACCCTGAGTGGCCTGCCTAACTGTGCCAGAGAGTGAGCTGGGGTTGCCCTCCACCAAAATGGACAGTGGAGGGATCAGGTTGTTCAACACTTCTCCTAGCCATTACAACAGAGTCCTCTGAGCTCGTCCCCATTTGGGGGTAAGTTAGTTTCTTGGAAGGCCTGATGACTCTGCGAGCCCTCTGCTCTCTTGGTGCTTCTGACTCTGGCACCACAGGCTCTTCTCCAGGAGTAAGTTCAGGTAACATTGCTGGTTCTGGAACCTCTGATTCAGAAGTCGACTGACGTATGGAATCTCTAGGGTCCTCCTCTGCGCAAGTGTCAGGAACATCTTCCCAGTAATCAGCTGAGGGACTGAAGGGTATGAATTCAGTAGCCTCCGGATTCAGCGTTGCATCTGGGGTATCCCCTCCATTTGGGAGATCTATGGCGGACGTTCCCAGAGTCGAGGGAGGCCACAGCCAGTCCAGTTCTCCACCTTCATCTGTACTCAATTGGGAGGCCTCCCCATCTTCAACTCTTGAAGTCTGGGACCGAGTGCTCGGCCTAGGAGTATCCAGAATAGAGGCCGGTTCAGGGGAGTCTCTCACGGGAGGTATTCTGACTGCCTCAGCAAGTGGGAGCAGGTGGTTTCGATGCCACGTCTTCAGTGGACCCACCTTTCCTTCTGGCTTTAGTTTGTAGACAGGCAAACCAGGCAACTTCCTACAGACGACATAGGGTTCAGACCTCCATCTGTCGGCAAGCTTGTGTTTTCCAGGGACCCCCAGATTGCGTAGCAGTACTCGGTCCCCGGGCTGCAGATCTTGCACTCGAACCTTCAGATCGAAATTTCTCTTGTTGCGGGCTCCCCTTTGATCCGAAGACGCCTGGGCTTGTTCATAGGCCAACTGTAAGCTACGTCTAAGTCTGTCCACGTATCCCTTGTGGGATGTAGCTGAGGTATTGTCTAAAGAAGTGCCAAAGGCCAGGTCCACGGGTAGCCTTGCTTCTCTCCCAAACATAAGTCGATAAGGGGAGTAGCCAGTGGCGTCACTTGTGGTACAGTTATAGGCATGCACTAGGGCTGATATGTGTTGACTCCAGTGTTGCTTCTTCTCTGTTTCTAAGGTTCCCAACATGTTGAGCAGGGTCCGGTTAAATCTCTCCAGCTGAGCATCTCCTTGTGGGTGGTAAGACGTGGTTCTGGTCTTCTTTAGTCCCAATGAATCCAAAAGTCTTCGGATCAACCGACTCTCAAAGTCCCTTCCTTGATCTGAATGGAGTCTCTGTGGTAGTCCGTAATGGACAAAATACTTCTCCATAAGTATCTTGGCCACGGTGGATGCCTTCTGGTCTTTGGTTGGGAAAGCTTGAGCATAGCGGGTGAAATGGTCGGTTATTACCAGAACATTCCCCAATCCACTCAGGTCGGGTTCGAGGCAGAGAAAGTCAATGCATACCAGATCCATTGGGCCCTGACTCTGTAAGTGGCCCATTGGGGCAGCTTGATGGGGTAGGGTCTTTCTCTGAATGCATCGTGCACAGGAATGGCAATACTCCTCTACTTCTGCCCTCATGCAGGGCCAATAGAACCGATTTCTAACAAGCTGGAAGGTCCTTTCTGCCCCTAGGTGACCATGGTGGTCATGCAGGGCAATTAGTACAGTCTCTCGGTGCTTCTCTGGAAGGAATAACTGCCACTTATCTTCTGAGTCATCAGAGGGGCCCCTTCGGTAGACCACTCCCTGATGTACCTGCAGCCTGTCCAATTCCTTCCTCAACAGGCGAGCCTCCTTTGAGGGGTGATGTAGGAGTTTGTTGGGATCCTGATTCTCCAGGGCTTCGAGGACCAATCTCCCCATGGGGTCTTCCAATTGGTCACAACTCAACTCCTTCTTGGACAGTCTCGGTAGGTTGTCTTCCTCCAGTTGAGTTACTCAACAATAGTGTTTGGGGACTCCTACCATGGTAACCCCTATTTCTTCTGCTCTGGAGCCTCCTCTGGCTTGGAATTCAGCCCCTTGACAAAGGGCCCGCACCCCGTCCGGTGCCACTTGGGTCCAATCTTCCCAGTCATTTGTCGTGGCATGAGACCTCCGGGACAGGGCATCTGCATCCCTATTTCCAGCTCCTGGTCTGTACTTCAGACTGAAGTTGAATCCAGACAATGCGGCCAACCACCTGTGTCCGGTGGCATCTAGTTTTGCGGTGGTGAAGAGGTAGGTCAGGGGGTTGTTGTCTGTCTTCACAGTAAACTCTGCCCCATACAGGTAGTCTTTTAGCTTGTCTACTACCGCCCATTTGAGGGCCAGGAATTCCAGCTTATGAGTGGGGTAATTCTTTTCTGAGGGGGTCAGGCTCCTGCTCACATAGGCCACTGGTCGCAGTTGTCCCTCATGTTCTTGGTAAAGCACACCGCCTAGACCCTCATGGCTGGCATCCACATGTAATTCATAAGGTCTGGTAGGGTCGGCGTAGGCCAGGACTGGGGCAGTGGTTAAGCTCCTCTTCAGGGCCTGAAAGGCCTCTTCACACCTTGGGTTCCACTGATCTTGAACTGACTCACCAGGCCTCCTGGGCCCTGAGTCATCCTCTTCCCCTTCTGCCTTTAGCAATTCATTCAACGGGCGGGCAATCCGAGCAAACCCCTCCACAAACCTCCTATAATAGGAGCAGAACCCCAGGAAGGATCTGAGCTCTGTTACTGTGGTGGGTCGTGGCCAGTAAGTAACTGCTTCCAACTTCTCAGGATCTGTGGCCACCCCTTCTTCAGACACTATGTGCCCCAGATAGTTCACAGAAGACTGGTAGAACCGACACTTCTCGGGGGAAAGCTTAAGTCCCTCTTCACTGAGTCTTCTCAATACTTTCTCCAGCCTGGCTTCATGTTCTTCCAAGGTTCTCCCGAAGACAATGACATCGTCCAAGTACACAAGGACTTCTATAAGATTCATGTCTCCAACAGTCTTCTCCATAAGGCGTTGAAAGGTAGCAGGAGCTCCAGATAGACCCTGAGGCATCCTATTGAATTCGAAGAATCCCACCGGGGTTATGAAGGCTGTCTTCTCCCTGTCTTCTGGGTGCATAGGGATTTGATAGTACCCACTCTTGAGGTCCATCACACTGAAGCACTTGGCTCCAGACAAACTTTGTAAGGCATCTTCTATCCTTGGCATGGTGTATTGGTCAGGGATGGTTCTCCTGTTGAGAGTCCTGTAATCGATACAAAGCCTCAACGATCCATTCTTCTTTCTGACCACCACGATTGGGGAGGCATAGGGGCTTCTAGACTCCCAGATCACACCAGTCTTCTTTAGTTCTACAAGTTGTTCCCTCAGATCCTCCAGATCTGCCAGGGGGACCCGCCTGACCCTCTCTCGGAAGGGCTTATCTTCTTGGAGGCGGATCCGATGGGTGGCACTTCTTGCACACCCCACATCGAATTCATCTTCGGAAAAGATCTTCTCCCACCTGGTCAGCTGGGCCTTGGCTCTTTCTTTCCAAGCCCTGGGTAGGTTCGGGTTTTCCACGGACAGCTTCTCCCAAACATCTCCTCCGTCACCCGTCCCTTTGACTTCAGACCAAGTGACCGGGGCAGCAGGGCTCACCTGACCCAGCAACACTCTGGCAGGAATCTCCATGGGCCCTCCCGTAGTGTTCCTAACACTCACCGGAACTCTGCCATGGGCCTTCTTCAGGGCCTTGAACAGAATCACTTCTGGTATCACTTCCAGGCCTGAGGACTCTTCCCTTGGGTCGGATTCCAGCATGACAAAGGGGCCGGGTTGTTCCCACGTAAGCTTCACAGTGGCCCTAAGACAGGTTACTTCTCCGGGCTGTAGCACTACTCCTTCTCTGCCAAGTCTCCACACCTTCCCTATCCCCTCTCCCGGGGTCTTCTGCTCTAAGACCAGTCGTTGGTAGGCCGTCTTTAGCATGGGATGGATTTTGGTGGCTGAATGGTTTCTCTCTTTCACTAGAGGGGTCAGGAGTCTCCTGACTAGATCTGTGTTTGTCCCAATGATCAGGGAAATCTTGCTGGCTCCAGGCGGCCGAGGACACACAACTGCCAGGGTGTCAAACACTTCAGCCTTCCCAGCCACGGATGGGTCGAAAGTCATCTTTATGGGCAGGTACCCATCGTAAGGGAAACTCTGGGTTCCAAGTCCCCATATCTCCAGCTCTTCTATCTTCTGGATAGGCAGATGACTCAAGTGCCTATCATAGAAGTCCCGGTATAGTAAAGTCACCTGTGCTCCGGTGTCCAAAAGAGCTTTAGTATAGACTCCTTCCACTTGAATGGGCACAGTAGGAGATGGGCCCACCAGTTCCTTTGGGTATGGCCTGACTGGAGTCACCTTCTTCTTTGGGCTTTTCCTTGGCCTGCTCCTTTTGGACTTTAATTTTTCCTGAGCCTGGCATGCATTGACTTTCTCCCTCTCAATGGGGGCACAAACCCGCTGAGGGATGTTATTGTTCCTCTTAGGTGGATGTTCCTTCTTTGGGGTGCTGTATTTCCACTGAGGGGTCTTGCCCCCTCCCTCTGGGGTACATCTTGGTGGGGGGGTACTATACCTCCTCCTAGGAGTTTTGTCTCCTCCATTATTGGCCTTTTTTTTTGTTTGGAGCGTACTGAAGATGATGGGCACCCAGTTGACTCCTTCACCGTGGCCCTTTGGAGTGCAATTATCTGTTCTCTTCTTCTTTGGGCTGGAGCATACGTTAGCAAAGTGGCCACTCCCTCCGCAGTTATAGCAAATCACCTCTTCTCAGTCCTGTAGGGAGGCCGGTGCTGAGGTGTTCGGGAACAACTCCTTTCTTGGGCTTGGTTTCTCTGGTCTTCTCTGATCTTTCTCCATCAAAGAGGTCAGCATCTCCAACACTTGGGCCATTTGCGATTTCAAAGTGTCAACCTCCGCATCTCTTTCCGGGCTCTTGACCGAATGGACCAACACTGGTACAGGTGTGACATTCGCCTTGGCCACCTGCTGATCTTCCTGCAGCACCTCTTCGTCCCTAATAATTTTTATTAGATCAGAGTAGGTTAGTGACATTCCTCCTCCTGAGATTTTCAGGTGCAGCCAGACCGGGTCTGAGCGCCACGCTCCCCTCATGATCTGCTTCATGCGTGCTTAATCTGCATCTTTGGGCAGCATTCCCTTCTTCAGTACAATCTTGCATAACTGCCTGTTCAGCCTTCTAACATATTCTGACAGTTTCTCATTCGGCTGCTGGAGAGTGTGTTCAAATTGATAGATCATCTCTGACACCTTCTCCAGCTGACCAAACTCTTCCTGCAGCATGGCCAGGCAATCTTGAGCTGTACAGTTTTCATTTCCAAACCGGAAGCTCTTCACCGCTTCTGCCGCGGCACCTTTCAGACTTTCTAAGACTCGCTGTCTCTTCTGTGCCTCAGGCACCTCCCATGCTTCTACTGCCTCCAATGCCTGTTCCACCCAAGTGTCAAAATCTTCCTCCCCCGCAGGGACGGGGAGCTTCCCAGAGAATGCTTTTAGTCTCCGGTAGCTAGTCTCTACGTGCACCGTGCTTGCCTTCTGACAGTTTGTTAGTAGGTCCCCTAACGCCTTTATCAATTCGGGTGATATGGCCGTGGCAGGTGCAGGCGTCACCGGAGGTGTCGCTCCATCTCTCCTCTCTGGTGAGGTACGGGCCGCAGTCCGCGGTGGTCCCGTTAGAGGTGGCTCCTTCTTAATAGCATGCGCCAGACTATAAGATCTGTTATCCGACGTCTGCGTATATTTGCGCTTGCAAACTTCTGGCTTCCCATCTGAATACTCCACTAGTGCATACTGGTGTGAGGTGTCTGGGTCTAACTTTGTTCCCATCACCCACGGTGTACCATCTGGGGTCACTGACTTCATTAATCCTTCCACCGTCTCGGTCGACCATTCCTGACCGGGCATGTTAATGACCACTGACTGGCTTGGATCTGTCTTAGCTACTCCACACCACGTTCTGATGTCTTTCGGGTCCATGCCGGTACCTCTTGGCGGGTTTTCTGCTCTATCAGGATCCCGGATGAGAACCCCCACGTGTAGCGTTACCCTCAACTAAGAGGGCCGCAGATTTGGTCTGGGCCCTGAGTACAGCTCCGCCAACCCCCGGCAATCTACTCGACCCTTTCTGGCACAGTTAGTTTAGGGGTATACACATTTAATACTTATACTTTATGAGAGACTCAGACACGGAGTAGTTATAAAGGAATAACAGATTTTTTTACTTTCAGCTATGCAAAGGGAATGAACAGTGATAACAACTTGACCATTAGAATATTCACAGAGCCCTGCAATATTAAAATATCAGTCACACTACACCATGGAGAAAGGGGGGGTGGATAAGGAGACGCCACGTGAGGCGACTATTAACTAGGCGCCCTGTGGCGCAATAACTAAACTAGGTCCCTAATGAATCAGGCCTGATTCCTAACTCTAGAACTCAGTCCTGTATGAATGATGGATTCTTCACCGGCATCTGTAGAGGTGGTGCACTTAAGAATAAACAACAATTGTAATCCAGGAAAAGGGAAAGTTGATAACTGACAACACTTCACTGGAGATCCTCTGGATCAGTCCTGCTGTGAATCCCCAGTGAGAGTCTTTAACATGAGGTAGTAGGCCTCGGCAGTTTATAGGCACAGTACTAGCAAACAGGTTAGGGAATGAGCTTACGCTCGATCACCCGCCGAACACGATCTCCGTCCGGAACTTCCACCGGTTGTGACTTCACTCGCCCACAGCGATCCCATCCAGGCTGTAAGTAGAGATGTCGGATGCCACCCAGGCTCGCAGTGGGGTGGAAGGCTATTTGGTCGGCTGCGGAAGGCCCCAGGCTTCAGGCCTTACCCAGCACAGGTCCGCACAGGTGTATCAGTCTCTGCCGTCCCGTGTCCAAAGAGGCCGAGCCAGGCCTCGCCCCTTCCTTATATATCCCCACCCATGAGTCTCTGGGGCAGAAGCAAAACATCCTGGGAACCAGTGGGGTTCTGGGAACAGTAGTTCGAGAGCATTTAAAGGAACCCCGCTACATTTATTATATTATAATTTATGATTTTGTGTTTCAAACTTTATCATACCCGAGATGTCTACTAGACTCTGGTTTGGACAGATTTAGATGAGTTATTACTAAGAATTACAGGCCTACAATGTAAAACGCCAAATTTCCATGCAAAATAATGGTACCCGCTTTCAGCACCTAAAATCTTCCAGAATCATACAGCCAGGGAGGTTAAATTGTGATTTATAATGGTTGGGTCACTTTAACCAAATCTATGCTTACTTCAAACATGTATTTATGTACTAGTTAAAAAAAAAAAATACTACCCTTGCACATACCTAGATTTTAAAGTAGACACAGTCTGAGTTTAGAACGTAACAAAAATAATAAATTTTCCTGGAAGTCATCCACTTAAAGGGGGAATCCACCCACAATTTTTTTTCTTTTAAAAGTCAGCAGCTACAAACACTGTAGCTGCTGACTTTTAATAAGGACACTTACCTGTCCTACTCGCCCGCGATGTCAGCCCTCCCCAGGCCGATCCCTCGATCCTGGCAGCTCCCAGCGCCACCATCCTCAGTAAGGGAAACAGGCAGTGAAGCCATGCAGGTAGATCCTGGCCAAAGCAGGAGGAATAGCAGCGTCAGACGGGTCGTATCATACACTGGAAAGACAGATCAGGTACGTGGCACAGGCAAAAGCGTAGTCAAGGTACATGGAGCCGATCAGTGGAGTAGTAGGAATTGGAGCAGGCAGATGGCAAGCCGAGGTCAGTACAGGCAGAGTTCAAGCAGTAATCAAGACAAGCCAGGTCAGCAACTGGAGTCAGAATACAGAATTACAGGTTGTCAGGAAACAGAAGGCTGAAGACAAAGCAGCACTGATCCTATACCATACCTCCCAACTTTCACCTATTAGAAAACATATGTAGGCATAGGACACACCCTCTGCCACACCCCCCTTTAAAAGAGAGTTGCACAAAAAAAATGATTGGTTAAACCCACAAGTTCTTTTTTACTACTACTATTCCTTTATACTGGCTTTTGGAATTTCACAAATGCAGCAATTTAGAAATAGGATGAAAGCTTTTAGCACTGGGAAACTCTTTTTGAAAGATACAAAGCGTATTTTATATACTACTATATAGATCAGACAAAAATTAGGGAAAAATGAGGAGGAAAGAGGGACAGAGGGACTTTGATCTGAATCAGGGACAGTCCCTTGAAATCAGTTGGGAGGTATGCCTGAACACTGGCTCAGATTAAAATTTACAGCAGAAACACTTTAATTTCAGCAGCTCAGCTATTTATGTTCCTCAGTTCCAGCAGTTAGTTTGCAGTTTGCCAGCCATCTAAACACTAATGTAAACACAGAGTAGGAGCACATGAATATGGTAAAGAGATAAGAATTGACTTAAAAATTTCACTGAATCACTTGTTATCCTTGAATATGAATTGATTAATAGTACCTGCAGCTACAGTGCTTAACGAGGGTTAATTTTAACCACTTCAATACCAAGCACTTACACCCCCTTCTTGCCCAAGCCAATTATCAGCTGTCATCGATGTCGCTGTTTAAATGACAATTGCACAGTCATGCTACACTGTACCCAAACAGAATTTTTATCATTTTGTTCCCACAAATAGAGTATTTAATCACCTCTGTGGTTTTTATTTTTTGCTAAACAAATAAAGACCGAAAATTTTGGAAAAAAAGAAAAAGTTTTTCTTTTGTTTCGGTTATAAAATTTTGTAAATAAGTACGTTTTCTCCTTCACTGATGGGCACTGATAAGGTGGCACAGATGAGGTGGCACCGATGGGCACTGATGGGCACTGATATGCAGCAATTATGGGCACTGCTAGGCGGCACTGATGGTTGGCACTGCTAGGCCGCACTGATGGTTGGCACTGATATGCAGCACTGATGGGCATTGATAGGTGGCACTGATGGGCACTGATAGGCGACATTGATGGGCACTAAAAGGCTGCACTGATGGGTACTTATGGGTACTTATGAGTGGCACTGATAGGCGGCACTGATGGGCACTGATAGGCGGCACTGCTGGGCACTGATACATGGCACTGATGGGCACTGATATGCGGCACTGATGGATGGCACTTATAGGCATCACTGATGGCGCTGGCACTGGCAGGCATTGGGGATGGGCACTGATTGGCAGCTGCCTGGGCACTGATTAGCAGCTGCCTGGGCACAGATTGGCATTTCCCTGGTGGTCTAGGTGGCATACCTGGTGGTCCAGTGTGGATGTCCATCCCTGGTTTTCCATTAAGGCATCATGGTTGTCCTGGGTGGGCATCTGAGGGGGGGCTGCGCTGATAAACAATCAGCACAGACCCCCCCTGTCAGAAGAGCAGCCGATCGGTTCTCCTCTAATTGCGTCTGTCAGACGCGAGTGAGGAAAAGCCAATCAACGGCTCTTCCTGTTTACATCGTGATCAGCCATGATTGGACACGGCTGATCACGTGGTAAAGAGCCTCCATCTGAGATCGGTATAGCGGTGTGTCAGACACCACCGATCGCCGTGATGCACGCCTCCACAGGAGCTTGGCGGCACAGGCGCTTGGCAGCAACCTTTTTCCTGTTGCCTAACATGCCACCTTCAGAGTCACAACAACTGCTCTTTAGCCCCGGTTCACACTGAGCTGCGGGAATGAAGCCGTGCGAGTTCAGCTGAACTCGCACAATTTCAGTCCCGCATGTCAGTCCCGATTCCGGCGGCGATTTCACATACATCTGTGTGGTTTTCTGCACAATGTCAATGGAAATCGCACCCCGAAATCACAAAAAGTAGCACAGAAACTACTTTTTGAAATGGGTGTGGTGCCGCAAATGCAGCGCTGCACTGATTTGGACAGTGCCATTGTCGGCAGTTGCCGCCTATTTGACATGTCAAATCACATGTCAAATCGTACCTATGTGAACCAAGGCTTACTCACAGAGAGTTTAAGAATGGCTGATTATAGAGTAAAAATTGTTACTGTGCAGGGCAGTTGAGCTTATATTTACCCTACGTTCACACCTATGCATTTTTTAGTGCATTTTGCAGTTTGCAGAAATGCACTACAGTCCATTTAACATGGTTTCCTATGGTACATGTTCACATCTATGCGTTTTGCAGGCAGCTGGTGCAAGGGGCGGGTTCTCTGGGTGACATCACCGGATGGACATGCCTCATGGCTTTATAAGAACTGGTAGACAGCGGAGCTGACACAACGGAGGGAGCCAGAATCGGAGGGGAATGTAGACTGTTTTTCTTAAGTTTTGACCCTTTTTTTGGCGAATGAGTAGGGGTGTAATGTAACCCATACTCATTTACATGGGGGGGA
Source organism: Rana muscosa (assembly GCA_029206835.1). Lineage (NCBI taxonomy): Eukaryota > Metazoa > Chordata > Amphibia > Anura > Ranidae > Rana > Rana muscosa. The sequence goes on along the minus strand of CM055116.1, from coordinate 623,934,326 downwards.
GATCTGGGGGCCCCCTTGTTATAGGGGGCTTCCAGACTCTGATAAGACCCCTGCCCACAGACCCCACAACCACCACCCAAGGTTGTCGGGAAGAGGCCCTTGTCCCCATAAACTTAGGGACAAGGTGCTTACATTCGACTCGAACATCGGGCTCATCCCTAGATGTAAGACATTTTTTATATAAATCTGTGTTCCTGCACACACCCTCCCCCCCCCCCCCCCCCTCTGTAGAACTAGCTTATCATTTCTCAGACTACAGTTAAGGTTTACGATCAATAAAGATTTTTTTTTTTTTAAGTGAACATAAATATAGGAATAATGATAAAAGACACATAAGTAATATATTTTGATAGCAACATTTATCAGTCTAATCGTAGCAGAAAGAGATTTTCAGCTGTCATTTTTGATCATAGGCTATACTTTGTGTAAGAGTAATTTAAAATTTTAAAAAAGTAAACTAACTAAGAAAATTAGAAGGATATATAGCATGCAAATTAATAAACATTACCTATATTATATTATTATTATACAGGATTTATATAGCGACAACAGTTTGCACAGCAGTTTACAACATAAGGACAGACAGTACAGTTACAATACAATTTAATACAGAAGGAATTAGAGGGCCCTGTTAATTAGAACTTACAATCTAGGAGGGAGGGTCAAGTGATACAAAAGGTAATAACTGTGGGGGATGATTTGATGGAGAAAGTAAAAGTACAGTTGTTAGGTGAAGGCAGAATATACAGTATATCTTATCTTGCTATGTGGTATTTCATTTTTTTTTGATACAGCACTATCAGTGAAGCAAAGAGTAATGTACAAAGTACATCATTTATAAAAATAGGCCATTAAAAATAAACATGACTATGTCACTTAACCACTTCAATACTATCACTCCCTTTCTGCCCAGGCCAATTTCCATCTTTCAGCGTTATCGTATTTTGAATGACAATTGCTTAGTCATGCAACACTATGCCCAAATAAAAAATTGTATAATTTTTTTCCAGACAAATAGATATTTCTTTTGTGATATTTAATCACCACTGGGTTTTTAATTTTTTTGCTAAATAAACAAAAAAATACTGGAAAAACAAAAAAAATAAAACACTTCTTTCTTCATAAATTAAGCCCAAACTGTATTCTGCTAAATTGTTTGGTTAAAATAACGCAAATTAGTGTTTATTATTTAGTCTATAGAGTCCACAAACTATATACAGTATATATTTAAAAATGTATCAATCCTGATGTACTGATGTCCTTTCTCATTTCCAAAGATTGGCAAAACATTACAAATATCCCATGGTGAGTTTTTTGAAGTTGTAATTTTTTGTCAAAATTTTTTGGAAAATTAAGAAATAAAAAAATATATATTTTTCACAATTTGTACATACAGTGGAACCTTGGATTACAAGTATGATCCGTTCCAGGAGAATGCTTGTAATCCAAAGCACTTGCATATCAAAGCGAGTTTCCCCATAGGAGACAATGGAAACGAAGATAACTTCCTTCAAATTGACTTTGATTGTATGCAGTACAGCATGTGGCCAGAGGTGGGGGGGCACCGGAGAGACTCAGAAATACTCGGAGACCGCTGGGAGCCGCTTTGATGCACTCGCAAACCCCTTCGGAGAGGCTTGGAAACACTCAGGAATTTCCGAGTGTTTCCGAATGTATACCGAGCGGCCCCGCACCTCTGGCCAAATGCGGTTCTGCACACCGCAGAGGCTTAAATCCTGTTCGTTTATGCGAGACAACACTCGCAAACCGAGTTTTAAATAATAGCTCAATAGCTCGTATTGTGAAATGTTCGGTAACTGCGTTACTCTCAATCCGAGGTATTACTGTACAGTCACCAGTGCAGTACAGTGTCATGCTGACTGGTGAAACTATGTAAAAAAATATATATATATATATATATTTTCTTCTTTTTTATTAATTTTTTTTACTTTTTGTTATGATCAGACACTGTGACCAGAGCAATAAAGTTTGATCAGCTGTGATTGACTGTGATTGGCCACAGCTAATCACATGGTACAGATGGGCTGTGATTGACCCTGTCTGTACCATGTGATCACTGTGACCATTCACAGCTAGCAACACAATTGTACACAATGAATGGCATGAAAGGAAGCCATCCATTGTTTACAATTGAGCCGGTGCACTAATCAGTCATTGGCTGCGTTTAGTGGACACAGCCATTGACAGATCACACTGCAGATCACTGTTTGGGCACCTATTAGAGCCTATGGCTCTAATCAAGTGCTTCCAAAAAACACCCCCGTCAGTGTAATTCAGGTTAAAATGGGCTGGACACCTGAATAGGGGGTGTGAGCGGCGACCATAGATAGATTCATGCAATGCATGGTGATAGAGTGGTGCAGGAGAGAGGGGGCGGCGCTCCTGCACCCTTTATGGACGCACCGCCACTTTTCCTTGTAGTGCTGAAGCTTGCCCATTGCCTCTCGCCTCTCACACATCCCTACTTCCCATACTGCAAGTCACTTCACTATATCAGGCTACGAGGGATTGGTTCTGTTAACTGTGTGTGAGTAGAGTTAAATTGCAGTATTCCATGTAAACATGAATAATGCATATTTTTGTCCTATGGTAATGTGATATGTCATTTCCATGAACAATAAAAATAAAATGAAACTGGTTTCAATGAATGTTTTTATTCAAATCTGTCACCCCTTTTGCTTGAATAACTGGGACTAATATGATTACCTACACAGTTACAGGCAGTTCTGCCAAATGAAACAGATGTCAAGGTCAAACTGAAGACTCGGAGGACATACTGTAAAATGAAAACCTCATTTATGAGAAATGACAAAAGGATCAGCTCACAGTCACATAAAATTAAATACTTATTTGAATTATGATTTACTTTAGCTTATTTGAACTGAAAGGCTGTATAATGCAGTGTTCATACTGTACATACATCAATATATATCTTATTATTTAGCTCAGTGATTCTCAACCAGGGTTCCTCCAGAGGTTGCTAGGGGTTCCTTCAACTTTGGGCAATTTCTGCCTCTCAGATAATTTCCTACTGACACCATTGATCTTTTTAGCTATCTGTAAGGAGGTAATTCTTCCCAGTGACCACAATTGTAAGGACCATTCTTCCCACTGACCATCACACTAAGGTTTCATGAATTGTAGATCTGTAATTTTTAGCAGGGGTTCCCCGAGACCGGAGAACTATTTCAAGGGTTCCTCTGTGTTGAAAAGGTTGAGAAAGGCTGATTTAGCTCATTCTTACCATATCACTGGTTTTAACTACCTGCAGAATGAAAAATTTCCTTTAACAAACATTAAAAGATTAGTAAACCTAATTTACAAAATGAGGAGAATAGATGTATAGACACTTTAACGCATTATGTAATATGTGGGTGCTATATAAATACTAGAAAAAAACATTCATGTCTGATGTACTTTACGCCATTGTTATTTAAGTGATTCTGGTCTCAGAAGACTTTACACTGCTTTTATATATTGTACATATTTTACCAGAAAACTGCTTCAGTATAATCCAAAATGTCTGACTCTCTCTCTCTCTTAAAAGTAGCGGTCAGAGGGAGTCAGTTTCTTATGACAAAGCTGTATTTATTCAACATTACAGTTCATTTTTGTCAAAAAATCGTCTTGGAGTCTTTGGGGTTGATTTAACCACTTGTCCCCCGCCCACTGTCAATTGACGGCGGGCGGAGGATACTCTCGTTCTGGGAGGACGTCATATGACGTCCTCCCTTTAAAACGAGCTAGGAGGCGCGCGCTTGCCGCGTTCACAAGGCCCCGGTGCGCGTGCCCGGCGGCCGCGATTGCCGCCGGGCACCCGCGATTGCCCGGGAAACAAGCAGGAAAGTGGATCTCTGTGTGTAAACACAGAGATCCACGTCCTGTGAGGGAGAGGGGACCGATGGTGTGTCCCTTGTACATAGGGACAACCATCGGTCACCTCCCCCAGTCAGTCACCTCCCCCCACAGTAAGAACACATTGAGGGAACATATTTAACCCCTTCCCGCCCCCTAGTGGTTAACCCCTTCCCTGCCAATCACATTTATACAGTAATCAATGCATTTTTATAGCAGGGATCGCTGTATAAACGTGAATGGTCCCAAAAATTTGTCAAAAGTGTCCGATGTGTCCGCCGCAATATCGCAGTCACAATAAAAAATCGCAGATCGCCGCCATTACTAATAAAAAAATAAAAAAATAAAAATGCTATAAATCTATCCCCTATTTTGTACACGCTATAACTTTTGCGCAAACCAATCAATACGCGCTTATTGCGATTTTTTTTTTTTACCAAAAATATGTAGAAGAATACGTATCGGCCTAAATTGAGGAAAATTTTATCTAAAAAAAAAATGGGTATTTATTATAGCAAAAAGTAAAAAATAGTGTTTTTTTTCCAAACTGGACGCTCTTCTTTTGTTTATAGCGCAAAAAATAAAAACCGCAGAGGTGATCAAATACCACCAAAAGAAAGCTCTATTTGTGGGAAAAAAAGGACGCAAATTTCGTTTGGGAGCCACGTCGCACGACCGCGCAATTGTCATTCAAATTGTGACAGCGCTGAAAGCTGAAAAATGGCTTGGGCAGGAAGGGGGTTTTCGTGCACAGTAGAGAAGTGGTTAATAAAGGCAGATAGACTTTGCACTTTGCATAAAAAGGGAGGATCCTCACCATGCCAACATCCAATATATATAGATAAGGATTGAGAAACTCAAAAAATAAGTGGACTTTGTGGGCACACAATGAGAGGAAACCTGAATAAAAAGTTATAAATGTTATTACAAATTAGTTTAAAAAAACATAGAAACATACAAACAACACCCTGTATGGACACGGTTACCAATTACCCAATAATGCAAATATAAGGTTGGATCTTGAGTATAAAGATTAGTACTCATAGGTAAATAATATCTAATAGAAAAGGTTTGATCCAATATCGCCTCCACACTTGCTTGTCGACGTGTTTCGCTAGATATTAGCTTCCTCGGGACAATACTGGATAGGTGCTGATATAATTAAAAACAAAGCAAAAAGATGTATATAAGTATTGCATTCGGTAAACATCTGTATATGCACAATGGTAGTCATTTCAAATATATCCAAAAGAAGTACATAAGAACATACTAATACATGAAGACATATACAAAGAAGACATGTATGCTTGCCTGGTAGACCTGTATCCAGGTGTGCAAGTACACCCCACGAGACTAGACAGACAATCAAAAAAAGGCTCAAATCTGATGTACATGTGTGTCAGATCGATGCGTATACATAGATATAAGTTTAGCTGTGGCATACTCCCTTGTAAATAAACAGTTGTATGTACCGCTATGAGGAAGAACTCTGTTATGCGTACACCTAAAATAGATAAGTATTTGTGTAAGCATAATCTCCGAAGCAGGGGAAAAGTACCATACCATACATGTGAGGTCCCTATTAGTCAAACCAGTGGTAGAATAATTCTCACCTGGTATATAGTAGGCATACGGCCAAACAAAGAAACAAGGTAGAGATCCAGGGCAAAAATAAAGATATACTATCATAGGGTAATGAGTCAGCCATCAAGAAGCAGGGCATCTAGAAATATATGCAGTATTACCTATCCATTCATAAAATTTATAACGAGTGGAATAGTATTTCTGAATGGAAGTTACCATAAAGGTAATCTCTCAGCCCTAGGATGTTACAACAAAGTATCATAAAGATACTAAAGGTTCTCCAAATCATGGAGGACAGGGCACAATCTGAGAAAGAACAGTATAAAGAGCCACTAAGCACATAATCAATCATGATAGCATGTTATGAACATTGGTAAATAGTGATGAGCCGAACACCCCCGGGTTCGGTTCGCACCAGAACCCGCGAACGGACCGAAAGTTCGTACGAACATTAGAACCCTATTAAATACAATGGATGCGAACGTTCGAATTCTAAAGTGCTAATTATAACAACTATTATGCATGTTATTGTCCTAAAAAGGGTTTGGGAACCCGGGTTCTGCACCAGGGGACATGTATCAATGCAAAAAGAAGTTTTAAAAACGGTCGTTTTTCGGGAGCAGTCATTTTAATGATGCATAAAGTGAAAAAAAAAAAGTCAAATATTCCTTTAAATATCGTACCTGGGGGGTGTCTAAAGTATGCCTGTGAAGTGCCACGTGTTTCCTGTGTTTAGAACTGTCCCTGCACAAAATGACACTTCTAAAGGAAAAAAAAGCCATTTAAAACTGCTTGCGGCTTTAATGTAATGTCTGGTCCCGGTAATATGGATGAAAATCTTTAAGAAAAATGGCATAGCTACCCCATGACCCCCCCCCTACCCCAGCCCATTACCAGCCCCTTTGGGTCTTGTATGGATATTAAGGGGAACCCCGCACATAAAATAAAAAAGGCCCTTTATACTCTGAACAGCCGTATACAGGCGGTGCATACAAGACAGGGACTGTAGGTTTGTTCTTATGTAGAATCTGTTTGTAATTTTGAACAGGTACATTGTTGAAGTGTAGCTCCAGCCCAAAAATCTATTTTTAAACTTTTTGGAAAACATAGGTAAGGGTTATCACCCCTGTAACATTTGTTTTGCTGTCTGTGCCCCTGTTCAGAACATTTCACCTCACTTTCCGTCCCAATGACAACTGTTTTTGAAATGTGGTGTTTTTCTTGAAACAAGGATTGCTGATAAAGCATCAGTACAGAGGAGACACCTTTCTCCCATATTTATTCTTACAGGAGAGAATTTTCCTTCCTAGTGGTAGATTTCCTCTCACTTCCTGTTGTCTTCTTGCGTTTGCAAGTAGGAGTCGTTTGTAAGTTGGATGTTTGAAAGTAGGGACCTGCCGTATATACTCTGCAGAAATAGGCCCCTTAGTTGTTGGTGTTGGCACAACACTGTAAGCACTCACAGTTACTCTTGGTTGGTGCTGGAACGCCCTGCTGTCAACTATTATATCAGGAATTTTAATTACATATAATTGTTGAACAGTGGTAGTAAAAATTGGGCCTTTGATGGTGGTGCTGGTGCCACAACACTGTAAGCCCTGACAGTTACTCTTGGTGGGTGCAGCAATGGGCCCTGCTGTGAATTATTAGATCAAGAATTGTAATTGCATGCCCCTGTTGAACAGGGGCTGAAAAATTGGGCCTTTCGTGGTGGTGGTGGTGGTGGTGGTGTTGCCACAACACTGTAAGCCCTCAGAGTTACTCTTGGTGGGTGCAGGAATGGGCCCTGCTGTGAATTATTAGATCAAGAATTGTAATTACATGCCCCTTTTGAACAGGGGCTGAAAAATTGGGCCTTTCTTTTTTTTTTCTTTTTCTTCTCTTTCTTTTTCTTTCTTTCTTCTTTTCTTCTTTTTTTTCCTCTTTTTCTTTACTTTTCTCTTCTTTTTCTTCTTTTTTCTTTCTTTTCTTTTTTTTTTTTTTTTTCCCTTTTGCAAGGTTCAAAATACCACTTTTACAGTTCGAATTGTTTGAGGTTGTTTTTTCTGATTATAGTAAACAACTGTACCACACGTTTAAATGGTACCGGGTCGGCATTACCACAGTTTCTTCTATACGATATTATATATCTAACATTTCTTCTTGCTCCTTTTTTATACTGTTTCGTATGCTAATTTTTTATAAGTAACAGCATGCACTTATATAAAAAATGTTCTTTTTATAGCATCCTCGCTAAGGCTGATGTGCTCCGCCTGCGTTAGTTTGTCCCCCTGCTCACAAAAGACTCCAAAAGCATGGTCCAACTGGTGGATATTTTTCTGCTACTGATCCTGCTATCCTCCGTTCTAGTGGTGGAGGGTCTATTTGTGAGTAATGGACAGTATTGTCCAAATCAATACTTTTTTCGGTCAGGAAGTGCTTCTCACCCTGACCCCCAAATCATAAAAGTTAATTCTCATAGTCATACTAAAACACTCTATATTTACAAAATGTTGAAAAGGTCAAACAAACTCTCTTTACCTCAATTAAAACATTATTATGGAATGTCATTGTACAATACAGTACCGTTATTTTCTATAAGTTTACTAGCTCTAATGTGCCACTGTTCAAGAGCCCTGTTCTTCATGGTTCTGTGGTATAGGTACAAAATGTTATTCAAAAAACAAAGGTCAACGAGAAAATATTTGAGCTGGATACGAATGTATAACCTGATATATTACATATATACACAGTTACAAATGGCAATACGATGTTGGCTAGTTCCGCCTATATCTCAAGTAGCTTCACTTTCGATCTTAATGGCGATAATCAAATTATCAACTCCACTCCGATTTGGCTATATATTCAAACCTTGGCTTGATGACCCACTGCCATTTCTTCATAACCACCATCGCCCCTTAATACCAATACAATGGGTCTCAGAGTGATTTCTCATAACGCCCAGGGTATTAATTCGCCTCACAAGAGAAAGAAGGCCTTTCGCCATTATAAAAGATTAGGAGCTGATATAATCTTAATGCAGGAAACGCACTTTGCCACAGATAAACACCCTAAATTTTTTGACAAAAGTTACAGCCAATATTATTGCACTACTTATAACACAAAATCTAGAGGTGCTGCTATATTCATTAGAAACACAGTGTTATTTGAGGTTCAAAATATATTTAAAGATCCAGACAGTCGTTACTTGATCTTGAAAGGTTCAATCAAAGGACGTTCTATCACCATTGCCTCAATTTATGCTCCCAACGAAGCCCAGTCAAACTTTTTCACCAAATTTTTTGATACTCTAGACAATTATCACTCCACACATTTAATAGTGGGCGGGGATTTCAATTTAGCTGCTCACTCAGCTCTAGATAGAAGCAATGTTGTCCCATCCTCAAAAGCTTTCCCCAAATCCTTGAATAGATCACTATATAACCATCAATTAATAGACACTTGGAGAGCCCATAACATAGGATCCACATCTTACACATTCTACTCCCATCCGCACAACTGCTTCGCTCGTCTTGACTACATCTTTTGCACCCCAATTCTACTTGCCAATTCCTCTAGAGCAGATATCCATCCGTGTCCTTGGTCTGATCACCACATAGTCTCCTTTGATACTTCACATATAGGTCTAGCCAACACAGCACACTCATGGCGAATAAACGATTCCTTGCTCACAGATCCCTCAAGCAACCAACAAATTCTATCTTACCTTGAACAATATTTTACACATAATGTAGCACCAGACATGTCCCCTACAACTATATGGATGGCACATAAAGCAGTAATGAGAGGTCATCTGATAAATATCGCCTCAATCAACAACAAATCCAAACTTGCAGACATTAGATCCCTAACAAAAGATCTAGATCACTTGTATCATAGAAACAACCAGAACCCATCTAGTGACCTACTTAAACAGATACAAGAGAAACGCACTACCTTAGACACATTATTAACATCAGATACTGAAAAAGCTCTCAGATGGTCTAAAGCTAGACTCTTACTCAACAGTAATTCTTATTCCACCATGTTTGCTAAAAAACTAAATCAATCTATGAAACCCCCACACACCTATAAATTAAGGAACCCTTCTGGTAATTTGGTATCCCATCCCAAAGAAGTCATGAAATTATTCTCGGACTTCTATAAAAATCTCCTGACCTCACCAAAAACACCTCCGAAACAGTCCTCCTTAGACTGGCTTAATAACATTACGTTACCCACTCTTACTAGAGATCAAATTGAATCTCTTAATGCCCCTTGCTCGGAGATGGAAGTTAACAAAATCATTGGAACACTAAAAATATCCACAGCCCCAGGCCCTGACGGCTATTCCACATCTTACTATAAAAAAAATTCCTCTACCATTACACCACACCTTACTAAACTGTATAATAATATCTTACAGGGTGGCCAATTCCCACCCGAGATGATTTTGGCTAATATGTCCCTACTTCCCAAACCAAATAAAGATCACTCCACCCCTCAAAACTACCGCCCAATATCAGTTATTAACAACGACCTAAAAATATTCGGCCGTGTATTAGCAGACAGATTATCAGCCGTTATCTCCCCATTAGTTGATCCTGATCAAACAGGCTTCATTCCCAACAGACAAATAACAGACAACATACGACTTACCACAAATATCATTCAAGACTCCAACATTCATTCCAGATCCACGCTGCTTCTTGGTCTTGATATACACAAAGCTTTCGACAGCGTTTGCTGGTCATATCTTGACACCCTTCTCCCAAAATATGGCATCAACAATGAATTTCTACATGGCTTTAAGGCTCTCTATCACAACCCACAGACACGTATTAAACTCCCAGGTAACAATTCTGACTTTTTTCCCCTGACTAAAGGTACCAGACAAGGTTGTCCACTCTCCCCCCTACTCTTTGCCCTCGCAATAGAACCCCTCGCCTGTGCAATCAGAAACAATACAAATATTAAAGGATATCTTAAGGGATCCAAGGAATACAAACTGAGTCTTTATGCGGATGACGTCCTTCTATTCATAACTGACCCTCTTATTTCCCTACCTAATCTAACTAAAACCCTGGACGTCTTTCATGATTTGACAGGTCTGGGAGTAAACCTATCTAAGTGCTCGGCTTTACCAATCAACATTCCCCCAGCCTTAATATCCTCACTTAAAGACAAATTCTCATTCAATTGGCACGTAGATTCGTTTAGATACCTAGGTATTCAGATTACATCTTCATATAAAACGCTATATCAAGCAAACTACCCTCCTTTATTTAACAATATTAAAAACCTACTTAAACTATGGTCATCATACCAGATTTCTTTCTCGGGCAGGATAGTAGCCACAAAAATGATGATATTACCCAAACTTCTATTCTTTTTCAGAACCCTTTCACTTATTCTACCTAAAAAAACACTAGAATCTTTACAGAGAGAAATCAATAAATTTATATGGCAAAACAAGAAACCCAGATTTAGTTATTCCCTTATGTTTAGACCCCATTTAAAAGGAGGCCTCGGCCTTCCAAACCTTTGGCTATATTACCTGTCGGCCAGATTCACCCAATTAGCCCAATGGTATGCCCCTTCATTCCAAATTCCTTGGCTCCTGTTCGAGGAAGAATCTATCCTACCCTACAATTTACAAGGACTTCTCTGGTCCAATGTCATCCCACCACAAAAAATAAGGCCCTTAAACCTCATCGTCACTCACACTCTTCAACTATGGAACAGACAAATCTCTAATTTTAAGTTATCCTCGGATGTTCCCCCCTTAGCTTCCTTTATGGATGACCCACGTTTTTCCCCCCCAGATAGAGCTCAGGATGAAAATTTGCTAACATATTGGAAGTCACATAATCTAATACATTTAAAATCGCTCTCCCAAGACAATGCATTTCTTACTTTCGCCAGACTACAAACAAAATACAATATCTCTCCTACCGAACTAGAGATCTATGCGAAAATAAAAAAATTCTATGAGAAATATTACTCACTTACACTCCACCCCCCTTATACACAATTTGAGCAAATTTGTATCTCCTCCCCTCGTGACCGGGGTTTAATCTCCAGAATATATAAAAATTTAAATGAAACCAACATGCCTGATAAATCACATCCCATGCTACAATGGGAATCAGATTTAAATACCTCATTTACTCTTGATCAATGGGATACAATTTTTACAAATCTCCACAAATGTACCAGAACAACCTCGATTAGAGAATCGGCCATCAAACTACTTTATAGATGGTATCTTACTCCCGCTAAACTCAATTCATTTTATCCCTCAGTGTCCCCACTCTGCTTTAGGGGTTGCCCCACCCAGGGATCACTTTTACATATATTTTGGGATTGCCCCCACATTAAAGACACTTGGCATAAGGCAAATATTATAATAGATAAAATATCCTGTAGAAAGATCTCTCTTACACCCCAAATAGGCCTTTTATTCACCCCTATACAGGACATTCCAATGACTAGTACAAGGTTAATACATACACTCCTTAGTTCCATCCACTGGGCCATAGCATTTAATTGGCGCTCCACTACGGTACCTTGGCCACAAATTCTTAACCGCATGTCAAACATTAAGCTTTCAGAAAGAATTCATCACACATTATATGATTCTATGCCCCTTTACCAAAAAAAATTGACTCTCTGGGATACCACCTCTCTGGTCTAGTACCTTCCCGTTTTTTTTTTTTTGTTTTTTTTTTTACCTCCCACTCTTAAAATATATACAATTGTCATTTAGCCCTCTCTCCAATACAATGCCCTTGATTGACTTTATTTGAACCATATACATTCCTATACCAGTCTTAAGAAATAAGAAAAATAAATGAATTGAGAAAAAAAAAAAAAAGAAGAACCTTTTCTCCTTCCTCTGTACAATGCTCAATATGTACAATGTTTATATATATACCTGTACCATCATTGTGATTTGTGTTTATACCTTGACCTTTTCTATAATAAAAATCGTTTGTAAACAAAAAAGAAAAATTGGGCCTTTCGTGGTGGTGGTGGTGGTGGTGGCGTTGCCACAACACTGTAAGCCCTCAGAGTTAATCTTGGTGGGTGCAGCAATGGGCCCTGCTGTGAATTATTAGATCAAGAATTGTAATTGCATGCCCCTGTTGAACAGGGGCTGAAAAATTGGGCCTTAGGCACTGGTGGCACAACACTACAACCCCTCACAGATACTGTACTTGGAGCACAGCAATGAGCCCTGTTGCAAAGTATTGCTTCAAAAATTGTAATGACACGCCCCTGTTAAACAGGGGCTGAAAAATTGGGCCTTAGGCACTGGTGCCACAACACTCCAACCCCTCACAGATACTGTACTTGGAGCACAGCAATGAGCCCTATGGCAAATTATTGCTAAAAAAATTGTAATTACACGCCCCTGTAAAACAGGGGCTGAAAAATTGGGCCTTAGCCACTGGTGGCGGCACCCATAAACAAAAATGATCTTCCAAGCTATCATCATCAATCGTATCATTGAGGACTCGGAGGAGGAGGATAGCCAGTCAACATAACAGCACAGGCACTCAGCATCAGCATCAGTCTTGAAGGGATGTGACATGTTAAAATCAATTAGTCTGTTATATCAGCATCAGGTGTGTGGTAGCTGGTGGTGATCCAAGACTGGTTCATCTTGATGAAAGTCAGTCGATCAACCGAGTCGGTGGACAGGCGCACCCTGTGATCCGTGACAAATCCTCCAGCAGCACTGAATGTGCGTTCCGAAAGAACGCTGGATGCAGGACAGGCCAGTAGCTCAATTGCATACTGTGCAAGCTCTGGCCAGTGATCCATCCTCAAGACCCAGTAAGCCAGAGGATTTTCGGTGGGGAAGGTGTCCAAGTCTGACCTTTCCCCTAGATATTCCTGCACCATGTTTATCAGACGCTGGCGATGGTTGCTGGAACCGATCATACTTTGGGGCTGCGGACTAAAGAATTGTCTGAACGCATCGGTCAGACGGCCACCTTCCCCACCGCTCCTTCTTTGACTGGCCGAAGCCTCAGCAACTCGTTGTCCAGGACCAGGAGTTTGTAACCTCCCAGTCTCTGGGAATGCATTGCACAGACCTTTCTGCAAGGCCTCCCGGAGTTGTCTCATCCTCTGCTCCCTCTGCGAAGGTAACATAAGGTCCGCAACCTTACCCTTGTACCGTGGATCAAGGAGAGTGGCCAGCCAGTAATGGTCCCTCTCCTTGATCCGAAGAATACGAGGATCCTTCCGCAGACTTTGCAGGATCAGGGAGGCCATGCAGCGTAGGTTAGCTGAGGCATTCAGTCCGGAGTCCTCTGGGTCACTAAGGACGACATGATCCGCAGCCACCTCCTCCCAGCCACGTACAAGTCCACTGGTTTCTTGGGACTGTAAATCATCCCTAAAAGACTGCTGCTGATGATGCTGAGTGCCAGCCTCCACCTCCATGCTGACACAATCCTCCTCCTCCTCCTCCTCCTCTTCCTCTTCCTGTGCGATGGGTGGGACAGAAGGAACACTGTCTGGGTAAAGGGGGCCTTGAGAGGCAAGGAAGTCCTCCTCTTCCTGCCTCTGTTCTGCCTCAAGTGCCCTGTCCATTATTCCACGCAGCGTGTGCTCCAACAGGTGGACAAGAGGTACAGTGTCACTGATGCATGCACTGTCACTGCTCACCATCCTCGTGGCCTCCTCAAATGGTGCCAGGACAGTGCATGCATCCCTGATCATGCCCCACTGGCGTGGAGAAAAGAAACCAAGCTCCCCTGACCCTGTCCTGGTGCCGTAGTCGCACAGGTACTCATTGATGGCCCTCTGCTGCGTGTGCAGCCACTGCAGCATGGCCAACGTTGAGTTCCACCTGGTGGGCATGTCACATATAAGGCGGTTCTTGGGCAGGTTCAACTCCTTTTGCAGCTCAGCCAGGCGAGCACTGGCATTATAAGATCTGCGGAAATGCACACAGACTTTCCTGGCCTGCCTCAGGACATCCTGTAAGCCCGGGTACCTGCCCAAGAACCGCTGCACCACCAGGTTAAGGACGTGAGCCACACAGGGCACATGGGTCAGTTGTCCCTGTCGGAGGGCGGAGAGGAGGTTGGTGCCATTGTCGCAAACCACCATTCCTGGCTTAAGCTGGCGTGGCGTCAACCACCTCTCGGCCTGGCCCTGCAGAGCAGACAGGACCTCTGCCCCAGTGTGGCTTCTGTCCCCCAAACACACCAGCGCAAGCACGGCATGGCATCTTTTTGCCTGCGTACTTGCGTAGCCCCGTGAACGGCTACGGAGCACCGCTGGTTCATAGGACAAACCACAGGAAGAGGCCATGGAGGAAGAAGAAGAGGAGGGGGTGGAGGAGAGAGGTGTGTCACAACCAGTAGTAGCATTTTGGAGGCGTGGCGGTGGAACAACCTCCAACACTACTGCACCTTGTCCTGCATCCTTCCCAGCTGCCAAAAGAGTGACCCAATGGGCCGTGAAAGAAAGGTAACGTCCCTGTCCATGCCTGCTGGACCATGAGTCAGCGGTAATATGCACCTTACCGCTGACCGCCCTGTCCAGCGAGGCCAAGACATTGCCTTCCACATGCCGGTAGAGAGCCGGAATAGCCTTCCGTGAGAAAAAGTGGCGTTTGGGAACCTGCCACTGAGGAACCGCACATTGCACAAACTCACGGAAGGGGGCCGAGTCTACCAACTGAAAAGGCAGCAGTTGAAGCGCTAGCAATTTAGCCAAGCTAGCATTCAACCGCTGGGCATGTGGATGGCTGGGAGTGAACTTCTTTCGACGGTCCAGCAGCTGGGGCAGGGAAATTTGCCTGCTAGAATCGGACATCGGTGTACTGCTAGCAGAGTGGCCGCAAGTACTTGGCTGTGACACACCTCATTCTACACCTTCATTCCTCTCAGTGCATGTTTCAGAGAGGACTGAAGTTATAGTGGGGTTGGAGATCCCAGCTGATGCAGTGCAAGGAGAGGTCCGCTTTGTTCTTTGGTGTGGGTCTTTGAGGTAGGCTTGCCAACGAGCTGCATGGCAGGTCAACATATGTCTGGTCAGGCATGTGGTACCCAAGCGGCTGATGTTTTGGCCACGCGATATACGCTTGAGACATATGTTGCAAACAGCAGCTGTGCGATCTGATGCACTAGCCTCAAAAAAGGCCCACACCAAGGAACTTTTTGAATGACGGGCAGAGGCTGCGCCCTGCACAGGCGGAGCTCTGCGGTGTGATTCCGTCGGTGTACTGCCCTTACGCTGGCCACCAAAGGGCATCCTGCCTCGTTGGAGATGTGCCTCCTCCTCATCCTCCTCCTCCTCCTCTCTCCTATTAGGCACCCACGTGGAGTCAGTGACCTCATCATCCCCTCCCTCCTCATCACTGGAGCCAATCTGGCAGTATGCTGCAGCTGCTGGAACATGACTGCCAGATTGGTGTCCTTCTTGAGCATCCCCTCTGTCTGCTCTCACGCTACTGCCTTCCTGTAGCTGGGTTTCATCATCAGACCCTTCGAAACGCTGGGCATCCTCCTGGAGCATGTACCCAACACTGTGCTCAAACAGTTCGGGGGACTCCTCAGGAGGAGGACATGGTGGGTCTAGGGAAGGAGTGACTGATGATGAGTCTGACATTGATACCAGGGAAGAGGACGCTTTGGCAGCTGCTTTGCCAGTACCCTGAGCCTGGGTGAGAGAGGATGAGGAGGAGGAGGAGGGCTTGGTCATCCACTCTACCAAGTCTTCGGCATGATGTGGCTCAACATGTCCAGCTGCCGAAAAGAAGGACAAGCGTGTCCCATGGCCATGTGCTGATGACAATGCACCGCGTCCATGACCAGCACTGTTGCCCCCAGACACAGAGCCTGCTTGCCCTCTTTTATTGCCTCCTGACTGTCTGCCTCTCCTTGTTTGCCTTCCAGACATTCTAATAGATGGCCTGCAGGGAGATGGGAAAAAAGCAATAAGGACTACCTTCAGGTGTCCTTCTCTGTCCCTTTACTTAAGGATTTCTAAATATGGTTGAGGATGATTGCTTTTGCACAGAATAGCACAACGACAATTTCCCTGACTGTCCAAAAAACAAGGATTTCAAAGATTATTTGATGAGGAATGCTTTAGCACACTATAGCACAAGGAGAATTCCCCTCACTTTCCTTCTTTGTCCCTAGAAACAAGGACTGGCACAGTGAAAGAAACTGACACTCTCCCTACCTAGAGTTTTCTGTCCCTAGAAAAAAATGTTTTTTTAAAGCACACTATAGCACAAGGAGAATTCCCCTCACTTTCCTTCTTTGTCCCTAGAAACAAGGACTGGCACAGTGAAAGAAACTGACACTCTCCCTACCTAGAGTTTTCTGTCCCTAGAAAAAAATGTTTTTTTAAAGCACACTATAGCACAAGGAGAATTCCCCTCACTTTCCTTCTTTGTCCCTAGAAACAAGGACTGGCACAGTGAAAGAAACTGACACTCTCCCTTCCTAGAGTTTTCTGTCCCTAGAAAAAAATGTTTTTTTAAAGCACACTATAGCACAAGGAGAATTCCCCTCACTTTCCTTCTTTGTCCCTAGAAACAAGGACTGGCACAGTGAAAGAAACTGACACTCTCCCTACCTAGAGTTTTCTGTCCCTAGAAAAAAATGTTTTTTTAAAGCACACTATAGCACAAGGAGAATTCCCCTCACTTTCCTTCTTTGTCCCTAGAAACAAGGACTGGCACAGTGAAAGAAACTGACACTCTCCCTACCTAGAGTTTTCTGTCCCTAGAAAAAATGTTTTTTTAAAGCACACTATAGCACAAGGAGAATTCCCCTCACTTTCCTTCTTTGTCCCTAGAAACAAGGACTGGCACAGTGAAAGAAACTGACACTCTCCCTACCTAGAGTTTTCTGTCCCTAGAAAAAATGTTTTTTTAAAGCACACTATAGCACAAGGAGAATTCCCCTCACTTTCCTTCTTTGTCCCTAGAAACAAGGACTGGCACAGTGAAAGAAACTGACACTCTCCCTACCTAGAGTTTTCTGTCCCTAGAAAAAATGTTTTTTTAAAGCACACTATAGCACAAGGAGAATTCCCCTCACTTTCCTTCTTTGTCCCTAGAAACAAGGACTGGCACAGTGAAAGAAACTGACACTCTCCCTACCTAGAGTTTTCTGTCCCTAGAAAAAATGTTTTTTTTAAAGCACACTATAGCACAAGGAGAATTCCCCTCACTTTCCTTCTTTGTCCCTAGAAACAAGGACTGGCACAGTGAAAGAAACTGACACTCTCCCTACCTAGAGTTTTCTGTCCCTAGAAAAAATGTTTTTTTAAAGCACACTATAGCACAAGGAGAATTCCCCTCACTTTCCTTCTTTGTCCCTAGAAACAAGGACTGGCACAGTGAAAGAAACTGACACTCTCCCTACCTAGAGTTTTCTGTCCCTAGAAAAAAATGTTTTTTTAAAGCACACTATAGCACAAGGAGAATTCCCCTCACTTTCCTTCTTTGTCCCTAGAAACAAGGACTGGCACAGTGAAAGAAACTGACACTCTCCCTACCTAGAGTTTTCTGTCCCTAGAAAAAAATGTTTTTTTAAAGCACACTATAGCACAAGGAGAATTCCCCTCACTTTCCTTCTTTGTCCCTAGAAACAAGGACTGGCACAGTGAAAGAAACTGACACTCTCCCTACCTAGAGTTTTCTGTCCCTAGAAAAAATGTTTTTTTAAAGCACACTATAGCACAAGGAGAATTCCCCTCACTTTCCTTCTTTGTCCCTAGAAACAAGGACTGGCACAGTGAAAGAAACTGACACTCTCCCTACCTAGAGTTTTCTGTCCCTAGAAAAAATGTTTTTTTAAAGCACACTATAGCACAAGGAGAATTCCCCTCACTTTCCTTCTTTGTCCCTAGAAACAAGGACTGGCACAGTGAAAGAAACTGACACTCTCCCTACCTAGAGTTTTCTGTCCCTAGAAAAAATGTTTTTTTAAAGCACACTATAGCACAAGGAGAATTCCCCTCACTTTCCTTCTTTGTCCCTAGAAACAAGGACTGGCACAGTGAAAGAAACTGACACTCTCCCTACCTAGAGTTTTCTGTCCCTAGAAAAAATGTTTTTTTAAAGCACACTATAGCACAAGGAGAATTCCCCTCACTTTCCTTCTTTGTCCCTAGAAACAAGGACTGGCACAGTGAAAGAAACTGACACTCTCCCTACCTAGAGTTTTCTGTCCCTAGAAAAAATGTTTTTTTAAAGCACACTATAGCACAAGGAGAATTCCCCTCACTTTCCTTCTTTGTCCCTAGAAACAAGGACTGGCACAGTGAAAGAAACTGACACTCTCCCTACCTAGAGTTTTCTGTCCCTAGAAAAAAATGTTTTTTTAAAGCACACTATAGCACAAGGAGAATTCCCCTCACTTTCCTTCTTTGTCCCTAGAAACAAGGACTGGCACAGTGAAAGAAACTGACACTCTCCCTACCTAGAGTTTTCTGTCCCTAGAAAAAAATGTTTTTTTAAAGCACACTATAGCACAAGGAGAATTCCCCTCACTTTCCTTCTTTGTCCCTAGAAACAAGGACTGGCACAGTGAAAGAAACTGACACTCTCCCTACCTAGAGTTTTCTGTCCCTAGAAAAAATGTTTTTTTAAAGCACACTATAGCACAAGGAGAATTCCCCTCACTTTCCTTCTTTGTCCCTAGAAACAAGGACTGGCACAGTGAAAGAAACTGACACTCTCCCTACCTAGAGTTTTCTGTCCCTAGAAAAAATGTTTTTTTAAAGCACACTATAGCACAAGGAGAATTCCCCTCACTTTCCTTCTTTGTCCCTAGAAACAAGGACTGGCACAGTGAAAGAAACTGACACTCTCCCTACCTAGAGTTTTCTGTCCCTAGAAAAAATGTTTTTTTAAAGCACACTATAGCACAAGGAGAATTCCCCTCACTTTCCTTCTTTGTCCCTAGAAACAAGGACTGGCACAGTGAAAGAAACTGACACTCTCCCTACCTAGAGTTTTCTGTCCCTAGAAAAAAATGTTTTTTTAAAGCACACTATAGCACAAGGAGAATTCCCCTCACTTTCCTTCTTTGTCCCTAGAAACAAGGACTGGCACAGTGAAAGAAACTGACACTCTCCCTACCTAGAGTTTTCTGTCCCTAGAAAAAAATGTTTTTTTAAAGCACACTATAGCACAAGGAGAATTCCCCTCACTTTCCTTCTTTGTCCCTAGAAACAAGGACTGGCACAGTGAAAGAAACTGACACTCTCCCTACCTAGAGTTTTCTGTCCCTAGAAAAAATGTTTTTTTAAAGCACACTATAGCACAAGGAGAATTCCCCTCACTTTCCTTCTTTGTCC
This sequence comes from Rana muscosa, assembly GCA_029206835.1. Lineage (NCBI taxonomy): Eukaryota > Metazoa > Chordata > Amphibia > Anura > Ranidae > Rana > Rana muscosa. The sequence continues at coordinate 623,914,541 of CM055116.1, read as the reverse complement.
CTAGAAACAAGGACTGGCACAGTGAAAGAAACTGACACTCTCCCTACCTAGAGTTTTCTGTCCCTAGAAAAAATGTTTTTTTAAAGCACACTATAGCACAAGGAGAATTCCCCTCACTTTCCTTCTTTGTCCCTAGAAACAAGGACTGGCACAGTGAAAGAAACTGACACTCTCCCTACCTAGAGTTTTCTGTCCCTAGAAAAAATGTTTTTTTAAAGCACACTATAGCACAAGGAGAATTCCCCTCACTTTCCTTCTTTGTCCCTAGAAACAAGGACTGGCACAGTGAAAGAAACTGACACTCTCCCTACCTAGAGTTTTCTGTCCCTAGAAAAAATGTTTTTTTAAAGCACACTATAGCACAAGGAGAATTCCCCTCACTTTCCTTCTTTGTCCCTAGAAACAAGGACTGGCACAGTGAAAGAAACTGACACTCTCCCTACCTAGAGTTTTCTGTCCCTAGAAAAAATGTTTTTTTAAAGCACACTATAGCACAAGGAGAATTCCCCTCACTTTCCTTCTTTGTCCCTAGAAACAAGGACTGGCACAGTGAAAGAAACTGACACTCTCCCTACCTAGAGTTTTCTGTCCCTAGAAAAAATGTTTTTTTAAAGCACACTATAGCACAAGGAGAATTCCCCTCACTTTCCTTCTTTGTCCCTAGAAACAAGGACTGGCACAGTGAAAGAAACTGACACTCTCCCTACCTAGAGTTTTCTGTCCCTAGAAAAAATGTTTTTTTAAAGCACACTATAGCACAAGGAGAATTCCCCTCACTTTCCTTCTTTGTCCCTAGAAACAAGGACTGGCACAGTGAAAGAAACTGACACTCTCCCTACCTAGAGTTTTCTGTCCCTAGAAAAAATGTTTTTTTAAAGCACACTATAGCACAAGGAGAATTCCCCTCACTTTCCTTCTTTGTCCCTAGAAACAAGGACTCGCACAGTGAAAGAAACTGACACTCTCCCTACCTAGAGTTTTTTGTCCCTAGAAAAAATGTTTTTTTAAAGCACACTATAGCACAAGGAGAAATCCCCTCACTTTCCTTCTTTGTCCCTAGAAACAAGGACTCGCACAGTAAAACACACTGACACTCTCCCTACCTATCCTTCTCTTTCCCTAAACTAAAGGAATCCAGGTTAAGCAAGAAAGAAATAAATGTCACTGTCCCTGCCTATGCTTGTCTTTCCCTGCTCCGGAACACACTACACTAGGCCGCCGTGCTGGCGGCCTTTTATAGTGTGGGGCGTGTACTAAACACCCTCAGCAATAATTGGCCACAGGCATCCTGCCTGTGGCCAATCATTGCTCTCCTCGCTGCCGGCGCTGTGATTGGCCAAGCATGCGGGGTCACAGTGCATGCTTGGCCAATCACAGCGCCTGGATGACACTGCGATGGCGTAGTGCATTGTGGGCCGTTCGCGTCACTCGAATTTGGCGCGAACGGCCCAAATCGTTCGATCTTCGTCGAACGATCGAACAGCCGATGTTCGAGTCGAACGTATGTTCGACTCGAACACGAAGCTCATCCCTATTGGTAAATAGGCTAATGAGTAAAAGCACCCACCTACTCATAAAGATATGGCAAGTGTCCCAATTGGGGAGACCTATCAATGGGACTAAATCAGAAATGAGAGTCTGCAAAAATATAAAGAAAGGGTTCACGATAAGCCAAGTATATGATAAGAAAATGTCATCTTAATTCCATTGTACAGAATCTTAGTGGTATAACTTACTCTTTAGCCCCACTCAGATCAATACAGCTGTCCTCACAGTGTGTGACCGAGGCACTTATGTGTGGCAGTTTTTATTCAGGATATAGCGCCAAAACGTATAAGACAGCGTGGGTCTGACGCCAAAACGGTGTTGTCACGTAACGCCAGCGTTGTCACGCCGCCGAAAACATGCCCCCAATCGCTATGCGACCAATAAACTAAGAGAAAACAGTGGGAGAAGGCGGAGAGACAGGCTGTAGCGTCGACACTGTCAATCGTGCACGTCATCCCCCATGCGCTGGGTCCCCTATCTGGAAGGGGACATGCCGCAGCATCGGCAGAGTCGCACCCATGCGCTGTGTCCCATGTTTATAAGAACAATGATTGCTGCAAGTGCAGTTAACCCAGTGCTTAGTAAATGAGGTAAAGCTTTACTGCAAAGAATAACCAACCACATGCAAGGAAAAAAATATATATATATTTTTGCTTGCATATGATTGGATGATGGAAGTCACCAGAGCTTCTGCTCATTTACTAAGCTCTGGAGAAACTGCACTTGCTCAGTGCAACTGCACTATACAAAGTGCACAGTACAGTATACAGGTCCTTCTCAAAAAATTAGCATATTGTGATAAAGTTCATTATTTTCTGTAATGTACTGATAAACATTAGACTTTCATATATTTTAGATTCATTACACACAACTGAAGTAGTTCAAGCCTTTTCTTGTTTTAATATTGATGATTTTGGCATACAGCTCATGAAAACCCAAAAATCCTATCTCAAAAAATTAGCATATTTCATCCGACCAATAAAAGAAAAGTGTTTTTAATACAAAAAAAGTCAACCTTCAAATAATTATGTTCAGTTATGCACTCAATACTTGGTCGGGAATCCTTTTGCAGAAATGACTGCTTCAATGCGGCGTGGCATGGAGGCAACCAGCCTGTGGCACTGCTGAGGTGTTATGGAGGCCCAGGATGCTTCGATAGCGGCCTTAAGCTCATCCAGAGTGTTGGGTCTTGTGTCTCTCAACTTTCTCTTCCCAATATCCCACAGATTCTCTATGGGGTTCAGGTCAGGAGAGTTGGCAAGCCAATTGAGCACAGTAATACCATGGTCAGTAAACCATTTACCAGTGGTTTTGGCACTGTGAGCAGGTGCCAGGTCGTGCTGAAAAATGAAATCTTCATCTCCATAAAGCTTTTCAGCAGATGGAAGCATGAAGTGCTCCAAAATCTCCTGATAGCTAGCTGCATTGACCCTGCCCTTGATAAAACACAGTGGACCAACACCAGCAGCTGACATGGCACCCCAGACCATCACTGACTGTGGGTACTTGACACTGGACTTCAGGCATTTTGGCATTTCCCTCTCCCCAGTCTTCCTCCAGACTCTGGCACCTTGATTTCCGAATGACATGCAAAATTTGCTTTCATCCGAAAAAAGTACTTTGGACCACTGAGCAACAGTCCAGTGCTGCTTTTCTGTAGCCCAGGTCAGGCGCTTCTGCCGCTGTTTCTGGTTCAAAAGTGGCTTGACCTGGGGAATGCGGCACCTGTAGCCCATTTCCTGCACACGCCTGTTCACGGTGGCTCTGGATGTTTCTACTCCAGACTCAGTCCACTGCTTCCGCAGGTCCTCCAAGGTCTGGAATCGGTCCTTCTCCACAATCTTCTTCAGGGTCCGGTCACCTCTTCTCGTTGTGCAGCGTTTTCTGCCACACTTTTTCCTTCCCACAGACTTCCCACTGAGGTGCCTTGATACAGCACTCTGGGAACAGCCTATTCGTCAGAAATTTCTTTCTGTGTCTTACCCTCTTGCTTGAGGGTGTCAGTGATGGCCTTCTGGACAGCAGTCAGGTCGGCAGTCTTACCCATGATTGCGGTTTTGAGTAATGAACCAGGCTGGGAGTTTTTAAAAGCCTCAGGAATCTTTTGCAGGTGTTTAGAGTGAATTAGTTGATTCAGATGATTAGGTTAATAGCTTGTTTAGAGAACCTTTTCATGATATGCTAATTTTTTGAGATAGGAATTTTGGGTTGTCATGAGCTGTATGCCAAAATCATCAATATTAAAACAAGAAAAGGCTTGAACTACTTCAGTTGTGTGTAATGAATCTAAAATATATGAAAGTCTAATGTTTATCAGTACATTACAGAAAATAATGAACTTTATCACAATATGCAAATTTTTTGAGAAGGACCTGTATTTGCCTTTAGTAAATCAACCCCTTCGTCTTCAGGTCCAAGGAAGGGATGAAGTTCAGGTCTGCTGGTACTATAGGTTTACAGAAAAGTCCACATGTTCAAGATTTGTGGACCTGCCAAAATAATGCAGGAATTTACCATTCCAACCATAATGTACTACAGTAAGTCAAACCATCTAATCTATTCAATATATCATATTAAATAAATCTGTGCAAAAAATATGCAAAAAAAAATCATAAAGTGCAAAAATAGTACAAAATAGTGCAAATCCATTATCCAAAAGTCCAATACAGCAATTTTGTCCAGATATCAAGTTTTTAACAAAGTGCATCAATTTGAATCAACAATTCTTCTTTTCAAAATAAAACACCTGTGTCCCAATATCACCAGATCTCCCTAATCGGATTGAACTCACCAAATGTCGATGACCAATTAACCACTTGACCTCTGGAAGATTTAATACCCTTCATGACCAGGCCATTTTTGCGATACGGCACTGCGTTATTTTAACCACTTCAGCCCCGGAAGGTTTTACCCCCTTCCTGACCAGAGCACTTTTTACAATTTGGCACTGCGTCGCTTTAACTGGTCATTGCGCGGTCATGCAATGCGACACACAAACAAAATGTGCGTGCTTTCTTTCCCCACAAATAGAGCTTTCTTTTGGTGCTCTTTGATCACCTCTGCATTTTTTCTTTTTTGCACTATACATAAATAAGAGCGTCAATTTGAAAAAAAATAATGTTTTTACTTTTTGCTATAATACATATCCCCAAAAATGTTTTTGGTAAAAAAATTCACAATAAGCATATATTGATTGGTTTGTGCAAACGTTATAGTATCTACAAACTATGAAAAAGATTTATGCCATTTTTATGGCATTTTTATTATTATAATTTTTTTTACTAGTAATGGAGGTGATCAAATTTTTGGGACCATTTACATTTATACAACGATTAGTACTATAAAAATGCACTCATTACTGTGTAAATGACACTGGTAGGGAAGGGGTTAACACTAGGGGGCGATCAAGGGGTTAAATGTGTGTTATAACTATATGGGGATAGGACTGAGTAGGAGAGGAGACACCAAATAAAATGTATGTCCTTTTCCTCACAAATAGATTTTTTTTTTTTTTTGGTATTTGATGACCACTGCATTTTTTTTTTTTTTTTGCGCTATTAACAAAATAAGACTGACCATTTTGAAAAAAATATATATATTTTTTACTTTCTGCTATAAAACATATCCAATAAAAAACAATTAAAAATCAAATTTCTTCATAAATTTAGGCCAATATGTATTCTGCTACATATATTTTGTAGAAAAAATGGCAATAGGCATATATTGATTTGTTTGCACAAAAGTTATAGTGTAGTGGGATGCCCCTTTGTCCAGATTCCAGTGCAGGTCCCTTTAACTCAACTCCGCACAATCCTCTGAGCTCTTGGACACGCCCGGGGGATATAAATGTCAGCTCCACCCAGCTTCCGGTGCTCAGAGCGATCCTGCCTGATGGGACAGCAGTGACTGGGCAAGTGAGCTGTTCCCAGGTACTCCCCTGTTAAGTCGGGTGTGCGGGCCACCAGCAGTGAGCACAAGAGCAGGCAGCATCTTTCCAAGCCCCAGTCACTGGAGAGGACTCTTTTACAGTCCATTTGCAGAAGCTGTCCAAGAAGTGGGTTGGCCCTATCTGCAGCCACCAGAACCTCCTGACCGAAGCAAGTAGAAAGCAGTGCCAGCGTGAAGTGTGTGCCAGCAGGAGGTCCACTCAGCTCACAGTCTGTTGAACGAACGATTACTATCTTGGACACGTGAGATTCCTTAGCTCTCTATTCTATCTGTAGATTGAACTCAGAACACGCTGTTGCCACCTAGTGGACATTAGTTGAATGGCAGTATAATTGTTATATCCTCTTTCTTTACGATTCATATTAATGTTCTGTACTGTATACCCGTGTTCACGCATTCTCCGGTACAATTTATGTTGAAGTTCATTGTTAAGTAAAGTAGTATTTGCACATCACCACTGGTCTGATCATTTGGCTGAAACCGTTACACAACAATAGCATCTACAAAAACTATAGTGTATATATACTGCAATTTTTGTTTATTTATTTTTTACTATACCAGTAATGGCGGCGATCAGCAACTGTGATATGGTGGCGGTCAATCGGACACTAACTGACACTTTTGACACTTTGTGGGAACTAGTGACACTAATTTAGTGATCAGCGCTAAAAATACATGACACTGACTGGGAAAGTGTTAAACACTAGGGGCGATCAAAGGGTTTACTGTGTGCCTAGCAAGTGTTTATGTGTACTGTGTTAGGTGCTTTTACTAAGGGAAATTATGGATTTTATTCCCTACTTTGCAGGGACACAAAATTCATCACTTCTCCCCTGTCAAAATGAAGTTCTGCCTTGTTTACATAGGCAGAGCTTCGATCTGTGTCACTGTCCGACAGTCGGCGGGTGCCGGCAGACATCAAGTGCCCGGCACCCACAGATTGGCCTCTGCTGTGAGTAATCACAGCAAAAGTGGCCAGCCAGTGGCACACACACGCGCCCCCTAGGCAGAAATGCAGAATCATGAATATATATATATACGTGATTCTGTGCAGGAGGGCCTGTAGCAGTATATCTGCTATAGGGCCAACTGGAAACAGGCCCCATAGGAGAACATGTTTTTTATATTTATGTCCAGTCTGGTCTCCATACTCTACAAGTAATAATTTGTGTATTCTTGATAAACATATGAGGCAGAAAAAGTGATGATAATGCAGCATAATTTATTAATCATAAAGCCACAAGGTTTAAAAACACTTACACGGCACAAGTGATTTCTCATCATTAGGGTAAAAAAAGTTAGTATAACATAGGAAAAGTGCACCTCAATGCTCAGATTCCACTAACCTAGGAGACATGTACCAAAGAAACAAATTAAAGTTATTGTTCAATAGTAGGGATGAGCCGAACACCCCCCAGTTCGGTTTGCATCAGAACATGCAAACAGGCAATAAATTTGTTCGAACATCCGAACACCGTTAAAGTCTATGGGACTCTAACATGAAAAATCTGAAGTGCTAATTTTAAAGGCTTATATGCAAGTTATTGTCATAAAAAGTGTTTGGGGACCCGGGTCCTGCCCCATGTATCAATGCAAAAAAAGTTTTAAAAAACTGCAGTTTTTTCGGGAGAAGTAATCTTAATAATGCTTAAAGTGAAACAATAAAAGTGAAATATTCCTTTAAATTTCGTACCTGGGGGTGTATAGTATGCCTGTAAAGTAGCGCTTGTTTCCCGTGCTTAGAACTATCCCTGCACAAAGTGTCATTTCTGAAGGAAAAAAGTAATTTAAAAGCACTCGCGGCTATAATGAATTGTCGGCTCCCGACAATACAGAGAACTATGTAAACTATTTTAAGGGGAACTCCACACCAAATAAAAAAAAAAAAAAATGGCGTGGAGTTCCCCCCCAAAAATCGATACCAGACCCTTTATCCGAGCACGCAGGCCGCAGGAAAAGAGGGGGGACGATAGAGCGCCCCCCCTCCATAAAAACCGTACCAGGCCACATGCCCTCAACATGGGGAGGATGCTTTGGGGGTCTGTGACCCCTCAAAGCACCATGTCCCCATGTTGATGGGGACAAGGGCCTCATCCCCACAACCCTTGCCTGGTGGTTGTGGGGGTCTGCGGGCGGGGGGCTTATCAGAAACTGGAAGCCCCCTTTAACAAAGGGGACCTCCAGATTCCGCCCCCCTATGTGAATTGGTAACGGGGTACATTGTACCCCTACCATTTCACAAAAGAAAGTGACAAAAATTTTAAAAACCACACAGACACCGTTTTGAAAAGTCCTTTATTAAAAATAAAAAATTAAAAAAGCCATTCCAGCGTTGTAATGCAGTCTGTCCAGCGACGATCCATGAATCATTCTTCAGCGATGCGGCGAGTCTCAAGCGATGAACGACACACATTTTCCCTGAACCGGAGCCTCCTGGCTAATGACGCGCAACCAGTGTTGACAGTTCTTTTATAACCGAGGTCGGAAACCCTCATGATACTTTAGAGGGGGCGACTCGAACATAAAGCTCATCCCTGTTCAATAGGGATAAGCTTTATGTTCGGGTCGAACATGAGTTAAACTCGAACATTGGCTGTTCGCCCGTTTGCCGAATAGCGAACAATTTGGGGTGTTTGCGGTAAATTTGAAAGCCGCGGAACACCATTTAAAAGTCTATGGGAGAAATAAAAAATGCCAATTTTAAAGGTTAATATGCAAGTTATTGTCATAAAAAGTATTTGGGGACCAGTGGATATGTATCAATGCAAAAAAAGTTTTAAAAACTGAAGTTTTTTCGGGAGCAGTGATTTTAATAATGCTTAAAGTGAAACAATAAAAGTGAAATATTCCTTTAAATTTCCTACCTGGGGGGTGTCTATAGTATGCCTGTAAAGTAGCGCAAGTTTCCAGTGTTTATAACAGTCCCTGCACAAAATGTAATTTCTAAAGAAAAAAAAGTAATTTAAAACTACTTGTGGCTATAATGAATTGTCGGGTCCCGGCAATACAGATAAAAGTCATTGAAAAAAACATCAGGGGTTCCCCCCAGTCCATTACCAGGCCTTTGGGTCTGGTATAAAAATTAAGGGGAACCCCGAACCAAAATTTAAAAAAAATGCGTGGGGGTCCCCCAAAATTCCATATCAGGCCCTTCAGGTCTGGTATGGATATTAAGGGGAACCCTGCGTCAATTTTTTTTTAAATGGCGTAGGGGTCCCCCTCAAAATCCTTACCAGACCCTTTAGGTCTGGTATAGATTTTAAGGGGAACCCCGCACCAAAATAAAAAAAAATGGCGTGGGGTTCCCACCAAAAATCCATACCAGACCCTTATCAGAGCATGCAACCTGGCAGGCCGCAGGAAAAGAGCGGGGGACGAGAGAGCGCCCCCCCCCTCCTGAACCGTACCAGGCCACATCCCCACAACCCTTGCCCGGTGGTTGTAGGTGTCTGCGGGCGGAGAGCTTATCGGAATCTGGAAGCCCCCTTTAACAAAGGGGACCCCCAGATCCCACCCCCCCATGTGAATTGGTAACGGGGTAAAAAAAAAAATTCCAATTATGTAATCCATTCTCGAGCGATACGAAAAAAAAAAAAGCCGTCTCGATTCTGCCTCCATGGGAGGCACCCGCGGAATGACGCTCTCCCGTCGTGACAGCTCTTTTATAGCTGAGGGCGGGGAAATGCCGGGGTTACCCAGTGACATGTATGGGTGACCCCACCCCCCTCTGACGCGTCACGGAAAACCTGCTTTGCGTCACAGGGGGCAGGGTCACCCGTACATGTCACTGGGTAACCCTGGCATTTCCCCATTGTGTCACAGGGGTGGAGTCACACGTACATGTCACTGGGTAACCCCGGCATTTCCCCGTTGAGTGGGGTGGGGTGACCCGCGCACGTGACGGGTGGCCCCGTCCTCAGCTATAAAAGAGCTGTCATGACGGGAGCGTGTCATTCCCATGGAGGCAGGATCGAGTCTGCTTTTTTTTGGAATGGATTACATCGTTGGAATTTTTTTTTCTTTTTCTTTTTCTTTTTAATAAAGGACTTGTCCCAAGCTGTCTACTGTGGTTTTTAATTTTTTTGCCAATTTTTTTGTTAAATGGTAGGGGTAAAATGTACCTTGTTACCATGTCACATAGGGGGGGGCCGGGATCTGGGGGTCCCCTTTGTTAAAGTGGGCTTCCAGATTCTGATAAGCCCCCTCCCGCAGACCCCCACAACCACCAGGCAAGGGTTGTGGGGATGAGGCCCTTGTCCCCATCAACATGGGGACATCCTCCCCATGTTGAGGGCATGTGGCCTGGTACGTTTCAGGAGGGGGGCGCTCTCTCGCCCCCCCTCTTTTCCTGTGGCCCGCCAGCTTGCGTGCTCAGATAAGGGTCTGGTATGGATTTTTGGGGGGAACCCCACGCCATTTTTTTTTTTTGGCGCAAGGTTCCCCTTAAAATCCATAGCAGACCTACAGGGGGGGAACCCCTGACGTTTTTTTCAATGACTTTTATCTGTATTGCTGGGACCCGACAATTCATTTTAGCCGCGAGTAGTTTTAAATTACTTTTTTTCCTTTAGAAATTACATTTTGTGCAGGGACTGTTATAAACACGGGAAACATTCGTTACTTTACAGGCATACTATAGACACCCCCAGGTAGGAAATTTAAAGGAATATTTCACTTTTATTGTTTCACTTTAAGCATTATTAAAATCACTGCTCCCGAAAAAATGGCAGTTTTTAAAACTTATTTTTTTGCATTGATACATGTCCCCTGGGGCAGGACCCAGGTCCCCAAATACTTTTTATGACAATAACTTGCATATTAACCTATAAAATTAGAACTTTTGATTTTTCATGTTCGTGTCCCAACTGATTTTTTGCCTGTTCGCATGTTCTGCTGCGAACCAAACCGGGGGGTGTTCGGCTCATCCCTATTGTTCAACAGGCAGAGGCCGTTTTGCAGTGGCCTGAAGGTCAACATAATAAATATGCAATTCTTTTAAATGATGAGCTTGGGGATGCCTTAAAGCTATACATGGAATCACAGAACTTTATGACTCCAGGTGACACCATATTCTAGCATCACATAAATTGGATTTTCATTAATTTGTTTTACTTTTACATAATTTACATAAGGCACGTTTTATTTGGCTAAAAAAATATTTAAGTTTATTTTGTTACCTTCAAGAGCCAAACATATTGTATGGACATGCAGCACACTCACCTTGACACTAGGGATGAGCTTCGTGTTCGAGTCGAACATACGTTCGACTCGAACATCGGCTGTTCGATCGTTCGACGAAGATCGAACGATTTGGGCCGTTCGCGCCAAATTTGAGTGACGCGAACGGCCCACAATGCACTACGCCATCGCAGTGTCATCCAGGCGCTGTGATTGGCCAAGCATGCACTGTGACCCCGCATGCTTGGCCAATCACAGCGCCGGCAGCGAGGAGAGCAATGATTGGCCACAGGCAGGATGCCTGTTGCCAATTATTGCTGATGGGGTTTAGTACACGCCCCACACTATAAAAGGCCGCCAGCGCGGCGGCCTTGTGTAGTGTGTTCCGGAGCAGGGAAAGAGAAGCATAGGCAGGGACAGTGTCATTATTTTTCCTTTACTATTCCTGGATTCCTTGTGTTTAGGGACAAATAAGGATAGGTAGGGAGAGTGTCAGTGACAGTGTGCTATTCTGTGCTAATCCTTGTTTGTAGGGACAGAGAGGTACAGTGAGGGAAAGTGTCAGTGTGCTATTCTGTTCTAAAACTATTTTGCTGAACCATATTTTCAATCCTTGAGTTTAGGGACAGAGAGGTACAGTGAGGGAAACTGACAGTGTGCTATTCTGTTCTAAACCAATTTTGCTGTTCCATATTTTCAATCCTTGAGTTGAGGGACAGAGAGGTACAGTGAGTGAAACTGACAGTGTGCTATTCTGTTCTAAACCAATTTTGCTGTTCCATATTTTCAATCCTTGAGTTGAGGGACAGAGAGGTACAGTGAGTGAAACTGACAGTGTGCTATTCTGTTCTAAACCAATTTTGCTGTTCCAGATTTTCAATCCTTGAGTTTAGGGACAGAGAAGGACACTCGTAGAAATTATCAGTGTGCTATTCTGTGCTAAATCTTGTTTGTAGGGAGGGACAGAGTAGGACAGTGAGGGAAAGTATCAGTGTGCTATTCTGTTCTAAAACTATTTTGCTGAACCATATTTTCAATCCTTGAGTTGAGGGACAGAGAGGTACAGTGAGTGAAACTGACAGTGTGCTATTCTGTTCTAAACCAATTTTGCTGTTCCATATTTTCAATCCTTGAGTTGAGGGACAGAGAGGTACAGTGAGTGAAACTGACAGTGTGCTATTCTGTTCTAAACCAATTTTGCTGTTCCATATTTTCAATCCTTGAGTTTAGGTACAGAGAAGGACACTCGTAAAAATTATCAGTGTGCTATTCTGTGCTAAATCTTGTTTGTAGGGAGGGACAGAGTAGGACAGTGAGGGAAAGTGTCAGCGTGCTATTCTGTTCTAAACTATTTTGCTGAACCATATTTTCAATCCTTGAGTTGAGGGACAGAGAGGTACAGTGAGTGAAACTGACAGTGTGCTATTCTGTTCTAAACCAATTTTGCTGTTCCATATTTTCAATCCTTGAGTTGAGGGACAGAGAGGTACAGTGAGTGAAACTGACAGTGTGCTATTCTGTTCTAAACCAATTTTGCTGTTCCATATTTTCAATCCTTGAGTTTAGGGACAGAGAAGGACACTCGTAGAAATTATCAGTGTGCTATTCTGTGCTAAATCTTGTTTGTAGGGAGGGACAGAGTAGGACAGTGAGGGAAAGTGTCAGTGTGCTATTCTGTTCTAAAACTATTTTGCTGAACCATATTTTCAATCCTTGAGTTGAGGGACAGAGAGTTACAGTGAGTGAAACTGACAGTGTGCTATTCTGTTCTAAACCAATTTTGCTGTTCCATATTTTCAATCCTTGAGTTGAGGGACAGAGAGGTACAGTGAGTGAAACTGACAGTGTGCTATTCTGTTCTAAACCAATTTTGCTGTTCCATATTTTCAATCCTTGAGTTTAGGGACAGAGAAGGACACTCGTAGAAATTATCAGTGTGCTATTCTGTGCTAAATCTTGTTTGTAGGGAGGGACAGAGTAGGACAGTGAGGGAAAGTGTCAGTGTGCTATTCTGTTCTAAAACTATTTTGCTGAACCATATTTTCAATCCTTGAGTTGAGGGACAGAGAGGTACAGTGAGTGAAACTGACAGTGTGCTATTCTGTTCTAAACCAATTTTGCTGTTCCATATTTTCAATCCTTGAGTTGAGGGACAGAGAGGTACAGTGAGTGAAACTGACAGTGTGCTATTCTGTTCTAAACCAATTTTGCTGTTCCATATTTTCAATCCTTGAGTTGAGGGACAGAGAGGTACAGTGAGTGAAACTGACAGTGTGCTATTCTGTTCTAAACCAATTTTGCTGTTCCAGATTTTCAATCCTTGAGTTTAGGGACAGAGAAGGACACTCGTAGAAATTATCAGTGTGCTATTCTGTGCTAAATCTTGTTTGTAGGGAGGGACAGAGTAGGACAGTGAGGGAAAGTGTCAGTGTGCTATTCTGTTCTAAAACTATTTTGCTGAACCATATTTTCAATCCTTGAGTTGAGGGACAGAGAGGTACAGTGAGTGAAACTGACAGTGTGCTATTCTGTTCTAAACCAATTTTGCTGTTCCATATTTTCAATCCTTGAGTTGAGGGACAGAGAGGTACAGTGAGTGAAACTGACAATGTGCTATTCTGTTCTAAACCAATTTTGCTGTTCCATATTTTCAATCCTTGAGTTTAGGGACAGAGAAGGACACTCGTAGAAATTATCAGTGTGCTATTCTGTGCTAAATCTTGTTTGTAGGGAGGGACAGATTAGGACAGTGAGGGAAAGTGTCAGTGTGCTATTCTGTTCTAAAACTATTTTGCTGAACCATATTTTCAATCCTTGAGTTGAGGGACAGAGAGTTACAGTGAGTGAAACTGACAGTGTGCTATTCTGTTCTAAACCAATTTTGCTGTTCCATATTTTCAATCCTTGAGTTGAGGGACAGAGAGGTACAGTGAGTGAAACTGACAGTGTGCTATTCTGTTCTAAACCAATTTTGCTGTTCCATATTTTCAATCCTTGAGTTTAGGGACAGAGAAGGACACTCGTAGAAATTATCAGTGTGCTATTCTGTGCTAAATCTTGTTTGTAGGGAGGGACAGAGTAGGACAGTGAGGGAAAGTGTCAGTGTGCTATTCTGTTCTAAAACTATTTTGCTGAACCATATTTTCAATCCTTGAGTTGAGGGACAGAGAGGTACAGTGAGTGAAACTGACAGTGTGCTATTCTGTTCTAAACCAATTTTGCTGTTCCATATTTTCAATCCTTGAGTTGAGGGACAGAGAGGTACAGTGAGTGAAACTGACAGTGTGCTATTCTGTTCTAAACCAATTTTGCTGTTCCATATTTTCAATCCTTGAGTTGAGGGACAGAGAGGTACAGTGAGTGAAACTGACAGTGTGCTATTCTGTTCTAAACCAATTTTGCTGTTCCAGATTTTCAATCCTTGAGTTTAGGGACAGAGAAGGACACTCGTAGAAATTATCAGTGTGCTATTCTGTGCTAAATCTTGTTTGTAGGGAGGGACAGAGTAGGACAGTGAGGGAAAGTGTCAGTGTGCTATTCTGTTCTAAAACTATTTTGCTGAACCATATTTTCAATCCTTGAGTTGAGGGACAGAGAGGTACAGTGAGTGAAACTGACAGTGTGCTATTCTGTTCTAAACCAATTTTGCTGTTCCATATTTTCAATCCTTGAGTTGAGGGACAGAGAGGTACAGTGAGTGAAACTGACAGTGTGCTATTCTGTTCTAAACCAATTTTGCTGTTCCATATTTTCAATCCTTGAGTTGAGGGACAGAGAGGTACAGTCAGTGAAACTGACAGTGTGCTATTCTGTTCTAAACCAATTTTGCTGTTCCATATTTTCAATCCTTGAGTTTAGGGACAGAGAAGGACACTCGTAGAAATTATCAATGTGCTATTCTGTGCTAAATCTTGTTTGTAGGGAGGGACAGAGTAGGACAGTGAGGGAAAGTGTCAGTGTGCTATTCTGTTCTAAAACTATTTTGCTGAACCATATTTTCAATCCTTGAGTTGAGGGACAGAGAGGTACAGTGAGTGAAACTGACAGTGTGCTATTCTGTTCTAAACCAATTTTGCTGTTCCATATTTTCAATCCTTGAGTTGAGGGACAGAGAGGTACAGTGAGTGAAACTGACAGTGTGCTATTCTGTTCTAAACCAATTTTGCTGTTCCATATTTTCAATCCTTGAGTTTAGGGACAGAGAAGGACACTCGTAGAAATTATCAGTGTGCTATTCTGTGCTAAATCTTGTTTGTAAGGAGGGACAGAGTAGGACAGTGAGGGAAAGTGTCATTGTGCTATTCTGTTCTAAAACTTTTTTGGTGAACCATATTTTCAATCCTTGTGTTTAGGGACAGAGAAGGATAGGCAGGGGACAGTGTCAGTGTCATTGTTGCTAAGCCTCCTGCACAATATACACCTGAAGGTAGCCCTTATTGCTGTTTTTCCCATCTCCCTGCAGGCCATCCATTAAAATGTCTGGAAGGCAACCAAGGAGAGGCAGACAGTCAGGAGGCAAAAAAGAGGGCAAGCAGGCTCTGTGTCTGGGGGCAACAGTGCTGGTCGTGTACGCGGTGCATTGTCATCAGCACATGGCCATGGGACACGCTTGTCCTTGTTTTCGGCAGCTGGACATGTTGAGCCACATCATGCCGAAGACTTGGTAGAGTGGATGACCAAGCCCACCTCATCCTCCTCATCCTCTCTCACCCAGGCTCAGGGTACTGGCAAAGCAGCTGCCAAAGCGTCCTCTTCTCTGGTATCATTATCTTCATTAGTCAATCCTTCCCTAGACCCACCATGCCCTCCTCCTGAGGAGTCCCCTGAACTGTTTGAGCACAGTGTTGGGTACATGCTCCAGGAGGATGCCCAGCGTTTGGAAGGATCTGATGATGATACCCAGCTAGAGGAAGGCAGCAGCGTGAGAGCAGAGAGAGGGGATGCTCAAGAAGGACACCAATCTGGCAGTCATGTTCCAGCAGCTGCAGCATACTGCCAGATTGGCTCCAGTGATGAGGAGGGAGGGGATGATGAGATCACTGACTCCACGTGGGTGCCTAATAGGAGAGAGGAGGAGGAGGAGGATGAGGAGGAGGCACATCTCCAACGAGGCAGGATGCCCTTGAGTGGCCAGCGTATGGGCAGCACACCGACGGAATCACACCACAGAGCTCCGCCTGTGCAGGGTGCTGCCTCTGCCCGTCATTCAAAAAGTTCTTTGGTGTGGGCCTTTTTTGAGGCGAGTGCATCAGATCGCACAGCTGCTGTTTGCAACATATGTCTCAAGCGTATATCGCGTGGCCAAAACATCAGCCGCTTGGGCACCACATGCTTGATCAGACATATGTTGACCTGCCATGCAGCTCGTTGGCAAGCCTACCTTAAAGACCCACACCAAAGAACAAAGCTGACCTCTTCTTGCACCGCATCAGCTGGGATCTCCAACCCCACTATACCTTCACTCCTCTCTGAAACCTGCTCTGAGAGGAATGAAGGTGTAGAATTAGGTGTGTCACAGGCAAGTACTTGCGGGCACTCTGCTAGCAGTACACCAACGTCCAATTCTAGCAGGCAAATTTCCCTGCCCCAGCTGCTGGACCGTCGAAAGAAGTTCACTCCCAGCCATCCACATGCCCAGCGGTTGAATGCTAGCTTGGCTAAATTGCTAGCGCTTCAACTGCTGCCTTTTCAGTTGGTAGACTCGGCCCCCTTCCGTGAGTTTGTGCAATGTGCGGTTCCTCAGTGGCAGGTTCCCAAACGACACTTTTTCGCACGGAAGGCTATTCCGGCTCTCTACAGGCATGTGGAAGGCAATGTCTTGGCCTCGCTGGACAGGGCGGTCAGCGGTAAGGTGCATATTACCGCTGACTCATAGTCCAGCAGGCATGGACAGGGACGTTACCTTTCTTTCACGGCCCATTGGGTCACTCTTTTGGCAGCTGGGAAGGATGCAGGACAAGGTGCAGTAGTGTTGGAGGTTGTTCCACCGCCACGCCTCCAAAATGCTACTACTGGTTGTGACACACCTCTCTCCTCCACCCCCTCCTCTTCTTCTTCCTCCATGCCTCTTCCTGTGGTTTGTCCTCGGAACCAGCGGTGCTCCGTAGGCGTTCAAGGGGCTACGCAAGTACGCAGGCAAAAAGATGCCATGCCGTGCTTGCGCTGGTGTGTTTGGGGGACAGGAGCCACACTGGGGCAGAGGTCCTGTCTGCTCTGCGGGGGCAGGCCGAGAGGTGGTTGACGCCACGCCAGCTTAAGCCAGGAATGGTGGTTTGCGACAATGGCACCAACCTCCTCTCCGCCCTCCGACAGGGACAACTGACCCATGTGCCCTGTATGGCTCACGTCCTTAACCTGGTGGTGCAGCGGTTCTTGGGCAGGTACCCGGGCTTACAGGATGTCCTGAGGCAGGCCAGGAAAGTCTGTGTGCATTTCCGCAGATCTTATAATGCCAGTGCTCGCCTGGCTGAGCTTCAAAAGGAGTTGAACCTGCCCAAGAACCGCCTTATATGTGACATGCCCACCAGGTGGAACTCAACGTTGGCCATGCTGCAGCGGCTGCGCACGCAGCAGAGGGCCATCAATGAGTACCTGTGCGACTACGGCACCAGGACAGGGTCAGGGGAGCTCAGGTTTTTTTCACCACGCCAGTGGGGCATGATCAGGGATGCATGCACTGTCCTGGCACCATTTGAGGAGGCCACGAGGATGGTGAGCAGTGACAGGGCATGCATCAGGGACACTGTACCTCTTGTTCACCTGTTGGAGCACACGCTGCGTGGAATAATGGACAGGGCACTTGAGGCAGAACAGAGGCAGGAAGAGGAGGACTTCCTTGCCTCTCAAGGCCCCCTTTACCCAGACAGTGTTCCTTCTGTCCCACCCATCGCACAGGAAGAGGAGGAGGAGGAGGAGGAGGAGGAGGAGGAGGATTGTGTCAGCATGGAGGTGGAGGCTGGCACTCAGCATCATCAGCAGCAGTCTTTTAGGGATGATTTACAGTCCCAAGAAACCAGTGGACTTGTACGTGGCTGGGAGGAGGTGGCTGCGGATCATGTCGTCCTTAGTGACCCAGAGGACTCCGGACTGAATGCCTCAGCTAACCTACGCTGCATGGCCTCCCTGAACCTGCAAAGTCTGCGGAAGGATCCTCGTATTCTTCGGATCAAGGAGAGGGACCATTACTGGCTGGCCACTCTCCTTGATCCACGGTACAAGGGTAAGGTTGCGGACCTTATCGTACCGTTGCAGAGGGAGCAGAGGATGAGACAACTCCGGGAGGCCTTGCAGAAAGGTCTGTGCAACGCGTTCCCAGAGACTGGGAGGTTACAAACTCCTGGTCCTGGACAATGAGTTGCTGAGGCTTCGGGCAGTCAAAGAAGGAGCGGTGGGGAAGGTGGCCGTCTGACCGATGCGTTCAGACAATTCTTTAGTCCGCAGCCCCAAAGTATGATCGGTTCCAGCAACCATCGCCAGCGTCTGATATACATGGTCCAGGAATACCTAGGGGCAAGGTCAGACTTGGACACCTTCCCCACCGAAAATCCTCTGGCTTACTGGGTCTTGAGGATGGATCACTGGCCAGAGCTTGCACAGTATGCAATTGAGCTACTGGCCTGTCCTGCATCCAGCGTTCTTTCAGAACGCACATTCAGTGCTGCTGGAGGATTTGTCACGGATCACAGGGTGCGCCTGTCCACCGACTCGGTTGATCGACTGACTTTCATCAAGATGAACCAGTCTTGGATCACCACCAGCTACCACACACCAGATGCTGATATAACAGACTAATTGATTTTAAAATGTCACATCCCTTCAAGACTGATGCTGATGCTGAGTGCCTGTGCTGTTATGTTGACTGGCTATCCTCCTCCTCCTCCTCAATGATACGATTAACGATGATAGCTTGGAAGATCATTTTGGTTTATGGGTGACGCCACCAGTGGCTAAGGCCCAATTTTTCAGCCCCTGTTTAACAGGGGCGTGTAATTAAAATTTTTGATGCAATACTTTGCAACAGGCCTCATTGCTGTGCTCCAAGTACAGTATCTGTGAGGGGTTGCAGTGTTGTGCCACCAGTGCCTAAGGCCCAATTTTTCAGCCCCTGTTCAACAGGGGCATGCAATTATAATTATTGATCTAATAATTCACAGCAGGGCCCATTGCTGCGCCCACCAAGAGTAACTGTCAGGCCTTACAGTGTTGTGGCACCAGCACCACCATCACCACCACCACCACCACCAAAGGCCCAATTTTTCAGCCCCTGTTCAACAGGGGCATGCAATTATAATTATTGATCTAATAATTCACAGCAGGGCCCATTGCTGCACCCACCAAGAGTAACTGTCAGGCCTTACAGTGTTGTGGCACCAGCACCACCATCACCACCACCACCACCACCAAAGGCCCAATTTTTCAGCCCCTGTTTAACAGGGGCATGCAATTATAATTATTGATCTAATAATTCACAGCAGGGACTATTGCTGCGCCCACCAAGAGTAACTGTCAGGCCTTACAGTGTTGTGGCACCAGCACCACCATCACCACCACCACCACCACCAAAGGCCCAATTTTTCAGCCCCTGTTCAACAGGGGCATGCAATTATAATTATTGATCTAATAATTCACAGCAGGGACCATTGCTGCGCCCACCAAGAGTAACTGTCAGGCCTTACAGTGTTGTGGCACCAGCACCACCATCAAAGGCCCAATTTTTACTACCACTGATCAACAATTATATGTTATTACAATTCCTGATATTATACTTGACAGCAGGGCGTTCCAGCACCCACCAAGAATAACTGTGAGTGCTTTCAGTGTTGTGCCAACACCAACACCTAAGGGGCCAATTTCTGCAGAGTATATACGGAAGGTCCCTACTTTCAAACATCCAACTTACAAACTACTACTACTTGCAAACGGAAGAAGACAACAGGAAGTGAGAGGAAATCTACCCCTTGGAAGGAAAATTCTCTCCTGTAAGAATTAATATGGGAGAAAGGTGTCTCCTCTCTACTGATGCTTTATCACCAATCCTTGTTTCAATAAAAACACCACATTTCAAAAACAGTTGTCATTGGGACGCAAAGTGAGGTGAAATGTTCTGAACAGGGGCACAGACAGCAAAAAAAAATGTGAAAGGGGTGATAACCGTTCCCTATGTTTTACAAAAAGCTAAAAAAAAGGAATTTGCCATGGAGCTCCACTTAAACAATGCAGCTGTTCAAAATTATAAACAGATTCTACATAAGAACAAACCTACAGTCCCTGTCTTGTATGCACCGCCTGTATACGGCTGTTTAGAGTATATAGGTCCTTTTTTATTTTGTGTGCGGGGTTCCCCTTAATATCCATACAAGACCCAAAGGGGCTGGTAATGGGCTGGGGTAGGGGGGGGGTTGATGGGGTAGCTATGCCATTTTTCCTAAAGATTTTCATCCATATTACCGGGACCAGACATTGCATTAAAGCCGCAAGCAGTTTTAAATTACTTTTTTCCCTTTAGAAATGTTATTTTGTGCAGGGACAGTTCTAAACATGGGAAACACGTGGCAGTTCACAGGCATACTTTAGACACCCCCCAGGTACAATATTTAAAGGAATATTTGACTTTTTTTTTTTCACTTTATGCATCATTAAAATGACTGCTCCCGGAAAACGTCCGTTTTTAAAACTTCTTTTTGCATTGATACATGTCCCCTGGTGCAGATGCCGGGTTCCCAAACTCTGTTTCGGACAATAACATGGATAATAGTCGTTATAATTAGCACTTTAGAATCCGAACGTTCGCATCCATTGTATTTAATAGGGTTCTAATGTTCGTGTGAACTTTCGGTCCGTTCGCGGGTTCTGGTGCGAACCGAACCCGGGGGTGTTCGGCTCATCACTACTTGACACCTTGAAACAGCATTGGACCCTAGCAATGCTAGCCAAATAAAACATTAGATGGGAACTATACAATGAAGACCTGGGCCTCCATGCAGCTGGAACACCTGGCCCAATGATCACAGGACCATGAGAGAACTAAGGGGGGAGGGAAATAAAATTTCTCTTTCCACCCCATCCATGCCCAACCGTCCGAGCAAGAGAAGTGCCCCCAAACAGTCAAATACATCTCCAATGGTGAACTTGCCATTGGAAGATGTAAGGAAGGGGGGGGGGAACCAAGAGGTGAATTAATCAGAAGCCATGGCAAAGAAATATATACAGGACATAATCCAAAACAAAGGGGGCAAATCATAATAACATAAAATGGAAGGTTTACCCCGGGTTTTTTTAGGCAGCAAAAAGTACAAAGGTAATTGTAAAATGTTTTTTTAATATATCAAGGAATTATAAAAATAGGTACAAATATACAATAAATTGGATTTTTTATTTATAAAAGAAAGCTCTGGTATGTGACACAATACACGGATGCTGGGGCTCACAAGTTCCGGAACACAGAGGGGCCGAGGGGGCCACGCAGACGCCGTCATCATGGCGGCGTGGATCGCCAGGGGAGGGGAGATGGGGAGGAGTCCTGCACCTGCAATCCATGGGCAATCAACGCAAAGACTACATAAACCGGCAGTTCCCAGATGGTCTTGAGACGACCTTGGGAATGCCGCTAACATACATAAACAGAGTGAGCATCAAGTAAGTGCAGTATTTTGATTACACCAGACTGGCTGATATTAGTACTCTACTGAATATCTTATACACCTACATTCCCAGTACAGGGCTCTTTACTAATCAATTATTTTAACACCCTTTTCATATTTTTATATAGTCTTGGCTTTATCCCAATAACACTCTTACATTCACATTTTATGTCACACACTCTTTGATTATTTAGCTCACTCAACACATGGCCCTTCTTACCAGCAAAGGCATTAAACTCTGACCCCCAAGTCTTTTACAATCTTTTAGTATGGTTCATCTTCATTTCAACATTATTTTCCAAACACTATTTTTCCAGCGTTTTGTATCGTGTTTGCAGTACATCCCCTTTCCCTCATCTTTATTATCATACTCACTACCTCACACCACGCACACCCACTCTACACCTTGATTAATTGGTTATTTATACCTAACTTTTCATTTCATTCTATGTTATTCGACTAACGTCAACTAACAACCAACAAAATAAAATTTACGAAATAATCCAATAAGTGATCAAACTATGTAATAAAATTAATAGGTTTATTTAATATGAATTCAACATTGATTGAGTACCAGCGAGTCTGGAGTCGCAAAGCAGCAGCAGATATTCACTTAATACCCTAATAACCAAATCTCTGAATGCCCCATTGCAGGTGCCTTGCCCCCCCCCTTCCTCCCCTCCAGGTCCATGAGCGCGAAGGGAAAGAGCAGAGACGACAGGATCGCTGAACGCTAATGCTTTTAGATATCTGGTCTGTGTGACACATCCTCACTCTCTCATACACTTTATGGTAAATACACCTCTACGTATATGGAGACATATCTCTTGCACAATCTGAAATGTTTTAATAAGGTTTTATATACTGTCAAATGTCCCTAGAATTTAAAAATCCCCCTGAAGAAGACCAGAAATACAAAAGGTCGAAATGCATTGGGGTTTTCATGTGGATAGCAATGTTGTAAATATAATTGGCAAGCCATGTTTTCCTTGGGGTGTTTTTTGCCATGAGTGATGTCTTTGTTGCTGTTTGTGTCACATACCAGAGCTTTCTTTTATATATAAAAAATCCAATTTATTGTATATTTGTACCTATTTGTATTATTCCTTGATATAATAAAAAACCTTTATACAATTACCTTTGTACTTTTTGCTGCCTAAAAAAACCCCTGGGGAAACCTTCAATTTTTTGTACAATTTTGGGTTGTGCAGCCCTGGGCATTCTCACATATGTGTTTTCCGAATCATAATAACAGAAACCAAATAAACTAATGTTGATGAATTGAATCATAGCAATAGCAAGTAAAAAGTAAAAAAGGTACTACAAATAATTCCAATAGGCCTATTATATTGACACATTACAAACAACATAACCTGATGCGAAAATAGTCAATAAAGAGAAGAAAGGGGGGGGGGAAATGGGAAAGAAAGGGGAGGGTAAAGGTACAGGGGAAGGGGACAAAAGGGAAGGGAAAGTGGCCCATATGTCAGCAACAACAGTCATATTAGGCCCATCATAGTATGCATAGCATACTAGCTCATTATGTAATACTCACCTCAGATCGAAGCCCCCACAGCCACCCTCGTATACCGCTCAGGCGGCCAACATCTCTTCCAGGTATCGCGGCTCGGGCGCTGTGATTGGCCGGAGATGCGATGACGTCACTCACGCACATGCGCGCGGGAGCCGCCAGTCACGGCACGGCCTGCTTTAGAAATGGCACGGTCACCGTTTCTAAAGTGAGACTGCGTCGTTGTCTAGAAGAAGTTTTGACGAAGCAGCTAAACTGTACGACACCACAATCATACATTTCTAGTCGAATTCTCCATCCCACAAGCTATAGTAGAATTCTAATGTTGGTTGACTAGTAATAATAATTAATAAATATAATTATTACTAGTCATACAACATTAGAATTCTACTATAGCTTGTGGGCGGAGCATTCGACTGGAAATGTACGATTGCGGTGTCATACAGTTTAGCTGCTTCGTCGAATCTTTTCTCTTCATTCGGATTTTCGGACGAATGCATTTTTTAACTAAACAAAATAAATAAAAACAAATTCCGGGAGTAACTAAATAAATACATTTTTCGGACGAAAATGAAATTCGGAAACAAAATATTTCAGTGTGCACATGTCTAAAAATAAGAACAAAAATCTGAAAATTAAAAAACCCGAAAACTCGAAAATCTGAAATAATAACTAACTAATAATAACTTTACTATTATTAACTATTAAATTATAGGTATTGGAATTTCCTTTAAAATGTGGCTGTCATGCCGCGTACACACGATCGGAATTTCCGACAGCAAATGTTCGATGTGAGCTTTTGGTCGGATATTCCGACCGTGTGTAGGCTCCATCGGACATTTGCTGTCGGAATTTCCGACAACAAATGTTTGAGAGCAGGTTCTCAATTTTTCCGACAAGAAAATTTCTTGTCGGAAATTCCGACCGCGTGTAGCCATTTCCAACGCACAAAAGTGCTGCGCATGCTCGGAATCAATTCGACGCATGCTCGGAATCATTGTACTTCATTTTTTTGGGCTCGTCGTAGTGTTGTACGTCTCCGCGTTCTTGACCATCAGAATTTCCGAGCAACATTTGTGCGACCGTGTGTAGGCAAGACAAGTTTGAGCCAACATCCGTCGGAAAAAAAAAACACGGTTTTGTTGTCAGAAATTACGATCGTGTGTACGCGGCATCAGTGAACGTAACCAATACGAATTTATCAGAAGTTACAAATTATTGGCAACAACGAATGCCATATCTAAACGAATGGAAGGTAACAAATTAATAATAATAAATAACAATAATAATAATAAAGACTTATTATTATTATTATTATTATTATTTATTTTTTTGTTTCCTTCCATTTGTTTAGATGCTGCATTTTTTATTTAGAATAATTCGTAACTTCAGATAAATTTGTATTTGTTATTTCACTAACAGCCAAGTTTGAAAGGAAATTCCAATACCTATAATTTAATAGTTAGTTATTATTAGTTAGTTAGTTATTATTTAGAATTTTTGTACTTTCAAATTTTCGGGTTTTCCTTTCTTATTTTCAGATTTTAGAATTTTTGGATTTTTGAAATTCAGAATTTCAGAATTTTAGAATTCCAAACTTTCGAATTTTAATATTTACGAATTCTGAATTTTCAAATTTTGAATTTACGAATTTTCAAATTTAAGGATTTCACATTTTTGAATTTACGAATTTTGAATTAACGAATTTTCAAGTTTACGGATATCAAATTTTCGAATTGACGAATTTAGGAATTTAGGAATTTTTCACATTTTTAAATTTTTAAATTTCCGAAAAAAACAAAAAACGAATGAAACGAAAACTAAAAAAAAATTCGGCAGTGCACGTCTAGATTGCAATAGCCTGAAACCAATTACAAAATGTGAGAGGTATTAGACGATATCTATGTCTGTCCTCATCCTTCTTCTCCCTATGCTTACCCTTTTCCCATTTTTCTGTGGTGTTTCTTGGAAAATTTGGGGGTTGGGGGAGGGAAGGGATTTGCTCTTATATACGATCTATCGTATAAAAAGGGTTAATTTTGGTATGAGTGAGTGAAAGAGCTCTTTGACGTATTGCGTGAGGTCTTGGGCGGGCATGTTTTCAGTTACCCCCTTAATTTTAACCACTTAAGGACCGAGCCTCTTTCTGAGATTTGTTGTTTACAAGTTAAAAAAAGAAACTTACTTAGAATCCCCAAACATTATACATTTTTTTCTAGCACCCTAGAGAATAAAATGGCGGTCGTTGCAATACTTTATGTCACACCGTATTTGCGCAGCGGTCTTACAAGCGCACTTTTTTTAAATTTAAAAATAAGACAACAGTAAAGTTAGCCCAATTTTTTTTATATTTTTTTTTATATTGTGAAAGATAATTGATACCCAACATGCCACTCTTCAAAATTGCGCCATTGGAATGGCGACAAACTTTTCCCTTTAAAAATCTCCATAGGCGACGTTTAAAAAAATTCTACAGGTTGCATGTTTTGAGTTACAGAGGAGGTCTAGGGCTAAAATTATTGCTCTCGCTCTACCAATCGCGGCGATACCTCACGTGTGTGGTTTGAACACCATTTTCATATGCGGGAGCTACTCACGTATACGTTTGCTTCTGCGCGCAAGCTCGGCAGGACGGGACGCGTTTAAACATTTTTTTTTTTCTTATTTATTTTACCTTTCATTTTTTATTTTTACACTGTGCATTTAAAAAAAAAATGGTGTCACTTTTATTCCTATTACAAGGAATGTAAATATCCCTTGTAATAGAAAAAAAGTATGACAGGACCTCTTAAATATGAGATCTAGGGTCAAAAAGACCTCAGATCTCATATTTACACTAAAATTCAATAGCAAAAATTTCCCTTTAAGAGCTAAAGCGGAAGTGATGTTTTGACGCCACTTCCGCCCTGCAATGGTATGGAGAGGGGTGGGGGCCATCTTCCCCTCACTTGTCTCCATACCACACATGGAGAACCCGATCGCCTCCGCCGCTGCCAACGGGTAAGGTAAGCGGTGGAGGACACCGGAGAGAGTGGCGGGAGGGGTGGCCCCTCTCCCGCCGCCGATAAAAGTGATCTTGCGGTGAACTCGCCACAGAGACCACTATTATTGGACACCAGACCACCCGCTGAAGAAGAGGATACTAGGGTTATGGCAGCTAGCTGCTGCCATAAAAAAGATATCACTCTTCATACAGCCGACGTATACCGGCGTGCGGCGGTCCGGAAGTGGTTAAGATATTTCACCTTGAGCGATCTTTGAGATTGGCGATTTTTGCACGCAACCAGTGCCTTTCTTGTTTACCTTCCTCATTTGCATCAATCATGTCATTAAAGTGTTAATGTCTGTAATTGCATGTTCTACCTGGTTAACTCTGTCACCCATCATGGACAATTCTTTCAAGAATTTATATGTGATATTGGTGAAATCAGCATACAGCGGGGCAATAAGAGAAGCATCACTTTAAGCTGAGTGTTAATACAGGCTGATTAGAGATGGGAAAGCTGGCTAATGGGGGATTGGAGCTCTGTGTGCTCTATGGCTGGGGATAGCTCATGACTCAATCCTGTGTCTGCAAATGCTGTGTCTCATCCTGGCTTTAGCTGGGCTTGAGAAGGGAGGGCTGTGAAGAGGAGAAGACCGGGACCATCCGCGTACGGGAGGTCAGAATAGTGATTGCTGCGGAGGAGGGGGGCGAACCACTGGCACCATCTTGACCTTCTCCACCTTCAGGCTAGTGGAAGTAAGCTGTCAACTTCTTAGGCTTACAGTCCCCCTGCAACTTCCTCGACATTGTCAGGAGGTAGCCAGCATTATCAGGAATCTGTGGGGGCCTCAGGTGGGTTTGAGCAGTGCTTTAGGTCTCTAGTGTCTCTGTCAGGGCTCAGGAGCTCCATTCTTAGGCAGCCATCCACTGTGCGCGCTTGACACCCCCCCAATTAGGGTTGCCACATCATCCCTTTAATCCAGGACACACCTTAGGCCCCTTTCACACTACTGCGACTTCAAAGCCGCACGACTTTACCGTAATTTCGCGGCCACAATTTTGCCGCAATTCGCGGCCACGATTTCAGGGAATGCCTGTGTAAGTGACATCAAAATGGGACCAAAGTAGTGCAAGGACTACTTTGAAGTCGGGACGACTTGAAGTCGTACTTATATGAATGGTTGTCATTGGAAATCATGGGAAACAACTTGTCATGCTACTTTGCCATCACAAATCATGGGACAAGTCGTATAAGTGTGAAAGGGGCCTTAATTACACAGGTTCTGTGGCTCATTAAGGTGGTAATTAAACTCACTTGGTGCCTTATCTGCACTAAATCAGCCTCAGAACCTGTGTAATTCATATGTGTTCTGGATTAAAGGGTTGATGTGGCAACCCTACCCCCAATACCAACAAATTTAACTCAACATCTCCAGAGACTAGCATACAGTCAGAAGCAACAGTGCCTTAGATGATCTCAGACTGTAGCTATACAGCTTTTTTCAGGAGGAACAAAATGCACATTTTTCAAGGTACTAAAAAAGTAGGAGTTCTGTATGTTCCATATAACATAGATAGAAAAAGTTCAGTTCCAATTTAAGCTACTAATTCCATTTACAATTATATATATATTTAAAGTGGGCCTATATTAAAATATAAATGCATGATTATTTAAATTTTTCTCTTGCATGTTATAATTAAAATAGTAAACAATTTAACTTTTTTTGTAGTAAATGAAATCCTGCAATGGTCCAATATTTGGTCATGTGATGGATGCAGAATAATTGGTTACAAGTACTATTCTGATATAAAAAAATATTGGATTAATAATAAGAGACTTTTTTGCAGAATGACTTATATGTAGCTGTGGTTGATTTTACAAACATTGGGCAGCATGGGTGTCAGAGAGGGAGGAAGAAACTTTTAAACTTTAGGTATATTAACCTGTATTTTCACTTTAAATTTCATCATGTATACTGATTGATCAGTTAAAGTTTTTTTGTATTTATATTTGACTTGCAGAATATGTTTTGGTTATCTGTAATCTACCCTATCAGGCTGATATGATGCTGTCTACTTTATCCACCATTTGGATTTCTGTCAGTAAGGAAGCTTATATATTTAAAATATATCTTCCTTTGGAATTAATGCAAGCAGAGGTAAGAGGATTGGATCAGACTATCTTGACAGGCAAATGGGAACTGTAGCTCATGAGTAGAAAATTACAGTCATAAAATGTAATATATTGCCAAAACGAATATAATGATTAAAGGGGACCAATACTCAAAATTCAACTCAATGTTTCAAAAGCATTTTTTCATAGTGAGTATGGGCAATTCAGCAAGATCATCAGGAAAGTGACAAAAAGCTTATCATTACAAAAACATGATGTGTGATGTGTGGTTGATTTTTCAATACTGACTTCTGAGTTAATGAGTTAATGAGTTAGTATGTTTAACCACTTGACAACTGGGCACTTAAACCCCCTTAATAACCAGACCAATTTTCAGCTTTCGGTGCTCTCACATTTTGAATGACAATTACTCAGTCATACAACACTGTACCCATATGAAATTTTTGTCCTTTTTTTCACACAAATAGAGCTTTCTTTTGGTGGTATTTAATCGCTGTTGGGTTTTAAATTTTTTGCGCTATAAAAGAAAAAAGACTAAAAATTCAGTAAAAAAAATTTTTTTCTTAGCTTCTGTTATAAAATTTAGCAAATTTTTAATTTTTCTTCATAAATTTTGGCCAAAATTTATACTGCTACATATCTTTGGTAAAAATAAGTACAAATTGGTGTATATTATTTGGTCTTTGTGAAAGTTATAGAGTCCACAAGCTATAGTGCCAATATCTGAAAATTGATCACACCTGAAGTACTGACGGCCTATCTCATTTCTTGAGACCCTAACATGCCAGAAAAGTAAAAATACCCCCCAAATGACCCCTTTTTGGAAAGAAGACATTCCAAGGTATTTAGAAAGAGGCATGGTGAGTTTTTCGAAGTTGTAATTTTTTCCCACAATTCTTTGCAAATCAAGATTTTTTTTCTTTAATTTTTTTTCTCAAAATTGTCATATTAGCAGGTTATTTCTTACACACAGCATATGCATACCACAAATTACACCCCAAAACACATTATGCTATTACTCCCGAGTATGGCAATACCACATGTGTGAGACTTTTACACAGCGTGGCCACATAGAGAGGCCCAACATGCAGGGAGCACCATCAGGCGGGAGCACCCAGGCCAATTCTGAAATTTAAAAATTATCATTTATTTGCTAGAAAATTACATAGAACCTCAAAACATTATATATATATTTTTTTTAGCAAAGACACCAGAGAATACAATGGTGGTCATTGCAACTTTTTATCTTGCATGGTATTTGCGCAGCAATTTTAATAACGTGTTTTTTTTGTAAAAAAAACAGTTTTGTGCTTTAAAAAAAACAAAACAGTAAAGTTAGCCCAATGTTTTTGCATGAAAGATGAAGTTACGCTGAGTAAATAGATACCTAATATGTCACCCTTCAAAATTGCACACGCTCGTGGAATGGCGCCAAACTTCGCTACTTAAAAATCCCCATAGGCGACGCTTTAAATATTTTTACTGGTTACATGTTTTTAGTTACAGAGGAAGTATAGGGCCAAAATTACTGCTCTTGCTCTAACATTTGCAGCGATACCTCACATGTGTGGTTTGAACACTGTTTACATATGTGACCGGGACTTACGTATGCGTTCGCTTCTGTATGCAAACACACACAGGGACAGGGGCGCTTTAAATTTTTTATTTTTTTTTATTGTTCATTTTACTTTATTTATTTTAGTTTGACACGTTTTTCCCCAAAAATATTTTTTTTGATCACTTTTATTCCTATTACATCCCTTGTAATAGGAATATGGCATGACAGGTCCTCTTTACAGTGAGATATAAACCCCACATCTCACCTCTAGGCTGGGCAGCCTGATATAATAAAAAAAAACAATCGTGGCTTTGATCGTAGCGGTGAGTCGGTAGAAGCACCCGAGGGCAGCGGGGGGGAGACGTCCCCTCTCGCCTCCCGTAAGAACGATCAAGCGGCGGAACAGCCGCTATGATCATTCTTATGGTGTAGGGAATCACTGGCTGAAAAAGCTGATATCTGAATGATGCCTGTAGCTGCAGGCATCATTCAGATATCCCCGCACAAAGTGAAGGACGTCATATGACGGCCGGCGGGGGCGGGAAGTGGTTAAAACACTTTTTTTTTAACACAAAGTTGTCCATTTATACAATATTTCTAACACATAACATGTACATACCAAAAATGACACCCCAAAATAGATTCTCTTACTCCTCCTGAGTACGGCGATACCACATGTGTGAGACTTCCACAGCCTGGCCACATACAGAGGCCGAGTACAGCCGAGTGTGGCAGAGTATGGCTGAGCATGGCAGAGCATGGCTGAGCATTGCCGAGCATGGCCGAGTATGGCTGGGTATGGCTGGGCATGGCCGAGTATGGCTGGGTATTGCAGAGTATGGCTGGGTATCACCGAGTATGGCTGAGTATTGCAGAGTATGGCTGGATATTGCAGAGTATGGCTGAGTATTGCAGAGTATGGCAGGGTATTGAAGAGTATGGCAGGGTGTGGTAAGGTATGGCAGGGTGTGGTAAGGTATGGCAGGGTATGGCAGAGTATGGCAGGGTATTGCAGAGTATGGCAGGGTATTGCAGAGTATGGCAGGGTATTGCAGAGTATGGCAGGGTATTGCAGAGTATGGCAGGGTATTGCAGAGTATGGCAGAGTATGGCAGAGTATGGCAGGGTATTACAGAGTATGGCAGAGTATGGCAGGGTATTGCAGAGTATGGCAGGGTATTGCAGAGTATGGCAGGGTATTGCAGAGTATGGCAGGGTATTGCAGGTTATTGCAGGGTATTGCAGGGTATTGCAGAGTATTGCAGAGTATTGCAGGGTATTGTAGAGTATTGCAGCGTATTGCAGAGTATTACATAGTATTGCAGAGTATGGCAGGGATGGCTGAGCATGGCTGGATGGATCTCTCCCCCTCTCACACTGTACCGATCGGTTTGTTTACAAGTGATTGCTCCGTCTATCAGCGGCCATTTACCGTGATCCATAATGCTCCGTGCATGCCCCAGGTGGCGTGCGGGAGCGCGATTCTGGGAGAACGTCAATGTACGCCCTCCCAGAGTTAAGAAACCGCCCTGTAGCCATCATTCGGCTATGGACCGGTTGTCAAGTGGTTAATAAAAAATGCTCTAATTCGCCTTCCCTAGCCCTTCTGAACTAAGTTGCATTTAAACCCACACACAGCTTGCACAGGTTGCACAACTGCATCCTGCTTAGCTGTTTATACCCTCTTTGGCTTAAAAAAGACCATCATTTGAGAAATGCAATCATTATTGTATGACCCTACCAAGACTACGATAATTTTATCTTGATCATATTGGAGACTGTCAAATATAAAAGTTAGGACTGCACTTTACAGAGGAGTCAAGGCCAGGCAGTGCAGCTTCCACATATACGGTATTTGCAATTGTGTGCAACCAAAACCTCTGTTTTTAACGTAAATTGTTAGACAGTGTCAATCAGTTTTTTTTGCAGACTAGCTGGTAAGTGTGGAAGGGTAGAAAAAAGGAAGCGCCACCTAAGTGCAGTATTAGGGAGGTTCTTTTAATGACACAAGATACAGATCACACTTACAAGAAGGATAAGAAAGACAGGCTCATCTGTAAATTCCTGTAGTCCTTGTCCCAGGTCCATAGGCTGCAAAGATGTGGAGACTGCAGAGTGTTTCAGGCTTGTCCTGTGGCCATCAGGAGGTGGCCTGGTCCAGCATAGAGCTCACGTGACGTCACGGCTCACGTGATTACTTCCGGGGAACACTTCCGGGGGAAGGTTAGGCAGGAATGGCAAAGGGCTGACTAGGCTACATGCTCGGAGCCACTGCTCCTTCTATTGGCCTGATGGTGCACTATGGGGGATGATACTTATATGTCTATGTCGGCGACGTGGGACTACAGGTCCCAGCGTGGCCCAAAATACAAAGAACGGCAACAAACTTAAGCAACAATTAAATAAATAGACTGGCATAAATATACACACATATAGCGGTGGAATCACTCATCTAAAACTGTTACAGACTTTAATACAATAGAGGAGACTACATATGTATATAAAAATATAAAAAACGCTGAAGTATATAAAAATATATATATATATATTTATATTAAAATATGTAAAATGTGCATGCATATAAATACATACACATTACTATATAAAAACATATATATATATATATATAGGAAGGCTAGTATGCTAGCCTGAAATTATGGGAGGAGTTCGAGGGGTACTTATACAGACCATCCACCAGGGTCAGTGTCGGCTGTAGTGCGCGGTATTCGTCGTCATCAGCCGACGCCTTACGACTCGCAACGTTCGTGTAGTTGCTTTCGTACCTTCCAGCTTCGCTCGCAGTTGATCATATCCCCGCTCGCGGTCGCAGGTAGGACCGGCCGTTACTGTTCGTACGAATCGTAGCGCCGGTACACGTTTCTTCTTTTACAAATCACACGGTTCATAACCCCGTGTTTTCCGTCTGCATCGTATGTTTATCGACTAGTCCAGTTGTTTTCGTACCCTGTCACACCCACGTTGCCACCGGTAACGGTCCGTCCAGACACTACGGCTCTCAGAGCTGTTGTACGAATTACTCACAGCTCGCAAAGCTCTCGCCTCAGTCGCACATCCGATACCCAGTCGTCGGACTGGTATCCCACACTGCACTTCCTTATCCCTAGTCACTGATGCCCTACACCTCCTACGATACTCTCCCTTCACCTTACTGATGCCCCACACCTCCTACTTACACCATACACCAAACAGTCTGGGCCGGCTCTTGTCGCTAACAGTCGGCACTACAGGCCGGACCCTCGACAATCACAAGCCCCTTCAACTTCAAAACAACGAACACCCGTCCGAATCCAGCCGTATCTAGTTGCGCTACGATTCGGACCCGGGAAATTCAAATCCCCGCCTTGCACCCGTTATCAGCCCGTATACAGGCACAGCATCGGCTTAGAGATTCGGATCTCTGGCATCCACGTTGGTTCCGAGCACAGTCGCACCACCGGCTCATCGGCTCGGACCTACAAACATCGAACCGCTAAACCATCCGAATTCAGTCGTAGCATAGGCTCAAACTTTCGAACCAATGGCATTCCCAAGCGATCCGAATCCAGTCGCTTCACCGGCTCAATCGACTCAGATCTCTAGCAACAGACCCTCCTATCCGATCCGAACCCAGTTGTAGCATCGGCTCAAAGGTTCGGATCCTCCGCTTACATGGCCGATCTGGGCCCAGTCGCACCACCGGCTCGTCGGCTCGGGTCCACAAACATCGAACTTTCGAGCTGATCCGAATTCAGTCGTAGCAGCGGCTCAATTTTTCGGCTCTATGGCATTTTCAATCGGTCGAGTCGCAGTCGCACCACCGGCGCATACCGCTCCGATCTTCAGCAGCAAACTTCTTTAACCGATCCGAATCCAGTCGTAGCATCGGCTCCAAGTTTCGGATCCTCGGCTGAAACAACCAATTCGTTCGCGACCCATACCCGACTCTAAACAGCTCCGACCCATACCTCCGATACAACGTCGAACGTCTCAGAACGTTACGAATCCAGCCGTAGCATCGGCCACAATGATTCGAACCCCAAGCCGCTATACACACGCATTACTTACCACTCCCGTTTCATCACGAAACGGCCATCCCCACACACTTGAAAGTCACAAACTCTTCTTCTTTCGTCTCCTTAAGGCATTTGTTCCTCGCAAGCGCTGCGAGCATTCGACGAGTGGTTGCACACCAGCCACTCACCTCCTCCAGTAGTCAAACGGCTACTCACCGATTTCTCTATCCCTTTCCACCACACACGTCAGTTCAGATTGAGTTTCCATCCCGTCCACCCTGCAATCCAGGTCGGACGATATTTCCCGATAAAAAAAAAAAAAAAAAAATATATATATATATATATATATATATATATAAAAAATAAATAAATAAATTAAAATAAATAAATAAATAAATAAATAAATAAATAAATAAAAAAAAAATATATATATATAAATAATAATAATAATAATAATAAAAAAAAAATAAAAAAAAAGGATTATATATATATATATCTCCATGTCACCCTCCTCACAGGTCCCGGTCGACCCATGTCTCGACCTCAACCAAGACAGGGCTCAAGTCAGATGCGTAAACGCAAGGCCCCTCCTTGCTTTCTCTCCGCACTCTTTCACGACATCCGAGTCTTCACATACACAATTCGACCGCTCATCAGGCGCTAGCAACTGTCACATACCTCTACGCACGACACTCTATTTTCGAAGCCGATCCGAGATCCTTCACTACGCAGACAAGGTCACCAACATCCACCTTGCTGGCAGTGCAGGAGTTGGCAGACCGACCACACGTCACTGGACTACAGATCGAAACATTCCTACTTAGCATACCAGACTTCAGCTACTCGCCCCAGTACGCCCTGGGGGCTCTGGTTCATCAGTCTGTGCCAAGCACAGGCGGCACCCGAGCTATCGGTTACCTAGCCAGTCACCTCCTGGCTCACCTCGGTTGCCACGCAGTCTTTTGAGTTTTCTAAATTTCACTCAACAAGCGCTCGTACGCAAAACTTGGCTATCCTCTGCGCCTGTCATTCCTTATTCTGTCCATCCTCCCTTCCTTCTCCCTACCCACTTTCGTACCTCCTCTATCCCCTCCATACCTGGCATCTCACTCTATAAACATACATTTCCCCCCCCCTTTTTTCTTTCTCGTTTCTCCAGCCCCCAACATATCGCAGACCGACTGCGATGACTTTACCTTCATCCCACCATCACCACGTTCGGGTTCAGCGGACGACTCCACACAGTCCCTCAGGGCTGGACCATCCCCAGGCTTACGGCCGAACTACGCCGTAGGGGCATCCCCTACCCGGCCACGGCCAGGAAAACCAAGCTGTTAGGCTGCCGTTCCATAACCAGCGGCAACTCTACCAGACAAATTCCGCTGCAGTCGATATCCTCGGCATTTACTCAGCTACACGCCTCAGCGACCACACTGGCAACCAGGCCTGGACGCTTTCCTAAATGTACATAATATAACTGAGTACTAACAGTCTAGGTAAAGTTGATCCAGGGTAAATCCGATTGCCTCTCGGGGGACCGGGAAGGAATTTTTTCCCCTGCTGTAGCAAATTGGATCATGCTCCGCTGTTTTTTTTTGCCTTCCTCTGGATCAACTGTGGGTATAGCATTGGGTATATGGGATTGCACGATATTTTTATTTTGTTTATTTTATTATTTTAGTGTATTAGTGCAGGGGGCACTACAGGGTTCCACACCAGACTCATTACACTGCCTGACTCATTCCAAAACTACCCAGTCAAACTCCTGCATACCCTCACAGGAGTTCTCCCGATGGTTTAGAAATCTTGTGAGATCTAAGAAATCCAAGAGAGGTCTTTAAAACCTTGACGTGCCCATAACCGTGAAGAAAGTAGGAAAACCGGCACAGTTCATCTCCTTCCTGGTAATCGTTCTAGACAAACGCGCCATGCGGGCCAGCCCACCTCTCCGTAGATTGACCCGCATCAGGACAGTCATCCATACGTCTACCGACACGCAGGGGGGCACTAACCCACAGCTACAATCCCTACTGGGCATGCTCAAACCACGATGAGGATCGTCCCTCAAGGGCGTTCCTTTATCGCACGCTTCTTAGTGTTCCTCTCCCAGGCACGAGACGTTGACCAAGTCATTAAGCTAGTCGCAGCCTCCGTAGCAGGAGCTGGCCATGGGGGACCAATTCCTCGAGACCGGATAGGTAGACCCTTGTTTATCCCATCAGCATCCTCTTCGTCACCTCAGACGACCACGGACGTAGCAGCTTCCACAAGCTTCGCTGCAATTTTTGGCCATCATTGGTTTCAGGAGATCCGATCCATCAGAGATGCTCACAATTCCGCTTTTAGTCAGTCCTCCTCTCTATTTGAGATCTACCCCATAGTCGCAGCAACACTAGTACGGGGCAGCCCCGGGCAGGACAGACCGCCATGTTCGCCACAGACAACCAGGCTACAGCCACAGTCATTAACAAAGGCAGGTCAATAAATCATTATCCGTCATGTCCTTCCCACGCAGGCCGTTGCTACTTTCCCTACAACGTCAGCTCAGTAGCCTCAGGGTCCACATCCCTGGCCAATGCAACACCTCGGCCGACGCGCTATCCTGCCTAACCATGCCACATCCTTTCACAGAAGCCCGGAGCCGACTCGTCCATGTCCGGCATCCCACATTAGTCCCAACCAACTTTGGAATCGGATAACACCTCCATGGTGCTACCTCCCTCATCAATGCATCCTGATCTGCCAACACACTACAGGTGGCGGCAACCACACTCCAGTACCGAACGCTTACCAGTGACCAGCACCATTCTCCGGGACATGTCTGCTATCCTTCACGTTCCCCCTTCGGTCTATGGCCCAGCCTGGTAAATCAAGCAGCCATTTACCTAGCCTTATTACGGTCTCACGGCCCGGCGAATTACTATCACCAGCCCTAAATGCCAAGTACTACTCAGGCACCACCCGTCTCGCCACCAAAGTCATTTCATCCTACACCCGACGGTATCGGAAACAATACAACTCGGTCCCGGAGTAGACATTAAACCTTTCAGGACACATAACGCCATGGCCGTTCTGGTGCAATCGGTAAACTCGGCTGTCCGATCCATCAGAGGACAGCCCTCTACTACCTTTC
This sequence comes from Rana muscosa, assembly GCA_029206835.1. Taxonomy (NCBI): domain Eukaryota; kingdom Metazoa; phylum Chordata; class Amphibia; order Anura; family Ranidae; genus Rana; species Rana muscosa. Next base: position 623,877,872 of record CM055116.1, on the reverse strand, counting down.
CCAACTGAACCCCTAAGCGGGAAACAGTTCATCAGCCACGTCAGAACACTCCTGAGCATCTCGGGCCTTAACCCAGGGTGTTACTCAGGACTTGCTTTCGCATTAGAGCAGCCCCAACAACATCACGAAACAGAGTTCCTGACCACGCAATAAGGAAGATGGGCAGGTGGAAATCCTTGTGTTTCGCCCGACACATTCCCGATCCTCAGGCAGGAATATCACGAGCCTTTAACAGTCTCGCTCTATAGTGGTTTACCTGTCATAATAGAACAATTCCTTCCTAGCCTTGTGTGACTTTTTGGCCCCTTTATTTGGCATACCGTACAAAAGGCCAGGCCACACTTCAGGTCTTATTTGTGTTGTTAGTCTTGTGACGTGTTTATGTGATCCATATCTCTTCAGACAGAGGGCTCCGACCATAAATAGGAAGGCTAGTATGCTAGCCTGAAATTATGGGAGGAGTTCGAGGGGTACTTATACAGACCATCCACCAGGGTCAGTGTCGGCTGTAGTGCGCGGTACCCACCCACCCATATCTCCCTTTTCTAGGGCACTCCTCTACAACCAATTCTCAGCAGAATTATCTATTACTTCTATTCAGGTATGGCCCCTTTATTTGGCATACCGTACAAAAGGCCAGGCCACACTTCAGGTCTTATTTGTGTTGTTAGTCTTGTGACGTGTTTATGTGATCCATATCTCTTCAGACAGAGGGCTCCGACCATAAATATATATATATATATATATATATATGGAAATAAGAAGAATATTGCGCTAGTCCTATGACTAAACCAAAAGTGAAAAACAACAAGTGGAAATAAAACAAAAGCAGCTGCACAAAACGTGACCAAAATTCAAATACAACTTATAACTAAAATGCAGCGCTAAAAGCTGAATCGCACCAAGTGAAAGGTGTCATAAAGTGCTCAGTGTAAAAAATAATTAAATAAGTCCACATAAAGTCCGTTCAAAGACCGTGGAATGTGATGTTCAGAACCAGACGTGTGACAATATCGGTCATCTCATAAACCTTCAGACAAAGGAGTAGTGATGAGCCGAACACCCCCCTGTTCGGTTCGCACCAGAACCCGCGAACGGACCGAAAGTTCGAACGAACATTAGAACCCTATTAAATAGAATGGATGCGAACGTTCGAATTCTAAAGTGCTAATTATAACAACTATTATGCATGTTATTGTCCTAAAAAGGGTTTGGGAACCCGGGTTCTGCACCAGGGGACATGTATCAATGCAAAAAGAAGTTTTAAAAACGGTCGTTTTTCGGGAGCAGTCATTTTAATGATGCATAAAGTGAAAAAAAAAAAGTCAAATATTCCTTTAAATATCGTACCTGGGGGGTGTCTAAAGTATGCCTGTGAAGTGCCACGTGTTTCCCGTGTTTAGAACTGTCCCTGCACAAAATGACACTTCTAAAGGAAAAAAAAGCCATTTAAAACTGCTTGCGGCTTTAATGTAATGTCTGGTCCCGGTAATATGGATGAAATTCTTTAAGAAAAATGGCATAGCTACCCCATGACCCCCCCCCCCCTACCCCAGCCCATTACCAGCCCCTTTGGGTCTTGTATGGATATTAAGGGGAACCCCGCACATAAAATAAAAAAGGCCCTATATACTCTGAACAGCCCTATACAGGCGGTGCATACAAGACAGGGACTGTAGGTTTGTTCTTATGTAGAATCTGTTTGTAATTTTGAACAGGTACATTGTTGAAGTGTAGCTCCAGACCAAAAATCTATTTTTAAACTTTTTGGAAAACATAGGTAAGGGTTATCACCCCTGTAACATTTGTTTTGCTGTCTGTGCCCCTGTTCAGAACATTTCACCTCACTTTCCGTCCCAATGACAACTGTTTTTGAAATGTGGTGTTTTTCTTGAAACAAGGATTGCTGATAAAGCATCAGTACAGAGGAGACACCTTTCTCCCATATTTATTCTTACAGGAGAGAATTTTCCTTCCTAGTGGTAGATTTCCTCTCACTTCCTGTTGTGTTCTTGCGTTTGCAAGTAGGAGTCGTTTGTAAGTTGGATGTTTGAAAGTAGGGACCTGCCGTATATACTCTGCAGAAATAGGCCCCTTAGTTGTTGGTGTTGGCACAACACTGTAAGCACTCACAGTTACTCTTGGTTGGTGCTGGAACGCCCTGCTGTCAACTATTATATCAGGAATTTTAATTACATATAATTGTTGAACAGTGGTAGTAAAAATTGGGCCTTTGATGGTGGTGCTGGTGCCACAACACTGTAAGCCCTGACAGTTACTCTTGGTGGGTGCAGCAATGGGCCCTGCTGTGAATTATTAGATCAAGAATTGTAATTACATGCCCCTGTTGAACAGGGGCTGAAAAATTGGGCCTTAGGCACTGGTGGCACAACACTGCAACCCCTCACAGATACTGTACTTGGAGCACAGCAATGAGCCCTGTTGCAAAGTATTGCTTCAAAAATTGTAATGACACGCCCCTGTTAAACAGGGGCTGAAAAATTGGGCCTTAGGCACTGGTGGCACAACACTGCAACTCCTCACAGATACTGTACTTGGAGTACAGCAATGAGCCCTGTTGCAAAGTATTGCTTCAAAAATTGTAATTACACGCCCCTGTTAAACAGGGGCTGAAAAATTGGGCGTTAGGCACTGGTGGCAGCACCCATAAACAAAAATGATCTTCCAAGCTATCATCATCAATCGTATCATTGAGGACTCGGAGGAGGAGGATAGCCAGTCAACATAACAGCACAGGCACTCAGCATCAGCATCAGTCTTGAAGGGATGTGACATGTTAAAATCAATTAGTCTGTTATATCAGCATCAGGTGTGTGGTAGCTGGTGGTGATCCAAGACTGGTTCATCTTGATGAAAGTCAGTCGATCAACCGAGTCGGTGGACAGGCGCACCCTGTGATCCGTGACAAATCCTCCAGCAGCACTGAATGTGCGTTCCGAAAGAACGCTGGATGCAGGACAGGCCAGTAGCTCAATTGCATACTGTGCAAGCTCTGGCCAGTGATCCATCCTCAAGACCCAGTAAGCCAGAGGATTTTCGGTGGGGAAGGTGTCCAAGTCTGACCTTGCCCCTAGATATTCCTGCACCATGTTTATCAGACGCTGGCGATGGTTGCTGGAACCGATCATACTTTGGGGCTGCGGACTAAAGAATTGTCTTAAAGCATCGGTCAGACGGCCACCTTCCCCACCGCTCCTTCTTTGACTGGCCGAAGCCTCAGCAACTCGTTGTCCAGGACCAGGAGTTTGCAACCTCCCAGTCTCTGGGAACGCGTTGCACAGACCTTTCTGCAAGGCCTCCCGGAGTTGTCTCATCCTCTGCTCCCTCTGCGACGGTAACATAAGGTCCGCAACCTTACCCTTGTACCGTGGATCAAGGAGAGTGGCCAGCCAGTAATGGTCCCTCTCCTTGATCCGAAGAATACGAGGATCCTTCCGCAGACTTTGCAGGATCAGGGAGGCCATGCAGCGTAGGTTTGCTGAGGCATTCGCTCCGGAGTCCTCTGGGTCACTAAGGACGACATGATCCGCAGCCACCTCCTCCCAGCCACGTACAAGTCCACTGGTTTCTTGGGACTGTAAATCATCCCTAAAAGACTGCTGCTGATGATGATGAGTGCCAGCCTCCACCTCCATGCTGACACAATCCTCCTCCTCCTCCTCCTCCTCCTCCTCCTCTTCCTGTGCGATGGGTGGGACAGAAGGAACACTGTCTGGGTAAAGGGGGCCTTGAGAGGCAAGGAAGTCCTCCTCTTCCTGCCTCTGTTCTGCCTCAAGTGCCCTGTCCATTATTCCACGCAGCGTGTGCTCCAACAGGTGGACAAGAGGTACAGTGTCACTGATGCATGCACTGTCACTGCTCACCATCCTCGTGGCCTCCTCAAATGGTGCCAGGACAGTGCATGCATCCCTGATCATGCCCCACTGGCGTGGAGAAAAAAAACCAAGCTCCCCTGACCCTGTCCTGGTGCCGTAGTCACACAGGTACTCATTGATGGCCCTCTGCTGCGTGTGCAGCCGCTGCAGCATGGCCAACGTTGAGTTCCACCTGGTGGGCATGTCACATATAAGGCGGTTCTTGGGCAGGTTCAACTCCTTTTGCAGCTCAGCCAGGCGAGCACTGGCATTATAAGATCTGCGGAAATGCACACAGACTTTCCTGGCCTGCCTCAGGACATCCTGTAAGCCCGGGTACCTGCCCAAGAACCGCTGCACCACCAGGTTAAGGACGTGAGCCACACAGGGCACATGGGTCAGTTGTCCCTGTCGGAGGGCGGAGAGGAGGTTGGTGCCATTGTCGCAAACCACCATTCCTGGCTTAAGCTGGCGTGGCGTCAACCACCTCTCGGCCTGGCCCTGCAGAGCAGACAGGACCTCTGCCCCAGTGTGGCTTCTGTCCCCCAAACACACCAGCGCAAGCACGGCATGGCATCTTTTTGCCTGCGTACTTGCGTAGCCCCGTGAACGGCTACGGAGCACCGCTGGTTCATAGGACAAACCACAGGAAGAGGCCATGGAGGAAGAAGAAGAGGAGGGGGTGGAGGAGAGAGGTGTGTCACAACCAGTAGTAGCATTTTGGAGGCGTGGCGGTGGGACAACCTCCAACACTACTGCACCTTGTCCTGAATCCTTCCCAGCTGCCAAAAGAGTGACCCAATGGGCCGTGAAAGAAAGGTAACGTCCCTGTCCATGCCTGCTGGACCATGAGTCAGCGGTAATATGCACCTTACCGCTGACCGCCCTGTCCAGCGAGGCCAAGACATTGCCTTCCACATGCCGGTAGAGAGCCGGAATAGCCTTCCGTGCGAAAAAGTGGCGTTTGGGAACCTGCCACTGAGGAACCGCACATTGCACAAACTCACGGAAGGGGGCCGAGTCTACCAACTGAAAAGGCAGCAGTTGAAGCGCTAGCAATTTAGCCAAGCTAGCATTCAACCGCTGGGCATGTGGATGGCTGGGAGTGAACTTCTTTCGACGGTCCAGCAGCTGGGGCAGGGAAATTTGCCTGCTAGAATCGGACGTCGGTGTACTGCTAGCAGAGTGGGCGCAAGTACTTGGCTGTGACACACCTAATTCTACACCTTCATTCCTCTCAGTGCATGTTTCAGAGAGGACTGAAGTTATAGTGGGGTTGGAGATCCCAGCTGATGCGGTGCAAGGAGAGGTCCGCTTTGTTCTTTGGTGTGGGTCTTTGAGGTAGGCTTGCCAACGAGCTGCATGGCAGGTCAACATATGTCTGGTCAGGCATGTGGTACCCAAGCGGCTGATGTTTTGGCCACGCGATATACGCTTGAGACATATGTTGCAAACAGCAGCTGTGCGATCTGATGCACTAGCCTCAAAAAAGGCCCACACCAAAGAACTTTTTGAATGACGGGCAGAGGCAGCGCCCTGCACAGGCGGAGCTCTGCGGTGTGATTCCGTCGGTGTACTGCCCTTACGCTGGCCACCAAAGGGCATCCTGCCTCGTTGGAGATGTGCCTCCTCCTCATCCTCCTCCTCCTCCTCTCTCCTATTAGGCACCCACGTGGAGTCAGTGACCTCATCATCCCCTCCCTCCTCATCACTGGAGCCAATCTGGCAGTATGCTGCAGCTGCTGGAACATGACTGCCAGATTGGTGTCCTTCTTGAGCATCCCCTCTGTCTGCTCTCACGCTACTGCCTTCCTCTAGCTGGGTTTCATCATCAGACCCTTCGAAACGCTGGGCATCCTCCTGGAGCATGTACCCAACACTGTGCTCAAACAGTTCGGGGGACTCCTCAGGAGGAGGACATGGTGGGTCTAGGGAAGGAGTGACTGATGATTTGTCTGACATTGATACCAGGGAAGACGACGCTTTGGCAGCTGCTTTTCCAGTACCCTGAGCCTGGGTGAGAGAGGATGAGGAGGAGGAGGAGGGCTTGGTCATCCACTCTACCAAGTCTTCGGCATGATGTGGCTCAACATGTCCAGCTGCCGAAAAGAAGGACAAGCGTGTCCCATGGCCATGTGCTGATGACAATGCACCGCGTCCACGACCAGCACTGTTGCCCCCAGACACAGAGCCTGCTTGCCCTCTTTTATTGCCTCCTGACTGTCTGCCTCTCCTTGTTTGCCTTCCAGACATTCTAATAGATGGCCTGCACGGAGATGGGAAAAAAGCAATAAGGGCTACCTTCAGGTGTCCTTCTCTGTCCCTTGAAACAAGGACTTTCACAGTGAAAGAAACTGACACTCTCCCTACCTACAGTTTTCTGTCCCTAGAATAAATGTTTTTTTTAAGCACAATATAGCACAAGGACAATTCACTCACTGTCCTTACAGGTCCCTGGAAACAAGGACTTGCAGAGTGAAAGAAAAAAAACACTCTCCCTACCTACAGTTTTCTGTCCCTAGAAAAAATGTTTTTTTTAATCACAATATAGCACAAGAAAAATTCACTCACTGTCCTTACAGGTCCCTGGAAACAAGGACTTGCAGAGTGAAAGAAAAAAAACACTCTCCCTACCTACAGTTTTCTGTCCCTAGAAAAAATGTTTTTTTTAATCACAATATAGCACAAGAAAAATTCACTCACTGTCCTTACAGGTCCCTGGAAACAAGGACTTGCAGAGTGAAAGAAAAAAAACACTCTCCCTACCTACAGTTTTCTGTCCCTAGAAAAAATGTTTTTTTTAATCACAATATAGCACAAGAAAAATTCACTCACTGTCCTTACAGGTCCCTGGAAACAAGGACTTGCAGAGTGAAAGAAAAAAAACACTCTCCCTACCTACAGTTTTCTGTCCCTAGAAAAAATGTTTTTTTTAATCACAATATAGCACAAGAAAAATTCACTCACTGTCCTTACAGGTCCCTGGAAACAAGGACTTGCAGAGTGAAAGAAAAAAAACACTCTCCCTACCTACAGTTTTCTGTCCCTAGAAAAAATGTTTTTTTTAATCACAATATAGCACAAGAAAAATTCACTCACTGTCCTTACAGGTCCCTGGAAACAAGGACTTGCAGAGTGAAAGAAAAAAAACACTCTCCCTACCTACAGTTTTCTGTCCCTAGAAAAAATGTTTTTTTTAATCACAATATAGCACAAGAAAAATTCACTCACTGTCCTTACAGGTCCCTGGAAACAAGGACTTGCAGAGTGAAAGAAAAAAAAACACTCTCCCTACCTACAGTTTTCTGTCCCTAGAAAAAATGTTTTTTTTAATCACAATATAGCACAAGAAAAATTCACTCACTGTCCTTACAGGTCCCTGGAAACAAGGACTTGCAGAGTGAAAGAAAAAAAACACTCTCCCTACCTACAGTTTTCTGTCCCTAGAAAAAATGTTTTTTTTAATCACAATATAGCACAAGAAAAATTCACTCACTGTCCTTACAGGTCCCTGGAAACAAGGACTTGCAGAGTGAAAGAAAAAAAACACTCTCCCTACCTACAGTTTTCTGTCCCTAGAAAAAATGTTTTTTTTAATCACAATATAGCACAAGAAAAATTCACTCACTGTCCTTACAGGTTCCTGGAAACAAGGACTTGCAGAGTGAAAGAAAAAAAACACTCTCCCTACCTACAGTTTTCTGTCCCTAGAAAAAATGTTTTTTTTAATCACAATATAGCACAAGAAAAATTCACTCACTGTCCTTACAGGTCCCTGGAAACAAGGACTTGCAGAGTGAAAGAAAAAAAACACTCTCCCTACCTACAGTTTTCTGTCCCTAGAAAAAATGTTTTTTTTAATCACAATATAGCACAAGAAAAATTCACTCACTGTCCTTACAGGTCCCTGGAAACAAGGACTTGCAGAGTGAAAGAAAAAAAAACACTCTCCCTACCTACAGTTTTCTGTCCCTAGAAAAAATGTTTTTTTTAATCACAATATAGCACAAGAAAAATTCACTCACTGTCCTTACAGGTCCCTGGAAACAAGGACTTGCAGAGTGAAAGAAAAAAAACACTCTCCCTACCTACAGTTTTCTGTCCCTAGAAAAAATGTTTTTTTTAATCACAATATAGCACAAGAAAAATTCACTCACTGTCCTTACAGGTTCCTGGAAACAAGGACTTGCAGAGTGAAAGAAAAAAAACACTCTCCCTACCTACAGTTTTCTGTCCCTAGAAAAAATGTTTTTTTTAATCACAATATAGCACAAGAAAAATTCACTCACTGTCCTTACAGGTCCCTGGAAACAAGGACTTGCAGAGTGAAAGAAAAAAAACACTCTCCCTACCTACAGTTTTCTGTCCCTAGAAAAAATGTTTTTTTTAATCACAATATAGCACAAGAAAAATTCACTCACTGTCCTTACAGGTCCCTGGAAACAAGGACTTGCAGAGTGAAAGAAAAAAAAACACTCTCCCTACCTACAGTTTTCTGTCCCTAGAAAAAATGTTTTTTTTAATCACAATATAGCACAAGAAAAATTCACTCACTGTCCTTACAGGTCCCTGGAAACAAGGACTTGCAGAGTGAAAGAAAAAAAACACTCTCCCTACCTACAGTTTTCTGTCCCTAGAAAAAATGTTTTTTTTAATCACAATATAGCACAAGAAAAATTCACTCACTGTCCTTACAGGTCCCTGGAAACAAGGACTTGCAGAGTGAAAGAAAAAAAACACTCTCCCTACCTACAGTTTTCTGTCCCTAGAAAAAATGTTTTTTTTAATCACAATATAGCACAAGAAAAATTCACTCACTGTCCTTACAGGTCCCTGGAAACAAGGACTTGCAGAGTGAAAGAAAAAAAACACTCTCCCTACCTACAGTTTTCTGTCCCTAGAAAAAATGTTTTTTTTAATCACAATATAGCACAAGAAAAATTCACTCACTGTCCTTACAGGTTCCTGGAAACAAGGACTTGCAGAGTGAAAGAAAAAAAACACTCTCCCTACCTACAGTTTTCTGTCCCTAGAAAAAATGTTTTTTTTAATCACAATATAGCACAAGAAAAATTCACTCACTGTCCTTACAGGTCCCTGGAAACAAGGACTTGCAGAGTGAAAGAAAAAAAACACTCTCCCTACCTACAGTTTTCTGTCCCTAGAAAAAATGTTTTTTTTAATCACAATATAGCACAAGAAAAATTCACTCACTGTCCTTACAGGTCCCTGGAAACAAGGACTTGCAGAGTGAAATAAACTGACACTCTCCCTACCTACAGTTTTCTGTCCCTAGAATAAATGTTTTTTTAAGCACAATATAGCACAAGGACAATTCACTCACTGTCCTTCCAGGTCCCTGGAAACAAGGACTTGCAGAGTGAAAGAAAAAAAACACTCTCCCTACCTACAGTTTTCTGTCCCTAGAAAAAATGTTTTTTTTAATCACAATATAGCACAAGGACAATTCACTCACTGTCCTTCCAGGTCCCTGGAAACAAGGACTTGCAGAGTGAAAGAAACTGACACTCTCCCTACCTACAGTTTTCTGTCCCTAGAATAAATGTTTTTTTAAGCACAATATAGCACAAGGACAATTCACTCACTGTCCTTCCAGGTCCCTGGAAACAAGGACTTGCAGAGTGAAAGAAACTGACACTGTCCCTACCTACAGTTTTCTGTCCCTAGAATAAATGTTTTTTTTAAGCACACTATAGCACAAGCACAAAACACACTGACACTCTCCCTACCTATCCTTCTCTTTCCCTAAACTAAAGGAATCCAGGTTAAGCAAGAAAGAAATAACAGTCACTGTCCCTGCCTATGCTGCTCTATCCCTGCTCCGGAACACACTACACTAGGCCGCCGTGCTGGCGGCCTTTTATAGTGTGGGGCGTGTACTAAACACCCTCAGCAATAATTGGCCACAGGCATCCTGCCTGTGGCCAATCATTGCTCTCCTCGCTGCCGGCGCTGTGATTGGCCAAGCATGCGGGGTCACAGTGCATGCTTGGCCAATCACAGCGCCTGGATGACACTGCGATGGCGTAGTGCATTGTGGGCCGTTCGCGTCACTCGAATTTGGCGCGAACGGCCCAAATCGTTCGATCTTCGTCGAACGATCGAACAGCCGATGTTCGAGTCGAACGTATGTTCGACACGAACACGAAGCTCATCCCTACAAAGGAGTAAGGGAGAATACTCTTACCGGAACTGATGGATCTACTTATTAGGCAGATCGTTAAAGCGTATGAAATCCCAATGGCAAGACGCATCAGCTGGCAGGAAGACTCTGGATGTACCACACGAATCGCAGATGGTCGTTCGTTGCAAGGGAATCCCAACGTCGAAGAAACTCTGGTTTCACTGGATATCCCTGTGGTCTTCAAGTGATGACAAAATGACCTCCAATCTAGGAATCCTTTTCAGGACTGAAGGATGGTATGATGGAAAAAACCTCCAAGCAGCAACTTAATCACCCACAATCATGAAAGAAAGGGAAAATAAGGAGGTGCTCCCATGGTGCGGGTAAATGTGGGTTTATTGGAAAACCGACAAAATTTTAAAAGTGATCACAGTACATTAAGTTAAAAAAGGGCAATAAGTGGAGTGGTGAACCAAGAATAATAACGTGTACACACGACCGTTTTTCTCGTTGAGAAAAACGATTTTTTTTTTCCATTTGACGAGAAAAACGATCGTCTGTGGGCATTTTGTCGTTTTTCTCTATGAGAAAAACGGCATTAAAAACGACGAGAAAAATTAGAACATGTTCTAATTTTTCTCGTCGTTTTTTCCGACATTTTTTCTGCGGCAGTTTTCCCATAGGAAAACACTGCCGCGGAGCCCACAGACGGTCGTTATTCTCGACAAGAGAAAAAATGACGTGAAAAATGACCGTGTGTGGGGAACAAGCCGTTCCCTCGTTTTTAATGTCATTATTCACGGCGGTTTTTTAACCGCCGTGAATAATGATCGTGTGTACGCAGCATTAGAAAGGGACGACAATAAATCATATATTAAAAGGCAATATTGACTAATTTCTCCAGCCCTTGGCATAGGATCTTCCTTCTTATATGATGGACCACATCGTCTTCATAGGAACTGTACCAGAGACTCCGATTATGAGGCCCACGGCCAATTGCTTTACCAGAAGTTCCTAGAGAAAGGCTATCCTACTGTACTAAAAAATGATGCTTTTAACAATTATCGCAACCCACCCACAGGCTCATGAATTTTACCTCCTGTTACCAAGCCACCCACACGTTTTATTACACAGTTCCATGATAAGTACAGAAACATGGAAAAGATCTTAGCCGCACACTGGTCTATCCTAGTCGAAGACCCCCATTTGAAGACCACTATTGATACTAAACCCAAAGTGGCATACAGAAAATTTAGAAATATTAAGAGCAAGATTGCACCTAGCAAAGCTAAGCCAGTTCAACCTATTTTACCACGACTAGTCTGTAGGGATGAGCTTCGAGTTCAAGTCGAACTCACGTTCGAACAGCGAACAATTTGGGGTGTTCGCGGCAAATTCGAAAAGCCGTGGAACACCCTGTAAAAGTCTATGAGATAAATCTAAAGTGCTAATTTTAAAGGCTTATATGCAAGTTATTGTCATAAAAAGTGTTTGGGGACCCGGGTCCTGCCCCATGGGACATGTATCAATGCAAAAAAAAGTTAAAAAAACTGAAGTTTTTTTGGGAGCAGTGATTTTAATAATGCTTAAAGTGAAACAATAAAAGTGAAATATTCCTTTAAATTTCGTACCTGGGGGGGTGTATAATATGCCTGTAAAGCAGCGCTTGTTTCCCGTGCTTAGAACTGTCCCTGCACAAAGTGTCATTTATGAAGGAAAAAAAGTCATTTAAAAGCACTCACGGCTATAACGAATTGTCGGCTCCCGGCAATACAGAGAAAAGTCATTGATAAAAAAAAAAAAAAAATGCATGGGGGTCCCCCCAAATTCAATTTCCAGGCCCTTCAGGTCTGGTATGGATATTAAGGGGAACCCTGCGTCAAATTTAAAAAAAAATGGCATAGAGTTCCCCCCAAAAATCCATACCAGACCCTTTATCCGAGCACGCAACCTGGCAGGCTGCAGGAAAAGAGGGGGGGGCGAGAGAGCGCCCCCCCTCCTGAACCGTACCTGGCCACATGCCCTCAACATGGGGAGGATGCTTTGGGGGTCTGTGACCCCTCAAAGCACCATGTCCCCATGTTGATGGGGACAAGGGCCTCATCCCCACAACCCTTGCCCGGTGGTTGTGGGGGTCTGCGGGCGGGGGGCTTATCGGAATCTGGAAGACCCCTTTAACCACTTAACGACTGCCCCATGTACATATACGTCAGCAAAATGGCATGGACAGGCAGAATCACGTACCTGTACGTGACTGCCTTCGTATGGGTGGGGGATCCGATCGGACCCCCCTCCGGTACATGGAGCGGTGGTTTTCCGTTCGGGAGCGATCGTGATGAGGGGGTGGCTATTGGTTTCTGGCCACCCCCTCGCGATCGCTCCCGGCGAATGACATTCTTCCTCTACCTGTGTAATGCAAACACAGCCAGAGGAAGTGATGTCATCTCTCCATGCGGCGGTCTTTTCGTCCGGCGCGAGGAGAGAAGACATCTCACAGTAAGTGCACCAACACTACACTAACACGTAGGTACACATAGGCACACTTTCACCCCCCAGTCACCCCCAGATCACCCTCAGTACCCCCAGTCACAGTGTCACCGTTTGCAGTGGTCATTTTTTTTACTGATCACTGCAATCAGTGTCATTTGTGACAGTAAAAAGTTGCAGGGCAGTTAGGTTTAGGCCCCTTTAGGTCCAGGGTAGCCCCCTAACCCTCCCTAATAAAGGTTTAACCCCTTGATCGCCCCCCAGGTAACCCTTTCATCCCCTATCGCCACCGTCACTAAGCAATCGTTTTTCCGATCACTGTATTAGTGTCGGTGGTGCCCCTAGGTAGCCAGTTTTTTTTTTTAGGTCAGGTACCCCCATATATTATTTGAACCCCCTGATTGCCCCTAGAGTTAACCCTTTCACCAGTGATCACCGTATAAGTGTCACTGGTGACACTGATTAGCCAGTTAGTTATTTAGTTATTTAGGTTACCCGTCAGGTTTTTATATATCGTCAGGTACCCCCATATATTACCTAATATAGGTTTTAACCCCCTGATTGCCCCTAGTTAACCCTTTCACCAGTGATCACCGTATAAGTGTTACGGGTGACGCTGGTTGGTTAGTTTGCTTTTTATAGCATCAGAGCACCCGCCGTATATAACCCAATAAAGGTTTAACCCCCCTGATCGCCCGGCGGGTGATATCAATTAGGTTTTAGCGTCAGAGAGGGTCTGCGTCACCCCAGGCAGCGTCAGGTTAGTGCCAGTAACGCTAACACCCACGCGCAAAGCATACACCTCCCTTAGTGGTATAGTATCTGATCAGATCTATACTAGCGTCCCCAGCGGTTTAGGGTTCCCAAAAACGCAGTGTTAGCGGGATCAGCCCAGATACCTGCTAGCACCTGTGTTTAGCCCCTCCGCCCAGCCCAGCCCACCCCACCCCAGCCCACCCAAGTGCAGTATCGATCGATCACTGTCACTTACCAAACACAACACACATAACTGCAGCGTTCGCAGAGACAGACCTGATCCCTGCGATCGCTAACAGTTTTTTTTGTAGCGTTTGATACATTTGCTGACAGTCAGGTGCTTTTTTACCTGTGAATCTTACTAGTGTACCACTACATTTAGAGCCCAAAATGGCAAATCGAAGGTACACTAGTAAAGAGGCCTACGAGATTCTGAGCATGACAGATAGTGAAGAGGAGTTCACGTGTCTGTCAGATTCAGGCTCAGAATAAATTCCCGTAGAAGACAGCGGCTCCATGTCAGATAACACTGACGACGAAGACGATGAGGTCCCTGCTAAGGTCAGGCGTACCCGATCCCGATCTTCTGATGTTGTTGAGGAGTAAGAACCGCAGGGCTCTCGTATTATGGAGCAGAGTAGTACTAGCGCCGCTATTCCTTCTGGTGAACTGGCAAGCACCAGCGGCCTAGTACAGCCTGGATGTACATCCAGCACTGCAGTATCAGGTGGTGACGTGGCGAGTCCCATAAGTGCAGTTCAAGCTGGCGAGGTGGCAAGCACAAGTAGTGCCCCGCTGCCACCAAGAAGAAGACAAAGGCAGGCCCATCGTGCCCATAGTGCCCTTCCTGCAGAATTTGCCTATCCTGATTGGGTGCCAAACACTTCTGCAGAACCCGTACTTCCCCCATTCACTGCCCAACCCAGTATTCAGGTGGAAACAGCTGATTTTACGCCACTTGATTTTAATTCACAGTTTTTCACGGAAGATCTCTATAGATCTATTGTGGACCAGAGTAATTTATATGCTGGTCAGTTCATCGCCACTAATCCCCAGTTGCCTTCCATTGCCAGAGATTGGAAACCAATTACGGTTTCCGAATTTAAAACCTTTCTGGGCCTTTCCCTAAACATGGGCACACATAAATTCTCGTCAATGCGCGCCTATTGGTCCACACGCCCATATGCCCGTATTCTCTGCCTCCATGTCCAGGAAACGATACGAGCAGATCTTGCGGTTCATGCACTTTAACGACAATGAACTTTGTCGTCCACGTGGAGACCCTCAATACGATCGGCTCTGCAAAATTCGGCCCCTCATAAACCACTTCAACAAACGTTTTGCAGCCTTGTTTATTCCCGATCAAGTTGTCTGCGTTGATGAGTCCCTGATTAAATTTTCTGGCCGCTTGTCTTTCAAACAGTACCTTCCCAGCAAGCGTGCCAGATACAGGGTCAAGCTCTATAAGTTCTGTGACAGGGCAACAGGCTATGTATGGAGCTTTACGGTTTTTGAGGGAAAAGATAGTCAGGTAGAGCCGGAGAACTGCCCAGATTACATAGGGAGCGCTGGCAAGATAGTGTGGAACTTGGTGTCACCCTTATTCAGAAAGGGGTACCACTTGTATGTGGACAATTATTACATGAGCGTGCCACTGTTTAGTCACTTGTTTGATCATCAGATTGGAGCATGTGGCACCGTGCGACCTAATCGCCGGGGCTTTCCCCAGGGGAGGAAAGAAAAAATTCTGGATGGCCGCACTCTGCAAAGGATGCTGGTTTATTAATAAAATCCACAAATACAGCAAAGGCACTCAAAAGTGAACACAGAGATAGGCTAACGCGTTTCACATCGTGAGATGCTTACTCATAGCTAGCTTTCCCCAGGGGCTTGTAGATTCCCGTCTTAGGCTGGGGGAGAGAGCCTGCTTGAAGTGTAATAATTTGCTCGCTGTAAAGTGGAGGGATAATAAGAATGTTTTCCTTCTTACCTCCCTTCACGCAGATGCGACAGTCCAAATTCGTAAAAAATATACAAAATTAAAAAAACAAATATAGTTGTCGTTTTATTGTTTTCTCTCTCTCTCTATTGTTCTGCTCTTTTTTACTGTATTCTATTCTGCAATGTTTTATCATGCTTGCTTTTCAGGTATGTATTTTTTTGTTTTCAGGTGCGCCATTCAGCTGCAGCTTTGCAGGTATGGTATGGTAAAGTCTTACTGTTATACTGTAATGTTACTTTGTTTTAATGTTAACCATCATTTGCTTAGCAGGTACACCATTCAGTTGCAGCGCGGATTTATTTATCTTGACAGCAACAGCGTTTGCTCCCACGATACATAAAGCCGTGACTCCAATGCAATGCTGTAGGAGGTGATTTCACCACCACAGTTAAAAAAAAAAAGAAGCATATATGCCAAAGCATGGGGGCAGCAGGGGCGGAGGTGCGATTTTGCTCCTAATGCCGCGTACATACGGTCGAAATTCCGACGAAGGCTTGCCCGTGGAAAAGTCTGACCGTGTGTACGCGGCATAACTTTTTTGCGGGAGGATGCATATATAAATGGTGCATGTATGCCCATCATTAGAAGTGGGTGGATGAAGGGAGGTATTCTAATGGTGGGCATACCCACCGATCAATCTCTTTTTTTCGTTCAGCTAACAGGCTGCATGAAAAAAAGATTACAATACATGTCCAACAAGGACCAGCAACGTACTGGTATGTTGCGTTGCTGGACTTTGAATGGTTATACCAGAATGATGCCTGCAGGTTAAGGTATCATCTTGGTATCATTATTTTCAGCCAGCGGTCGGCTTTCATGTAAAAGCAATCCTAGCAGATAATTAGCCTCTAGACTGCTTTTACAAGCAGTGGGAGGGAATGTCCCCCCCCGGATATAAACAGCGCCATTGGGAAATTGGGAAAGCATTTTATCACACCGATCTTGGTGTGGTCAGATGATTTGAGGGCAGAGGAAAGATCTAGGGTCCAACCCCCCAATTTTTTTCAAAAAAAGAGTACCTGTCACTACCTATTGCTATCATAGGGTCATAGGGGATATTTACATTCCCTGAGATAACAATAAAAATGGTAAAAAAAAAAAAAAAAAAATGGAAGGAACAGTTTAAAAATAAAATAAAAAAGCAAAAGAAATAATAATAAAATAAAAAAAGCACTCCCCCCTGCTCTTGCGCAAAGGCGAACGCAAGCGTCGGTCTGGCGTCATATGTAAACAGCAATTGCACCATGCATGTGAGGTATCACCGCGAAGGTCAGATCGAGGGTAGTCATTTTAGCAGTAGACCTCCTCTGTAAAATGTATGTAGTTTGTCGCCGCTGCGCGTTTGTGCGCAATTTTAAAGCATGTCGTGTTTGGTATCCATGTACTCAGCCTAAGATCATCCTTTTTATTTCATCAAACATTTGGGCAATATAGTGTGTTTTAGTGCATTAAAAATAAAAAAAAGTGTGTTTTTTCCCCAAAAAATGTGTTTGAAAAATTGCTGCACAAATACTGTGTGTAAAAAAAATGCAACACCCACTATTTTAATTTGTAGGGCCTTTGCTTTAAAAAAATATATAATGTTTGGGGGTTCAACGTAATTTTCTTGCAAAAAAATAAAAATGTTTTCATTTAAACAAAAAGTGTCAGAAAGGGCTTTGTCTTCAAGTGGTTAGAAGAGTGGGTGATGTGTGACATAAGCTTCCTAATGTTGTGCATAAAATGCCAGGACAGTTCAAACCCCCCCCCCAAATGACCCTATTTTGTAAAGTAGACACCCCAAGCTATTTGCTGAGAGGCATGTTGAGCCCATTGAATATTTTTTTTTGTCCCAAGTGATTGAATAATGACAAAAAAAAAATTTACAAAAAGTTGTCACTAAATGATATATTGCTCAAACATGCCATGGTTATATGTGGAATTGCACCCCAAAATAAATTTTGTTGCTTCTCCTGAGTATGGGGATACCACATGTGTGAGACTTTTTGGGAGCCTAGCCGCGTACGGGACCCCGAAAACCAAGCACCGCCTTCTGGCTTTCTAAGGGTGTAAATTTTTGATTTTACTCCTCACTGCCAATCACAGTTTTGGAGGCCATGGAATGCCCAGATGGCACAACCCCCCCCCCCAAAATGACCCAATTGTGTAAAGTAGACACCCCAAGCTATTTGCTTTGCCACAAAGTTTTGAAAATTTAAAAAAGAAAAAAAAAAATTTCTTTCTTCATTTTCAAAAACAAATGAGAGCTGTAAAATACTCACCATGCCTCTCAGCAAATAGCTTGGGGTGTCTACTTTCCAAAATGGGGTCATTTGGGGGGTTTTGTGCTATCTTGGCATTTTATGGCCTTCAAAACTGTGATGGGTAGTGAGGAGTGAAATCAAAAATTTACGCCCTTAGAAATCCTGAAGGCGGTGCTTGGTTTTTGGGGCCCCGTACGCGGCTAGGCTCTCAAAAAGTCCCACACATGTGGTATCCCCGTGTTCGGGAGAAGCAGAAAAATTTATTTTGGGGTGTAATTCCACATATAACCATGGCATGTGTGAGCAATATATCATTTAGTGACAACTTTTTGTAAAAAAAATAATATTTTTTTTGTCATTATTCTATCACTTGGGACAAAAAAAAAATATTCAATGGGCTCAACATGCCTCTCAGCAATTTCCTTGGGGTGTCTACTTTCCAAAATGGGGTCATTGGGGGGGGTTGTACTGCCCTGCCATTTTAGCACCTCAAGAAATTAGATAGGCAGTCATAAATTAAAAGCTGTGTAAATTCCAGAAAATGTACCCTAGTTTGTATACGCTATAACTTTTGCGCAAAACAATAAATATTAATATACGCTTATTGACATTTTTTTTACTAAAGACATGTGGCTGAATACATTTTGGCCTAAATGTATGACTAAAATTGAGTTTATTCAATTTTTCTTATAAAAAAAAAATAGAAAATATCTTTTTTTTTTCAAAATTTTCAGTCTTTTTCCGTTTATATCGCAAAAAATTAAAATCGCAGAGGCAATCAAGTACTATTAAAAGAAAGCCCTATTTGTGGGAAGAAAAGGCCGCAAATTTCGTTTGGGTACAACATTGCATGTCCGCGCAATTTCCAGTTATAGTGCCAAATTGTAAAATCACCTCTGGTCTTTATGCTGCGTATTGGTCTGGGGCTTAAGTGGTTAACAAAGGGGACCCCCAGATCCCGGCCCACCCCCTATGTGAAATGGTAGGGGTATATTGTACCCCTACCATTTCACAAAGAAAGTGTAAATTTTAAAAAAAAAACACAGACAGACACAGTTGGGAAAGTCCTTTATTAAAAAAAAAAAAAAAACCCATTCCAGCGATGTAATCCAGTGTCCCGCGGTGATCCGATGTCCAGCGCTGCAGTCTCCTCCAGTCTCCACTCCACACGAAACCCCCATGACGTACGAGGGGGCGGGGTCACCCGCCACATCATAGGGTAAGCCACAGCTTTCCCCGCTTGCTGGGGAATAGCCAATGACGTAGGCGTACGTCACCGTCGGATCACCGTGGGACACTGGATTACATCGCTGGAATGGTTTTTTTTTTTTATAATTGTTTTTTTTAATAAAGGATTTTCCCAACTGTGTCCTCGGCTCCTCCGGCCACTGAGGGGCGTGCGAGTGCCTCCGGCGGTGCACGCGCATGCCCGCTGCATCACTGAGATGCCGATGCGTGTGCCTGGTGGCCGCGATGTCCGCCAGGTACCCGCGATCGGCCGCTACACAGCCAAGGACGTGGATCTGTGTGTGTAAACACACAGATCCATGTCCTGTCAGGGAGAGGAGACCGATGCTGTGTCCCTTGTACATAGGGACACAGACCGGTCACCTCCCCCAGTCAGTCCCCCTCCCCCCACAGTTAGAATCACTCCTAGGACACACATTTAACCCCTTCCTCGCCCCCTAGTGTTAACCCCTTCCCTGCCAGTCACATTTATACAGTAATCAGTGCATATTTATAGCACTGATCGCTGTATAAATGTGAATGGTCCCAAAAATGTGTAAAAAGTGTCTGATGTGTCCACCGCAATGTCACAGTCCCAATAAAAATCACAGATTTGCCGCCATTACTAGTAAAAAAAAAAAATAATAAAAAAAAAATTCATAATTCCGTCCCCTATTTTGTAGGCACTATAACTTTTGCGCAAACCAATCACTATACGCTTATTGCGATTTTTTTTACCAAAAATATGTAGAATAATATGTATCGGCATAAACTGAGAAAATATATATATTTTTTTTAAAAATTGGATATTTATTATAGCAAAAAGTAAAAAATATTGTGTTTTTTTTCTAAATTGTTGCTATTTTTTTGTTTAATAGCGCAAAAAATAAAAACCGCAGAGGTGATCAAGTACCACCAAAAGAGAGCTCTATTTGTGGGAAAAAAGGACGTCAATTTTGTTTGTGGGAGCCACGTCGCATGACCGCGTAATTGTCAGTTAAAGCGACGCAGTGCCAAAAGCTGTTTTTTTTGCCTGGGCAGGAAGGGGGGGGGGTATATGTGCCCAGTAAGCAAGTAGTTAATATACTTCAGCGTTTTTTATATTTTTATACACATATGTAGTCTCCTCTATTGTATTAAAGTCTGTAGCAGTTTTAGATGAGCGATTCCACCGCTATTTGTATGTTTATTTATGCCAGTCTATTTATTTATTGTTGGTTAAGTTTGTTGCCGTTCTTTGTATTTTGGGCCGCACTGTGGGACCTGTAGTCCCACGGCGCCGACATAAACATATAAGTATAAGCCCCCATAGTGCACCATCAGGCCAATAGAAGGAGCAGTGGCTCCGAGCGCGTAGCCCAATCAGCCCTTTGCTATTCCTGCCTAACCCTCCCCCGGAGAGTTAGGCAGTCTCCACATCTTTGCAGCCTATGGATCCGGGACGAGGACTACAGGAATTTACAGATGAGTCTGTCTTTCTTATCCTTCTTTTAAGTGTGATCTGTATCTTGTGTCATTAAAAGAACCTTCCTAATACTGCACTTAGGTGGCGCTTCCTTTTTTCTACCCTTGCTTGTCTACCACAGAGTCAGCTCTCTGAGGACAGCAGCCGCCATTGAACAGCCATATCATCTACCTCTTTTAACACTTGAACTGCTGGTCATTCTAATGGACTAATCGCTATACTCCATCTATATATGCATTTTATATTTGCGCTGGTAAGTGTGCTGGACAATCGTTTGTTTTATTTGGACTGTGCAATGTTCTTCCGTGTGCACCTTATTTCAAAAGCTAGTTATAAATTTGGGTGGCTGTCAATTCTTGTATAGCTTGTACATTGAATTTGGACATTGGAACACATTGGATGCCTTCAGCTGCCACTGTGATCTTGCTAGGCTTATAATGTTTCCCTGCACCTGTAAGGAGAAATGGACTCCCTCCAGGCATACCTGCCTTTAATTTATCCACTGCTATTTTATATAAGCTCTAACTTGGACACTCTCAAATATAAGAAAACTGTAAAAGAGGAGCATTGGTGAGGCACTTTGGCTTTTACATACATTTTCAGATGTGCGCAAATAAAATCTTTGTTATATTCAAGGATTACCACATAATAAACATTGAACTAAACAAACAACATGGTGTGAGAGTTTTATGTTTTCTTGCTTCTTTTCCCCACAACCCTCTGCCAAACCTCCTATTAAGCCTCGTACACACGGCCGAGAATCTCGTCGCAAAAAAAACGTTGTTTTTCTCGACGGGTTTCTTGTCAAGCTTTCCTTGCATACACACAGTCAATCCAAAATCTCGTCGGTCTAAAAGCGCGGTGACGTACAACACGTACGATGGCAGTATAAAGGGGAAGTTCAATTCTCATGGCGCCACCCCTTGGGCTGCTTTTGCTAATCTCGTGTTGCCGCGTGTTAGTAAAAGTTTGGGAAGAGACGATTCGCGCTTTTCAGACTTCGTGCTTTCAGATCGATTTCTGTGGTTCAGTTGGTGCTTGTGGGTTCGTATCTTGTCTTTTAGGGCATGTAGTCAGGTCGTATCTGTTTTTCAGTGTGTTCTTGTCCACTCGTTTCTGATTTTCAGGTCGTTCTTCATAGGCCTTGCTGTACTTCAGTTCGTTCTGTTTAGTTCATTCTGATCAGATGACCGTTTTCTAGCCATGTTGCGGATACGTTCTCGTCGTAGAGATCGTGTTGTGCATCGTCTTTGTGTTTCTGTTGGTCTTCTTGTCTTGGACCAAGACGAGTCCATGAACAGGGTGAGGAGGAGTTCATGGACCAAGAATTGGTTGCTCCAGCGGGACCAATTCTCTCACATGCCTTTGTTGCGGGAGATCGTGGAGAATAATCCTGAGGACTACAGGAATTTTCTTCGGATGTCTGACCCCGTTTTTCAGCATCTGTTGGCTTTGGTGTCCCCCTATATCACCAGGCAGGAGACCGTTATGTGGGAAGCCATCAGTGCTGAGCATGGGCTCATCGCCACCTTACGCTACCTGGCGATATGGAGAAGTCTGCAGGACCTGAAGTTCACGACAGGCATCTCCCCCCAGGCTCTGGGCGTCATAATCCCAGAGACCTGTTCTGCCATCATTATGGATGGGTAAGCAAGTATATTACCATATGGTTATCGTGCCCCCCTTCCTCCCCTCTATCAAATATCACCTCACCATACTCGGCCAGGACTGGGCTCAAGCCTTTGTCCCTTCATGGACTGTCTGCAATAGATCATACTCAGAATAAGTTCCATGCCATATTGCTGAGTGCAATCCAGTGCTCATTACACTGCATCAATAGTCTTACCAGCTTATACAGGTTCATCTATTGATGTATGGAGCTGCACTGCATGAACATTGTATCAGCAGGTATATTTGCCAACACGGCTTGATTCTAACACTCCAGTCTGGATTTAGATTTGAGTCATCGTTCATTCTACAGCCTAAACCCCACATTGGTTTGGTTTGAACAGTCCTTTCATTCAACAAATGCTGCAAGTTCCGGTTATTGATACAATATCTACCCGGTCATTCAGGGTTCATTCTTAGTAAGGACACTTAGGAGTAGTAGAGCAGGCGGCTGAAGTCCACCCAGGCCATCATTTTTACTTTTTCCAACAGTGCACTGTGTATGTGTGTTTTTTCATGTTTTTATTCTAATGTGCATATATTCAGGAGAAACCCTTTCCCCTACATGAGTATATCCATACTGTTAGGTTGATATGTGATTATTTAGATAGCATTCGACCAATAAAGTCTTTTCTAATTTTCTATTACCAAATGTATTGTGGTTGATTCACCCTATAACCGTCTATTGGGTTGTCCCAATCTCCCGTCCCCCCCTCTCCCTTTTTGTTTCCATCTGCCATCATCCAAGTCCTGCAGGATGACTATATGAGGGTAAGTTTTCTCATTTTACATCACATTCTATGTATTTAATGTATGATAATGTATTGTATTCCTTTCATCCTTCCCTAATTACCATGATTGTAATATGCTGTGAACGTTCCCTTTGTCCCCATGCATGCTGTAATTTATTTAGTCCTTTTTTGGTCTACATGCATATTTCCCTTCACTTACCTCTCCAGCATGCTCTCCTGGGCCCAACCTCATCTAGCCTAGTCTGTTAACAATGTATTTTGTCAGCTCCATTGTAGTGCTCCCCCACCCCCCTCAAATGGTTTCTAAAGTTTACATTTTCCAGAATTAGATTTTTGGGGGGGTCCCAAACTCATCTAACCCCCCCAAAAGAAAAACAATGGGCCATCAGAGGGGGGTGAGCAATGTGATAATTGTTCTTTATATTTTTTTTTTATTACAAACGTTTTTTATTGAGAGAAGACAATAAAGTAGTACATACATCTGAAAATCTGCGTATCACATAGTACAGGTTGAAATATAATCATAAATGTCAACGCAGTGACAAAAAAGGAGACAGAAAGAAAAAAACAACAAAAAATTTACTTTGAAGCATCTGAGAGAAGCCATAGCGGATTACAGAGAACCTACAGGAAACATAGTCTTACATATGAGGTATAACAGAGAGTGGGTGTAGTAGCCTCCCATGGTCTAAAGCTGTTGGGGAGTCTGCGTCAGCGGCTAAGATTGTGGCAATAGAATATGCCTATGTGAGTTCCAGGGATTCCACCTTTGGTCAAATAAGTGCATCCTGTCATTTAGCGTATATAGAATCCTTTCCATTATCATAATCGAGTCCATCCTATGAAGGATGGAGGCGATAGGGACTGTAGGGGACTTCCAATGCAGGGCAATGGCCCACAGAGAGGCCAAGCAAACTGTGTGGATAAGGCCTTCTTCAGAGTGAAGCGTACCTGGGATAGATGCACCAAGGAGGCACATAGAGGCCGTAAGATGTACTGGAGTACCTGATAGTGCTGATGCTAGAGCCATCACTGTGGTCCAAATAGGGGAAAGTCGATCACAGTCCCAAAATATATGCATAAAGGTCCCAGGAAGGCGACAACCTCTGAAGCAGAGGTCAGAGGTACCCGGGAAAATAGAGTGAAGTCTGGATGGGGTATAGTACCACCTGGTCAGTACTTTATATGCTGTTTCTCTGACAGCTAGGGATTTAGACACTTTGCGTAGGTTAGTCAGCATTGTGTCCCAGTCGTCCGAGTCAAAGATTTCGTTGCAGTCAGCTTCCCATTTACGCTTATACGGGACCGCCCCGGGAAACAACGCAGTGAGATGTTCTTTATATTTTTACCTTTAAATAATCCTTAAACAAAATGTTATACTGATGTTGGCCAAGAATGTTTTTGTATAATCTGCTTGCAATGTTATTTGCATAAGTACTAATATTTTTTTTTCTTGTTTGATTCCCCAGCTTCCTTTCACGCCACAGGAATGGCAGACTGTGGCATCGGAGTTTGCCAGGCGGTGGGACTTCCCCAACTGCGGTGGAGCCATTGACGGGAAGCACGTCCGCATCGTGCCACCACCCTGTTCGGGCTCCTTTTTTTACAACTACAAGGGGTTTCATAGCATTGTGCTGATGGCGGTGGTGTCAGCACAGTATGAATTCCTCTATGTGGATGTGGGGAAGAATGGCCGGATGTCGGATGGGGGAGCCAGACGGAGTTTGCTCTTCGTCTACAGGGTGATGACCTTGCATTGCCACCGGATGCAGGGAATTTGGAAGGACTCCCCTTTGTCTTTTTGGCTGATGAAGCCTTTGGTCTGGGTCCGCATCTCAGAGCCCGAAGAGTTGTGGAGAATGCCTTCGGGATAATGGCCAGCCGGTTCCGCCTATTTTTAACAAGTATTCACATGGCGGAGTACAAACTAAACTATATAGTATTTTGTTGCTGTGTTCTCCACAATTTTTTGCGCAAGCAATCGCCAACTTATATGGCCACAATTGGGCCAGAGGCCGGACTTGCAGCAGACAATGCCCTGCCGGGCCTTGAACATGTCCGTGCTGGCTTGCCCCCCCAAAGTGCCCGTGCAATCTGGCAGAACTATGTGGACTATTTCATGGGTAGGGGGGTCATTCCAATGCCAGCCAATCTTTGATAGTTTTTACTATTTACCCAAAAAATTTATAAATATTCTGAACCTTCATTTTGTATATTTTCTTTGTTTTTATTTTAGCTGTCTGTTAGTTTTTCAAAGTCTACTTGTAGTGCCAAGTGTATTTTCCTTAGTAAAGACCAAACATTTCACTGGTAAAAACAAAACTAAACACAAAAAAGGTTATAGTGGATTTTAACCACTTGCCGCCCGCCCTATAGCAGATTGACATCGGCAAAGTGGTTGCAAAATCCTGACAGGACGTCATATGACGTCCTCCTGATTTTGAGGCGCTGCGCGCCCCCGGGGGCGCGCATCGCGGCGATCGTTGCTGCGGGGTGTCAGTCTGACACCCCGCAACTCCGATCTAGGTAAAGAGTCTCCGATGGAGACTCTTTACCACAGGATCAGCCATGTCCAATCACGGCTGATCACAGTGTAATCACAGTCTGTCAGACGCGAGTAGAGGAGAGCCGATCGGCTGCTCCTCTGACAGGGGGGTTTGTGCTGATCGATTATCAGCACAGCCCCCCGAGGATGCCCCCACTGGACCACCAGGGATGCCACTGGACCACCAGGGATGCCAGCACCAGGTATGCCACCCTAGACCACCAGGGATGCCAGTTAGTGCCCCCTAATGGATGCCAATCAGTGCCCACAATGGATGCCAATCAGTGCCCACAATGGGTAGGCATTTTTGTTTGGCACTGATTGGCATCCATTACAGTACATCAGTGCCGCCTATCAGTGCCCACCCGTGCCACCTATCAGTGCCCATCCGTGCCACCTATCAGTGCCCATCCATGCCCATCCGTGCCGCCTATCAGTGCCCATCCGTGTCGCCTATCAGTACCCATCCGTGCCGCCTATCAGTACCCATTCGTGCCGCCTATTAGTGCCCATACGTGCCGCCTATCAGTGCCCATACGTGCCACCTACCCGTGCCCATCTGTGCCGCCTATCCGTGCCCATCTGTGCCGCCTACCCCGCCCATCCATGCCGATTATCCGTTCCACCTATCAGTGCCGCATATTAGTGCCCATCATCAATGCCACCTCATCAGTGCCACCTCATTGTTGCCACCTCATCGGTGCCCGTCAGTGCAGCCCCATCAGTGAAGGAGAAAACTTACTTATTTAAAAAGTTTTGTAACTGAAACAAAAAAAATACTTTTTTTTTCAAAATTTTTGGTCTTTTTTTATTTTTTTTAGCAGAAACTAAAAATCCCAGAGGTGATCAAATACCACCAAAAGAAAGCTCTATTTGTGGGGAAAAAATTATAAAAATTTCGTTTGGGTACAGTGTAGCATGACCGCGCAATTGTCATTCAAAGTGCAACAGCGCAGAAAGCTGAAAATTGGTCTGGGCAGGAAGGTGTTTAAGTGCCCAGTAGACTTGTGCACAACGGAAAAATTCGTTCCGTTTCGGTTCGTTTCTTTCCGGTCCTGTTGATTCGTAATCATTCGTAATTTTGCTAGACGGGATTTTTCGTGTTCGGACTCATTCGTATTTTTGCAAGCGACATTTTTCGTTGAATTTTTTGTTGCTTTATAATTCGTACTTTCGGTAGAGTACGTTGTTTTTCGTTGATTCTGGACACAACTCCTACTTTCGTAACTTTTTTTGGGTTCGTACTTTCGGTAGAGTACGTTGTTTTTCGTTGATTCTGGACACAACTCCTACTTTCGTAACTTTTTTTGGGTTCGTTGATTCGTAATTTTCCGTGTCTCTCTCACAACGACGCTGCCTATTATGCCTAATGTGCTTCGAATGGATTTGTACTTTTCTAAATACATTGTGGTTATTTGTAACGATTCGAAATCTCGTATTTTACTTTCGTTTTTAACATGCGGCTATAGGCTCCGCCCCTGTACACCATTTTGAGAGGGTTCAGCACGGTGAGGGAGAAGCAGAGAGCAGAGCAGAGTGTTATTGTGCTTCGAATGGATTCGAAATCTCGTATTTTACTTTCGTTTTTTACATGCGGCTATAACCTCCGCCCCTGTACACCATTTTGAGAGGGAGTTCAGCACGGTGTGGGAGAAGCAGAGAGCAGAGCAGAGTGAGTGTTATTGTGCTTCGTATGGATTCGTACATTCGTAACTTTTTCATAACGAATTATGCCGAAGACATTCGGGCATTCGCTATTTGCGGTATAATTTATTTCGGATTCGGTCTTATTCGTAATTGCTTTGTTCGGAAATTCGAATGCTTCCGAATGTCCGAAAGTTGCTAAATTCGGACGAATTTCAATTCGTTACGAAACGAATTGCACAAGCCTAGTGCCCAGTATGGAAGTGGTTAAAAATAGAAGCCACACTTTTTTGTTATTTCCATGTTTTTTACTCTGTGCACAATCAAGCCCCGTACACACGATCGGTTTGACTGATGAAAACCGTCCGATGGATGGTTTTCATCAGACCAACCGATCGTGTATGGTACCCATCGGTCTTTTTTCCATCGGTTGGAAAAAATAGAACTTGTTTTAAAATTTTCCGATGGATAAAAAACCGATGGAAATTTCCGATCGTCTATGGGCAAGTCCATCGGTTAAAAAACCCACGCTTGCTCAGACTGAATTAGGAGACGGGAGCGCTCGTTCTGGTAAAACTAGCGTTCCTAATGGAGAGAGCACATTTGTCATTCTGCAAGTTATTGCTTCGTTTAATGCAGCACATTTTTTTTGCTTTAGAACGGTCTTTACAATGTCATTTTGGCAGCAGATCTTTCTCATGAGTTCTGAGAAACGTATGTCTTTCTTCTTTCTTGTGATCTTAGGAATAATTTGTTTAATTCTTCAAGGCCGACCTCACAAATTACACCTTTTTTTTTGTTTTTGTCTTTAAATTTGTTGTGCATTTTTTGGTGTGTCAATTTCTCAGAACAACATATTATTTTTATTTTTTACTCATGGAGGTTGGTGTCCCTTGTTATTAATTACACATTGTATTTATGAAATCTTATTGCTACTTCCAAAAAAAACACATCAGGCATGTATGTTGGCTGAAATCAAATTTCCCTTTATTTCGGAAAAAAAAAAAACGAAGGGCAACTATTCAGAAATTAGCAGAGAATATCAAGTCATTAGATCCCATATGCAGACCTGACTATGATCAATAATAAAATCAACAACAGCATGAAATCAGGAGCAGCAGCCAAAGACATACATCATCCCAAGCTGTGGTACTCCATCAACCTTCAATTTCTGGATGAGCAGCTCGAGGCCAGGGAATCACCTCCTGCTCTTCCCTGTAGCCTTCCTTCCACGCCTCTCTGCAGCGTTCTCTCCACGGCCCCGTCCACGCACCCTTGCAGGCTGGGCCACTGTGGGTGGTGATGTGGCAGGAGGAGGAGGAGAAGGAGGAGAGGGATTGGCCTGCTGCGAGATATGGGTGGCCTCAGTCAGCAGCCCCCTCGCCCCCATGTGTACGGCCATATATATGAGGTGCTCACAAAGGGCCCGTTGTCCCGCCTCCATTCTGAGCAACTTATCCGCCAGATATGTGCTAAAGCCCTCCGTAGGGTTGAGGGGGGCCCTCATAATGGCAGCAGCCTCCTGAATCATCTTTAGTGACTCCTCCTCCACTTGTGTCATCCGCCGTTGTTTTGGCGGTCTGACGTGGAGGGGAGCCACTTGGGAGACGGTGCTGCCACTAGGCCTGGGGACCTGCTGAGTCCCACTTGGCCCTGCCTCCTCCTGCCTGCCACACTCCTGACCCTCTTCCTCCTGGCTTGCCTCATCCTGTTTTTAAAATAAAATGAAAAATTGGCTTATTTGGGGAATCTATCACACACAATTTTGATCTCATTACTGTTTTGTTTGTTTTTTGGGGGGGGGGTATATCATTTATGGCTAATCCAAACAGTTCAACACAATATTACTTAGTGGACAATAATTAGGGTCAAAAATACTATACCTGGCTGAAGATTTGAAGATCTGGCTCTTCTAGCTCGGGAGGCTCCTCCTCCGCCTCTGCAGGGGTGGAGGGAAGGGTGGAAGGAACGCTGGAGGGAAGGGTGGAAGGAAGGGTTGAGGGAAGGCTGGAAATAGATTCCCTGGCCTCGATCTGGTCATCCAGAAATTGAAGATGTCTGTAGTACCACAGCTTGGGCTTTACTACATCGTCGGCTGCTGCTCCTGATCTCTTTGACTGGCGCACTTCCTTGTATTTTTTTTATAGGAATTACGCAGGTTGTTGATTTTATTATTGATCATAGTGTAGTCTGCATCTGGGATCCATGGCTTCATATCCTCTGCTAATTTGGTAATAGTTGCCCGACGTACATCACTCTTGTGGTACGCTGGGTGTTTCAGTTCCCACAGGTTGCGCTGTTCCTTATATTTTTCTATAAAAATCAGCATCACCTCCGGCTCTCGTAGTTTATGCATCTTTTTGGATCAGCAAGTAAAAAAATAAAGTTAAAAAAATAAAAGGATCAGAATTGATTCTCCTCAACTTATCACAATATTGCCCTTTACAATCATGAACCATTATAGGCCACTGCAGGCCCGAGTTCCCTTCTTACCTTAGTTCACTTTGTTGGTTCACTTCCGGTCGTCCTTACTCCGCGCATCCCTAATAACTTCTTTCCCCTTTTTATACCCTGCGCATTCGTGTAACTCCGCCCTCGTCGCCCGCCCATGACGGACTTTTTCAGCATTTCCCCGCCCCTTAACGAACGGCGCACAGTGTGGGACGGCGACATGTCGCAGACACAGGTGACTTCTTTACTAGAAATTACAGACGAGGAAAGCCCGGAGGCGGAAACGTCACGATCCAGTAAAAAAAGATACAAGGCGACTAATATGTCTTTTTCTGAGATGGCGGAGATGGTGGACATTCTACGGAGGAAGGATTATGACGGCAAGCATGGCCCATACGACACCCCTAAACTCCGGAAGTCACAAATTATGGACAAAGTTGCGAAGACTCTCTATAAAAAATATGGGGTCAGGAGATCCAAGGAACAACTCCGTAAAAGGTGGTCAGACCTGAAGCTCAGGGAGCCGGAGCGGTATAGGAAGCTTATAAAAAGCATTGAAAAAAGTAAGTTTATTTTACTGTGTTCTTTCACATTGTAATATGTATTCTTCCATGTTTTGCAACATGTGCTTGGCTTGACTGGTTTCACATTTTTCAATCTCAACTTTTCTGTTAAGTGGAGAGTCCACTTATTTGCTAAATGTGTGGATAAAAATATTGCTGCTCTTCCCCCAAACATGTTTGGCACATATCCACGTAAACTACATGTGGGCATGCCTCATTTTACTTCAACAATGTTTATCTACACATTGTTGGCTAGATGATGTGTTGTAAGGAAATTTAGAATGTGAATGAAAGAATAAACTGTATTCTGGGTAAAGGAGATGACACTCCAGCAGTTGTGTACTTTTTTTTTGATCTTGATCAAGATACTATACTCTTGGCCACATGACCAAATTTCTTAACGGTGTCACACACAGGTGCTCCAGTGGATACCTTGGTGGTTATCCAAGTGTATTTGTGAGTGTCCTCAAAAATAACATGTTGCTTTTTTGAGTTTGCAAGATCTCATATGTTCATCTTGAAACTCAGGGCCAAATATCAATTGGACCCCACTTTAAAACATTAAGAATCCATTTTCAGGCCTAAAAAGTCTGTGTGCTAAAGGATACATTATTTTTTCAATTCCCATAAGGGAGAGGAGACTGGGAGGACACCATGCTCAGGAGATGAGGAACCCCACACCACAGAAACTCCCCGAAGATCCCAAAGCAGACCAAGTTCAGCAGGTTCAGGAAGCGGAGGGGGAGAAAGCGGAGGTGGAGGAAGGGGAGGTGAAGGAAGGAGAGGTGGAGCTTATCAGCACAACAGGTCAGTGTCTGTCACCACAACTTCAAGGTAAATACAGATGTAGGCCTGCATAGTTTTAAAATATTTGTTTCTTTTTAGGGACTGAACGTGGGGGTGTGTCAGGAAGTCCAAATCCTCCATTCTCGAGTGCCAGCGCCAAAATAATCATTCAGGAAATCATGGAATGCAGTAGTGAAATGGACATTATGAGAAAGAGAATGATTGTGATTGAGCAAAAATATAAAAACATGATAGATATTTTGGGGAGAATAGTGTGAACCCTTTTTGTGTGTTTTGTTATGCGTCCGAAATTTTCTATGGGATTTCCACAAGCCCAAATGTGAAGATGCACACACTGAAGACTCAACATGTGCTATCTGCCGTCACAGGATATCTATGT
Source organism: Rana muscosa (assembly GCA_029206835.1). Lineage (NCBI taxonomy): Eukaryota > Metazoa > Chordata > Amphibia > Anura > Ranidae > Rana > Rana muscosa. Next base: position 623,846,863 of record CM055116.1, on the reverse strand, counting down.
CCCTGTTTTGGGGGTGCAACCTCTTCCTCCCTCCTCAAGTAGGGGAGAGGAAGGGTTTTCACCCCCAAAGCACGTCCATTGATCCCCCATGATGGCAGATAGCACATGTTTACCTTAGCCATGGGATCATGTTGAAGATACCCATTTGAGCCCCAAAAATAAAGTGTGGTTCTTCACATTTGGGATGGATCAGGGGTAACATCACCCCATCTCCTGTTTGTCTTTTTCACTGTGTTATTTTATAACTTTTTTAGGAAAAAAAATTTGGCTTTTGACCCATGCATGTTTCTGCAAAAAAAGCCACACAAAAAAAAATAATAATATTTCGAAAAACAACCAAAACTGTGGTGCAATCAATAAAAACATTCGGGAAGTCTAAAAAAGGTGTGCCTTTTTCTTTCTATGCTCTATAGCAGTTCTGAAGATGCAAAAAGAGTGTTTTTACCTCTGAGATTTGAGGCTATTTACTAAGGACAAATACACTTGGCACTACTAGAACCTGGGAGACACGTAAACCACAAATACAAGAATGACAACACAAGTTAGTAGTAAATCAAATATTTTTGTTTATTTTAAAAAGGGACAATCAAAGGTCAGATGTGGGCTGGCATTGCGATGGCCCCCCTACCCGTGAAGTACTCTACGTATTTCTGACGTACTTCACGGGCACTTTGGGGGGCCAAGCCAGTACGGGCAGTGCTGAGGCCGGTCAGATTTATCAGTTCAGAGGGACCGGCCTCAGGCCCAACTGATGACACATAATTTGTGGAGAATTTCCGATCCGTAAAAAATTGTGCAACAAGCAGCAGCAGTAGACAATGTTGTTGAGTTTATAATCCGCCAAATTTATAGCTGTCTGGAACAGGCGGAACCGGCTGGCCATTATCCCGAAGGCATTCTCCACAACTCTCCGGGCTCTGGCCAGCCGGTAATTAAAAACCCTCCTCTCCGGGTTGAGGGTGCGTTGGGGAAATGGCCGCATGAGGTGTGGTCCTAGTCCAAAAGCTTCATCCGCAATGAAAACGAACGGTAGCCCTTCCACGTTCTCTGCATCTGGAGGCAGTGCAAGACCCCCAGCCTGCAGACGGTGAGCGAACTCCGTCTCTGCGAATGCTCCGCCATCGGACATCCGGCCGTTCTTCCCCACGTCCACATATAGGAACTCGTACCGTGCCGACACCACCGCCATTAACACTATGCTATTAAAACCTTTATAGTTGAAATAGTATGACCCCGAACGGGGTGGCGGCACTATGTGGACGTGCTTCCCATCAATTGCCCCTCCGCAGTTGGGGAAATCCCACCGCTGGGCAAATTGGGAGGCCACAGTCAGCCATTCCTGTGGTATGTTAGGGAACTGTGGAGTCAAACAAAAAGAAGACATTAGTATGGTTTATGTTTACAGTGCAAGCAGATTACACACAAAAACATTGTTGACCAACATCATTCTAACATTATTATTTAGGGGAGTATTTCCTACCAATAAACAAAGGCCCACTTAGCAGATGCCTCACCCCCGCTGAGTGGACATTCTAAAATAAACTAAGGGGGGGGGCTAAGGTGATTGTGGGGGATCCAAAAAAAGGCAAAAGCACTCTGCTGAGCTTGATTGAGAACTTTAACATTTTTAACATCTTTAGGGGGGGGGGAGGGTTGTCAAACTACGCGGGCAATGACCGTAAAAAAATGAAAAGGAAAATAGAAGGCTAGCTGGGTTTGCGCCCAGGATAGCATGCTGGAGAGGTTAGTGAAGGGAAATAGGCATGTAGGGTCCAAAAAGGCCTTTACAGGTAAAAACATGCATGGGGAAAATGGGGACATTACCAGGATATTACAAAAAGGCAAAATTGGGTTAGGAGGGGAAAAATAAGAAGATTCTAAAACAATCAAAACATATAATGTGAGGTTAAAGGAGCAAAATTACCTTCATATAGTCCTTCTGCAGGACCTGAATGATGGCTGAACACGTCTCAGGGATAATGATCCCGAGAGCCTGGGGGGAGATGCCTGTTGAGAACTTGAGGTCCTGCAAGCTTCTCCCAGTCGCCAGGTATCTCAACGTGGCAATAAGCCTCTGCTCGGCAGTGATGGCCTGGCGCATCACAGTGTCCTGCCTCGTTATATAGGGGGACAGCAAATCCAACAGACGGTGAAATACGGGGTCCGTCATCCTGAGATAATTCCTGAAATCATCAGGATTATTCTCATGGATTTCCCGCAGCAGAGGCATATGAGAGAATTGGTCCCGCTGGAGCAACCAATTCTTAGTCCATGAACTCCTCCTCACCCTGTTCACGGACTGAACTCGGGTTACAGTGTTAACTGCAACACCAAGCCCAAAGCCAGCTTGAGCTCGAGAACGAGAACGCACTTCAAACATGGTTTTAAACCGGTCGGCTGGTCAGAACGCACTCAAACAGAACGCACCGTGGAACAGCAAGGCCTGAGAAGAACGACCTGAAAAACAGTAAACAAACGGCCAAGCAGGCACTGCAAGGCAGTAACGACCTGACTGCACGCACTGAATCACAAATACAAACCCACAAGCACAAACTGAACACCAGGAAATGATCTGCAAAGCACGGAGACTGAAAAGCGCGAATCGGCTCTCACCAAACTTTTACTCACACGCGGTAACACGAAATCAGCAAAAGCAGCCCAAGGGGTGGCACCATTAGATTTGTTCGGCCCTTTTATAGCGCGTCGTACGTTTTGTACGTGCCGTCGTTTTCTTGCCGTCGGTTTTTTAACTGATGGTGTGTGGCCAAGACTGATGAAAAACAGTTTCATCGGATTTCCGATGGTCAAATCCATCGGACGAAAATCCATAGGTTATCTGATCGTGTGTACAGGGCTTTACAAATGGTCTTTAGAACATTTTTGGTGTGTCTACTTTTTTTAAACACATTTTTTTGTTTTGACCTAAACTGGCAAATTTTTTTGGTTATGAAATTACAAAAATTCTCCTAAACATACCTCAAAATACAACAATGTAAACCTCTAGGCCAGGGATATGCAATTAGCGGACCTCCAGCTGTTGCCAAACTACAAGTCCCATGAGGCATAGCGAGACTCTGACAGCAGCAAGCATGACACCAAGAGGCAGAGGCATGATGGGACTTGTAGTTTTGCAACAGCCGGAGGTCCGCTAATTGCATATCCCTGCTCTAGGCAAGATCTCAGACCTTGGATTTTTCAAAAAAGGTCTATCTGCCCTTCCTAAGATGGAGTGTTGTCACCCCTGAACAAGACAAATTTTAAAGATGCACACAATTTTTTGGAGGGTAAAATGGGTTATTTTCTTCCTCATCCCTATTGTCAACATGTGCTATCCGCCATCATGGGGGATCAATCGACATGTTTTGGGGGGGGGGCAACCCCTTCTTCCTTTCACCTACTTGAGTTGTGAGGAAGGGGTTGCCCCCACAAAACACGTTCATGGAGATCCCGTGATGGCAGATAGTACATGTTGACCCACTGTGTGCATTTTCAAATTTTGTCTTTTAGTAAAAGTGCTAAAAAAGTGACTAAAAACTTAGAAAAAAAAGGGGGGTTTTATTCTATTCGCCCAAACACATCAATGATGTCCTTAAATGTATTCTCCATAGCATTCATCCTTTTCTTCATGAAGTCCAGTTGAGTACTACAATCCATTATTTGTTGGATGATTCTTTGTGCACTATCACTGGAGAATCAAGGATATTCATCAACATGTTCATCCCCTAAAATAAAATAAAAAATCATAAAAATCTGCATGCCTACATCTCTTACCTGAAGCTGTGGTGACAGATACTGACCTGTTGTTGTAGTGACAAGTTCCACCACCTCATCCACTTCTCCTTTCTCCTCTTCTCCTTCCTCCACCTCTCCTTTATCCACTTCTACTTCCTCCACATCCTCAGGTTGGGGAGGTTGGGGTTCTTTAGAAGGTGTGGGGTTCCTGGGCTCCGAGGAGTGGTGTCCTCTCAGTCTTCTCTCCCCTATGAGAATGAAACAAATGGTACACTTAGCACACACATATTTGAAGTCATAAATAGGAATATGAAACATGGCTTGCAAGTGGGGTACAATTGTCGGTTTTGGCACAGTTCCAAGCTGAAGACAAGATTTTTGAACTTAACAAAGCTGGAATACTGACCTTTTTGTGACAATTTTCTCACATGCCCCCCCCTCCAGTACCCACTGTAGCACCTGTGTTGGACACCCCAAAAAGGTTGTTCTGGTGGCCCACACTATAGTGCTCCTGTGAGTGCAGATGTGTAAACAACTGCTGAGTGTCCTCTCCTTTACATTGATTCAAGTTTGCATTTCATTCTAGTTCCAAACACATCATCTAGACAACAATGTCATAACATTTATGGAATCTAAACAGAAATTTTACCAAAAATTAAAAAACATGGATTTTGACAAATCATCGTATGTAGGGTGCAAACGATGTGTCTGTATCGACCGATTACTGTGCCCACTAAATTTTTTTAAATGTCATTTTAGAATGAAATCAACAACATGGAGCAACATGCAAGTTATGAAATACAACAATAGGGACACAGGAGAAGTACTTACTTTTTTTTAGCATTCTGTTAATGCTCCTTAACTGCTCCGGCTCCCTCAGTTTGAGGTCAGACCACCTCTTTCTGAGCTGCTCCTTTGATCTTTTCACACCGAAATTCTTCTTTAGACTTTTCACTACTTGCTTCATAATTTTGGCCTTCCTTCGATTAGGCTGGGAATATGGCCCATGCTTTGCATCATAATCAGAATTGTTCAATATGGCCACCATCTCTGTCATCTCCTCAAAGGACATATTAGATGCCTTGTAACGCCTCCTTGTTTGTGACGTTTCCCGCTCCGGGCTTGTCTCCTCGTTAGAATTATCTGAATTCACAGACACCTGCTGTGACTCTGCCATGTCGCCTGCGCGCCGAAAGAGAACGGGTGGGGAAACATCGAGAAAGAACGTCATGGGCGGGCGACGTGTGTCACACATGCGTAGTGTATATAAAGCTAACACACATGTGACGTACCTACGTTCTGTGTGCGGAGGAAGGAGTTAAGAGCGCCGAACGTTAGACCGAAGGTAAGATTTTAACTTGGTACATCAGTGGCCTATACTGCATAGAGATTGAAGAGGCATATATGGGCATAAAGATTACTCGAGTTTAGAGTGTGATTGACATTTGTATTTTTTTGTCTGGTGTTTTGTCTTGCAGAAACAATGAATGCTTTTCTTGAAAAATAATTTCTGGGCGATTTTATAGATCGGTTAAGGGAGGTTCCCGCTCTGTGGGAGACCAAAAATCCGATACACAAAAAAAAAGGGGTAAGAAAGCAGCGCTGGAGAGCCTGCTCCCATTTGTGCACACCAGGATGCCCAACGCAACCATTGAGCAGCTGGATACAAAAATTGGGACCTTGAGAGGCACATATAGGACTATGCGCAATCAGGTCCTGGCTTCTCAGAGGTCAGGAGCAGCAGCAGGGAAGGTATATGTCCCACATTTGTGGTACTACGACAGGTTGGCCTTTCTGAATGACCACATTACACTGAGGGAATCACTTTCCAGCCTTTCCTCCAGCCTTCCCTCCAGCCTTCCCTCCAGCCAAGATGATCCTTCTCAGGATCAGGAGGAGCCTTCCATCCTGGATGAAGACCCAGATCTGTCCGTCTGGAGTCAGGTATAGTCTTTTCTAAACATTTATTGTGAAAAAATTAATGCTGTAAAATAGATGTTAAGATGGGAACAAATTTAGTCAATCAAGAAAAAGTGTTTGACATAGCAATAGACAGTAGTGGGCAAAAAAGTTTGGGAGATGAATGCAAAATGATGGGGGCATAATTAGAGTACTAAAAAATATTTGAAATTCTATTTGCAACAGTCAGGAGCTGAACATTGTGGGGGTTCTTTTCTAAAAGCAAATCCACATTGCACTACAAGTGCAAACTACAAGTGTAAAGTGCACTTAAAATTGCACTGAAAGTGCCCTTGGAAGTGCAGTCGCTGTAAATCTGAGGGGTAGATCTGAAATGAGGGGAAGCTCTGCTGATTTTATTATCCAATCATGTGCAAGCTAAATTTCAGATTTTTATTTTCCTTGCATGTCCCCCTCAGATCTACAGCGACTGCACTTCCAAGTACACTTTCAATGCAATTTCAAGTGCACTTGTAGTTTTCACTTGTAGTGCAAAGTGGATTTGCCTTTGGTAAATAACCCCCTGTGTGTTATTGATAAAAAACAAACTCTAAATATGTCCCTTTTTTTACACAGGAGGAGGTCAGCCAGGATCAAAGACAGGAAAATGTCAGGCAGGAGGAGGCTGGGCTTAGTGGCAGAGAGGAGGTGGCTGGTCCAAGTGGCAGAGAGGAGGTGGCTGGTCCAAGTGGCAGTACAAGGTGTCAGGTGCCTCCCATCCGCATGCCACCAAGAAGGGCCAGGAGGGATAGGTCTGTGAGTCAGGCAGCACTGGCCCTGATTAAAGAGGCACATGCCACCCTCCAGCAGCCACCAACCCCTGATGAGGGCTATGCGGCATTGGTCGGCATGAAAATGGCCCAGATGCCAACGGAACAACGGCTACTATGTGAGCCCCTGCTCATTTCCCTTTTAAATAAGGGGTTGATGGGGAGACTCACTGACATCACTGTCATTTGTGACCACGGCCATCCTCCTGCACCTTCTTATTCTCAACCTCCTCCTTCTTCTCCTCCACCTCCTTCTTCTCCACCTTCACCTCCTTCTTCTCAACCTCCTCCTTCTTCTTCTTCTCCTCCACCTCCTTCTTCTCCACCTCCTTCTCCACCTCCACCTCCTTTTTCACAACCTCCTCCTTCTTCTTCTCCTCCATCTCCATCTTCTCAACCTCTTCCTTCTTCTTCTCCTCCACCTCCTTCTTCTCCACCTCCACCTTCTTCTTCTCCACCTCCACCTCCTTCTTCCCCACCTCCACCTCCTTCTTCTCCACCTCCACCTCCTCCTCCTGACATGAGTACACCTCCAGAGGCATAGCCTCCAGCCAGGTGGACAAGGAAGGCTGCAGAGAAGGCTGCAGGGAAGCCTACCAAGAAGGCTGCAGGGAAGCGGAGCAAGAAGACCAGGAAGTGATTACCTTGCTTCAATGTGGTCTGACAGAAGGCAGCCTGTTGTAGTTTCATAGACTTGGGACATGTAGATAACCTGCTGCTGTTCCTGACCTCTGGGAGTCCAAGACCAGATTGGGCTCACTAATGTTTGTGCTTCCCAAGGTCCCAATTTTTGTGTCCACACACAGTTGCACAAATTGCAGCAGTGCTGCCTTCTAGTTTGTTTATTCTTATTTTCTCTACCAGAATAAATGGCATTTATTTTTACAGTTAATACTTGCCTATGTGTTTTTATTGAAGCTAAATATTTAGCTGGTGAGTAGGCAGGTAATTTTCTAAAATTCTAAAGCTAGATTTTAAATGGGACAGATAACACCAAAAAAATCTCCTTGAAGGTCAAAAAATAGAAGATAATTATTTTTTAATTGTGTTAAATTTACACCGATTAAAAAAATGGAGGAGGGCGTGGTCTGACCTCGCTGGAAGATGGCCGCTTGATTCCGGAGCTCCCGCCGCCACGGTCTCTCTCAGCCTTTAGCACACATTTGGTCCCATGACTATGGGGACTGCTTCACGGAGCTCTTCTGCTTCTCGCTCTCGGTCTCCGCGCGGACAAGAGACCGGAACGAACCGTAACCCGCACCGCTCGTCACGGCCTCAGAGGACCAATATGGCGACCGCTCAGCAAGGCCGCTCACTGAATGCGACACTGCCGCTGACAGGGACACAATCTGTCATGTCTGCACCTGAAGTAAGTGACCAATCGGCCCAGGGTCAACAACATCCCAGCCTATATGACCTCCGCTCAGTGGCGGCAGACATTAAGGATACCCTGTCAGCAGCCATTGCTGAATTGCGCATAGACATTCGCGCCATTACTGACAGGGTACATGAGGTAGAAAAAACTTCTGCGCAACATGGCACAATCCTCTTCAAAGTAACACGCAAGATAGACACCCAGTCACTTCAACTCAGAGACCTCCAACGTCATGTGGAAAACCTCGACAACAGAGGGAGGCGCCATAACCTACGCGTACGAGGTCTATCTGAGGCGGTGGAAATGGAACAGCTTTCTGTCACCATTACAGGCCTGTTTAATGATCTCCTGGATAGACCCTCACAAACAGCCATTGAGATGGAGCGCATCCATCGTGCACTTAGGCCTAGGGGCAGACCTACAGATCCACCCAGGGATGTCATCTGCTGTCTTGTAGATTACAGATTGAAAGAGGAAATCCTCAGAAAAGCCAGAAATAGGATCCGAATTTCTCTTAACGGTTCAGATATTCATATTTATCAAGACCTCTCAGGCATCACTTTACAACATAGAAGGGACCTGAAACCTTTGCTAGATGTGCTGCGTGATAAAGCTATTATTTACAGGTGGAAGTTCCCATTTGGTCTATTAGCTACACACCAAGGCCGTGCAGCACTACTGAGAGTGCCTGAGGATCTTAAAACTTTTTGTGATACCCTAGATATACCGGTAATCGATGTGCCAAACTGGTATGCTGAATTTCGTGGCACAATCACCAGAAGAGAGCAAAGAAACGAGGAACCCATGGAAGCGCAGGTAACTCGTCACCGTAGAAGGCGCTCCCCTTCTGGGGACAGATCTCCTGCCACAACCCGTGGCCAACACTACGGCTCTAGCCTGACTGTTTCTCCGCGATCAAGAAGGTTCAGACGCGACTACCAATAATTTGATGTACTTTCTCTTGAACTACACGCAATTGTCAATACACTGGAGGATAGTTTCTTTAATTCGGCTTGATTCCTGGAGTTTTTTTTTTTTTTTAAGTGTGCACTCTATCTTTTCAGTATAGGTATGTACCTTTGAGCATGAAGGACTTTTTGACGTTTAGTATGCGGAGCTATAAGGTAAAAGAGATATAGATCTTACCGCCTCCTATTTTTTGTTGAGATTTTTCCCTACAAAGTGTTATCTCTTAATTTTACGCTGTATAACTCACACGATGTACTATTCCCTGCAATATTTTAATTACACCCCACAGGGGAGGTGCTAGGAAGGAAGGGAATAGAGTTAAATGGAAGGATCGGTATCCTGTTTTTTCCTTTGTGAATTTGGGAAAGAGGAAAGGAGGAAAAGGAAACAAAAAAGGGAAAGGGTTTTTTTTTTTTTTTTAATTATTTCTCAGGAACTTTTCGTTTCACCTCTTCACTTTGAGGTGGTGGGCATTTCTTCCCCTGGATATACCTCTTTTCAGGTTCCTAGTTACATATGTCACCATATTGAATATGTTATAATATATATTTCGAGTTTCATAGCTGACTGATGTTTTAATTTTGTTATGAATTGAATCGATTTAATCTATTAGTCAATGACAGGCTATTGGAGTCAATTCGATTAGCTAGTTTTCAAGACATTGATACTATTAGTCCTTGTTCCCTCCTGTTACAAGAAAGGGTGGGGGAAAAAGAAAGGGGGAGAGACGGAAAAAAAGGGACAAGTAGGAAAAAAAGATAAGAGGGAGCTTATATAGGTCTCCTATGCTTTTTGTGCTTTCCCTCCCTTTCGTTCCTCTCTGGTATTCTATCTACAGGGCCCATTTGCTACCTCTTTTTCTTACACCTTCTACACTTGAGACATAACACGCTCTCTGATGACACGCGTATAAAAAAAATTGAGATTCTGTGGCGGCGGGTTTTTCTTGTCACCCTTTTTTCATATTTTTCCGGCCAGGTTTTTTCCAACCCCCACATAGTAGTGAAGTAGAGTGTTTGACTTCCCTCGGGTGGTCATTCACTTGCTTTTCTCTATACTTGCCCGTGTTCTATTATTATTGAAGAGAGGGCAGGCCCCATTCCTTTTCGGTTCTGTTGTAGGGATTATTTAATTCCCTATTCCCTCCCTTTTTTTTTCTCTTTCTTCCTCCCCTTCCCCTCCCCTCCCCTATCTTGTCGTGAGGGGCACCCCTTATAACATGCCTCAATTGAACAACATGTGTCCTCCCCCTCAGGTCAAGTTGTATTCCTTGAATGTTAAAGGAATAAATGTCCCTGAAAAAAGATCCAAATTACTTCTTCTGTTACGTAAAGCCAAGGCACACATTGTATTTCTTCAGGAAACCCATTTTAAAAAAGGATAACATACCGAACCTACACAGCAAACTGTTCCCCAAATCATACCATGCTACTAACCCAGAAGCCAAATCCAAAGAGGTTTCTATCTTAATTTCTAAAAATTGCCCTATCCAAGTCCAAGATACTTTGATTGACAATGATGGTCGCTACATTTTTATAAAGGGTACACTTTATAATAAGCCAATTACCTTAGCTAACATTTATGTTCCCAACACTCAACAAGTTCCTTTCATTCGAAATATTGTCCAGCTTCTTACCACTTTCCAATCTGGCTTGCTTATTTTGGGAGGAGATTTCAATCTGGCCCTTACCCCCTTAATTGATACTTCCTCAGGTTCTACTACTCTACCTTATAGTGCTCTTCGTTCGGTTAAAACTTTACTGAAGGGACTGACTCTCCACGACACGTGGAGGACTTTGCACCCAAATACAAAAGACTTTACTTTTTTTTCACCCCCCATAACAGGTACTCGAGAATTGATTATTTTTTTTTATCCCAGGCAGACCTTGGTTCCCTGGTTACGGCAACAATAGATCCTATGATCATATCGGATCACCATCCCATCTCATTTACCCTAACATTCTCTACAATGCCCACTAGATCCTCGATTTGGAGACTTGACAATTCCCTTTTTACTGACCCCGAAAATATAAAATCTTTGGATTCTCGCTTATCACAATACTTCCAGGAGAATGAAGATCCAGATATTCAGCCCACGACCCTTTGGTCGGCACATAAGTGTGTAATCAGAGGTGAATTCATCTCTATTGCAACGAAAAGGAAGAAAACCAGACAAGCACACATAGCTGCTCTTTCAGATCGAATTCATTCTCTCGAAAGTAAGCATAAGCAATCATTGGCGACTAAAACCTACTCAGAGCTTCTGACGGCTAGAGAGTCCCTCCTTGAGGAATTGGGTAAAACGACTAGGCGTAAATTTGCCTTGACACGTAAACTTTTTTACGAATTTGGTAACAAGTCTGGAAAACTGCTTGCTAGGGCGCTCCAGGCAGCTAAGGCAGACTCGACCATTCATTCCATTTCGGACCCTTCGGGTAATAAAGTCTGTACTTCTTCTGATATAGCAAAACAGTTTAAAAATTATTATTCCAAATTGTACAACCTACCATCACAAACACCTACAGATCACACTACACTTAGAAAAGACTTGATCACCGAATTTTTATCAAAATATAGTCCAGATTCTATTGCCCCAGAGGAAGCTGAAAACTTGGAGAGACCGATCGAGAGGGAGGAATTCCTTACAGCTCTTACCCAATTAAAAAATGGCAAATGTCTGGGCCCTGATGGCTTAACGGTCAGTTATTATAAATCTTTCACTAATACCATCCTCCCCTACTTCTTGAAAACATTTAACTCGATTCCTATATCTTCCAATTGTACTAAAGATCTTTTAGAAGCACATATTACAATGATCTCTAAGCCAGGTAAGGATACTTCTTTGGTATCCAATTATAGACCCATTTCTCTACTTAACGTAGATGTAAAACTATACGCAAAAATTTTGGCGAACCGAATGCTTCCTTTACTCCCTGGATTAGTGTCTCTGGATCAGGTGGGATTTATCCCCGGGAGGGAAGCCAGGGATAACACCCTGAAAGCCATTAACATCCATCATTGGCTGTCCAGATCCTCGAGACCGGGTTTCTTTCTCTCTCTTGATGCGGAGAAGGCGTTCGACAGGATGGCATGGGACTTTATGACAGAAGCTTTAAAAGCAATAGGAATTAAGGAAAATATGCTTCGCCTTATCCTTACACTTTATTCTACTCCTACTGCGAGAATCAAGATTAATGGTTGCCTGTCGGACGCCTTCTCTGTATTGAATGGAACACACCAGGGGTGCCCCCTGTCCCCTATCATCTTTGTACTTACCTTAGAACCTATTCTTCGAAGAATTAGAGACAATCCGGACATCAAGGGAATCGAAATCCATATTAGTCAGTATAAATTGGCGGCCTACGCGGACGACATTTTACTCTTTCTTTCTGACCCTGTCACTACGATACCCAATTTATTAAAAGATTTCTCACTCTTTGCCTTACTTTCTAATTTGAAAATTAATTTCACTAAATCCAGAGCAATAAATATATCTCTACTAGTGATGAGCCGAACACCCCCGGGTTCGGTTCGCATCAGAACCCGCGAACGGACCGAAAGTTCGTACGAACATTAGAACCCTATTAAATACAATGGATGTGAACGTTCAAATTCTAAAGTGCTAATTATAATGACTATTATGCATGTTATTGTCCTAAAAAGGGTTTGGGAACCCGGGTTCTGCACCAGGGGACATGTATCAATGCAAAAATAAGTTTTAAAAACGGTCGTTTTTCGGGAGCAGTCATTTTAACCTCCCTGGCGGTATGATTCTTTCTGGAATTATGTACCAAAAGCGGTACAATTATTTTGCATGAAAATTTGGTGTTATGTATTATAGGCCTGCGATTCTTAGTAATTACTTACTTAAACCTAAGCAAACTAGAGTCTAGTAAACATCCCGGGTATGATAAATATGAAACACAAAATTATAAATTATAATATAATAAATAACTATAAATAATTATAAAAAATAGTAATCTAATTATAATAAAAAATATTCAATAATGTAATCAAATCAAAAACACTGAAATTTGCTCAGTTGCAGAATTGTCGCTGTCATTAGATTTAGTGTTTGATGACGAATTTCCCCACAAATCGCTATCGCTCAATTCTGTGACTGATTCTAATTTATTATCGCTGCTTTCTAGTTGGTCTAAAACCACTTTTGACATAAAGGGACACTTTTTGGTTGCTATGGACAATCCCCAGTTTACAGGCAGAAAGAACGATTTTTATTATATAAAAGTGCATGCAGGACACTGGGCAGACCACTAGGGACCAAGGGGGTGTGTAATTATTACATACAGTACTGTAATCAGTAAGATTACAGTATACTGTATGTATACTATGTGTTTACCTTTTTGAATTTGCCGCCCAGTTCCGCTCCCATGCGCCGCTGCGGCTCGCAGGGAACGGAACTAGGAAGTCAGATGGGGTCGAAAGTGCCGACACTCGCCGGAGATCTCGCTGGCGATCACAGCAGAGGACATCATCGCTGGATCGCCAGGAGAAGGTAGGGAAACTCCGCTGCGAGCTCTGCAATGTCTACCCCGAGCGTGACTCGGGGTTACCGATCCTAGCATAAAAAAACAACCCCGAGTCACGCTCGGGATTACCGCTAGGGAGGTTAATGATGCATAAAGTGAAAAAAAAAGTCAAATATTCCTTTAAATATCGTACCTGGGGGGTGTCTAAAGTATGCCTGTGAAGTGCCACGTGTTTCCCGTGTTTAGAACTGTCCCTGCACAAAATGACACTTCTAAAGGAAAAAAAAGCCATTTAAAACTGCTTGCGGCTTTAATGTAATGTCTGGTCCCGGTAATATGGATGAAAATCTTTAAGAAAAATGGCATAGCTACCCCATGACCCCCCCCCCCCTACCCCAGCCCATTACCAGCCCCTTTGGGTCTTGTATGGATATTAAGGGGAACCCCGCACATAAAATAAAAAAGGCCCTATATACTCTGAACAGCCGTATACAGGCGGTGCATACAAGACAGGGACTGTAGGTTTGTTCTTATGTAGAATCTGTTTGTAATTTTGAACAGGTACATTGTTTAAGTGTAGCTCCAGCCCAAAAATCTATTTTTAAACTTTTTGGAAAACATAGGTAAGGGTTATCACCCCTGTAACATTTGTTTTGCTGTCTGTGCCCCTGTTCAGAACATTTCACCTCACTTTCCATCCCAATGACAACTGTTTTTGAAATGTGGTGTTTTTCTTGAAACAAGGATTGGTGATAAAGCATCAGTACAGAGGAGACACCTTTCTCCCATATTAATTCTTACAGGAGAGAATTTTCCTTCCTAGGGGTAGATTTCCTCTCACTTCCTGTTGTCTTCTTGCATTTGCAAGTAGGAGTCGTTTGTAAGTTGGATGTTTGAAAGTAGGGACCTGCCGTATATACTCTGCAGAAATAGGCCCCTTAGTTGTTGGTGTTGGCACAACACTGTAAGCACTCACAGTTACTCTTGGTTGGTGCTGGAACACCCTGCTGTCAACTATTATATCAGGAATTGTAATTACATATAATTGTTGAACAGTGGTAGTAAAAATTGGGTCTTTGATGGTGGTGCTGGTGCCACAACACTGTAAGCCCTGACAGTTACTCTTGGTGGGTGCAGCAATGGGCCCTGCTGTGAATTATTAGATCAAGAATTGTAATTGCATGCCCCTGTTGAACAGGGGCTGAAAAATTGGGCCTTTCGTGGTGGTGGTGGTGGTGGTGGTGTTGCCACAACACTGTAAGCCCTCAGAGTTACTCTTGGTGGGTGCAGGAATGGGCCCTGCTGTGAATTATTAGATCAAGAATTGTAATTACATGCCCCTTTTGAACAGGGGCTGAAAAATTGGGCCTTTCGTGGTGGTGGTGGTGGTGGCGTTGCCACAACACTGTAAGCCCTCAGAGTTACTCTTGGTGGGTGCAGCAATGGGCCCTGCTGTGAATTATTAGATCAAGAATTGTAATTACATGCCCCTGTTGAACAGGGGCTGAAAAATTGGGCCTTAGGCACTGGTGGCACAACACTGCAACCCCTCACAGATACTGTACTTGGAGCACAGCAATGAGCCCTGTTGCAAAGTATTGCTTCAAAAATTGTAATTACACGCCCCTGTTAAACAGGGGCTGAAAAATTGGGCCTTAGGCACTGGTGGCACAACACTGCAACCCCTCACAGATACTGTACTTGGAGCACAGCAATGAGCCCTGTTGCAAAGTATTGCTTCAAAAATTGTAATTACACGCCCCTGTTAAACAGGGGCTGAAAAATTGGGCGTTAGGCACTGGTGGCGGCACCCATAAACAAAAATGATCTTCCAAGCTATCATCATCAATCGTATCATTGAGGACTCGGAGGAGGAGGATAGCCAGTCAACATAACAGCACAGGCACTCAGCATCAGCATCAGTCTTGAAGGGATGTGACATGTTAAAATCAATTAGTCTGTTATATCAGCATCAGGTGTGTGGTAGCTGGTGGTGATCCAAGACTGGTTCATCTTGATGAAAGTCAGTCGATCAACCGAGTCGGTGGACAGGCGCACCCTGTGATCCGTGACAAATCCTCCAGCAGCACTGAATGTGCGTTCCGAAAGAACGCTGGATGCAGGACAGGCCAGTAGCTCAATTGCATACTGTGCAAGCTCTGGCCAGTGATCCATCCTCAAGACCCAGTAAGCCAGAGGATTTTCGGTGGGGAAGGTGTCCAAGTCTGACCTTGCCCCTAGATATTTCTGCACCATGTTTATCAGACGCTGGCGATGGTTGCTGGAACCGATCATACTTTGGGGCTGCGGACTAAAGAATTGTCTGAACGCATCGGTCAGACGGCCACCTTCCCCACCGCTCCTTCTTTGACTGGCCGAAGCCTCAGCAACTCGTTGTCCAGGACCAGGAGTTTGTAACCTCCCAGTCTCTGGGAACGCGTTGCACAGACCTTTCTGCAAGGCCTCCCGGAGTTGTCTCATCCTCTGCTCCCTCTGCGAAGGTAACATAAGGTCCGCAACCTTACCCTTGTACCGTGGATCAAGGAGAGTGGCCAGCCA
This sequence comes from Rana muscosa, assembly GCA_029206835.1. Taxonomy (NCBI): domain Eukaryota; kingdom Metazoa; phylum Chordata; class Amphibia; order Anura; family Ranidae; genus Rana; species Rana muscosa. The sequence goes on along the minus strand of CM055116.1, from coordinate 623,831,009 downwards.
GTAATGGTCCCTCTCCTTGATCCGAAGAATACGAGGATCCTTCCGCAGACTTTGCAGGATCAGGGAGGCCATGCAGCGTAGGTTAGCTGAGGCATTCGGTCCGGAGTCCTCTGGGTCACTAAGGACGACATGATCCGCAGCCACCTCCTCCCAGCCACGTACAAGTCCACTGGTTTCTTGGGACTGTAAATCATCCCTAAAAGACTGCTGCTGATGATGCTGAGTGCCAGCCTCCACCTCCATGCTGACACAATCCTCCTCCTCCTCCTCCTCTTCCTGTGCGATGGGTGGGACAGAAGGAACACTGTCTGGGTAAAGGGGGCCTTGAGAGGCAAGGAAGTCCTCCTCTTCCTGCCTCTGTTCTGCCTCAAGTGCCCTGTCCATTATTCCACGCAGCGTGTGCTCCAACAGGTGGACAAGAGGTACAGTGTCACTGATGCATGCACTGTCACTGCTCACCATCCTCGTGGCCTCCTCAAATGGTGCCAGGACAGTGCATGCATCCCTGATCATGCCCCACTGGCGTGGAGAAAAAAAACCAAGCTCCCCTGACCCTGTCCTGGTGCCGTAGTCGCACAGGTACTCATTGATGGCCCTCTGCTGCGTGTGCAGCCGCTGCAGCATGGCCAACGTTGAGTTCCACCTGGTGGGCATGTCACATATAAGGCGGTTCTTGGGCAGGTTCAACTCCTTTTGCAGCTCAGCCAGGCGAGCACTGGCATTATAAGATCTGCGGAAATGCACACAGACTTTCCTGGCCTGCCTCAGGACATCCTGTAAGCCCGGGTACCTGCCCAAGAACCGCTGCACCACCAGGTTAAGGACGTGAGCCACACAGGGCACATGGGTCAGTTGTCCCTGTCGGAGGGCGGAGAGGAGGTTGGTGCCATTGTCGCAAACCACCATTCCTGGCTTAAGCTGGCGTGGCGTCAACCACCTCTCGGCCTGGCCCTGCAGAGCAGACAGGACCTCTGCCCCAGTGTGGCTTCTGTCCCCCAAACACACCAGCGCAAGCACGGCATGGCATCTTTTTGCCTGCGTACTTGCGTAGCCCCTTGAACGGCTACGGAGCACCGCTGGTTCAGAGGACAAAGCACAGGAAGAGGCCATGGAGGAAGAAGAAGAGGAGGGGGTGGAGGAGAGAGGTGTGTCACAACCAGTAGTAGCATTTTGGAGGCGTGGCGGTGGAACAACCTCCAACACTACTGCACCTTGTCCTGCATCCTTCCCAGCTGCCAAAAGAGTGGCACAATGGGCCGTGAAAGAAAGGTAACGTCCCTGTCCATGCCTGCTGGACCATGAGTCAGCGGTAATATGCACCTTACCGCTGACCGCCCTGTCCAGCGAGGCCAAGACATTGCCTTCCACATGCCGGTAGAGAGCCGGAATAGCCTTCCGTGAGAAAAAGTGGCGTTTGGGAACCTGCCACTGAGGAACCGCACATTGCACAAACTCACGGAAGGGGGCCGAGTCTACCAACTGAAAAGGCAGCAGTTGAAGCGCTAGCAATTTAGCCAAGCTAGCATTCAACCGCTGGGCATGTGGTTGGGAGTGAACTTCTTTTGACGGTCCAGCAGCTGGGGCAGGGAAATTTGCCTGCTAGAATCGGACGTCGGTGTACTGCTAGCAGAGTGGCCGCAAGTACTTGGCTGTGACACACCTAATTCTACTCCTTCATTCCTCTCAGTGCATGTTTCAGAGAGGACTGAAGTTATAGTGGGGTTGGAGATCCCAGCTGATGCGGTGCAAGGAGAGGTCCGCTTTGTTCTTTGGTGTGGGTCTTTGAGGTAGGCTTGCCAACGAGCTGCATGGCAGGTCAACATATGTCTGGTCAGGCATGTGGTACCCAAGCGGCTGATGTTTTGGCCACGCGATATACGCTTGAGACATACTGTATGTTGCAAACAGCAGCTGTGCGATCTGATGCACTAGCCTCAAAAAAGGCCCACACCAAAGAACTTTTTGAATGACGGGCAGAGGCAGCGCCCTGCACAGGCGGAGCTCTGCGGTGTGATTCCGTCGGTGTACTGCCCTTACGCTGGCCACCAAAGGGCATCCTGCCTCGTTGGAGATGTGCCTCCTCCTCATCCTCCTCCTCCTCCTCTCTCCTATTAGGCACCCACGTGGAGTCAGTGACCTCATCATCCCCTCCCTCCTCATCACTGGAGCCAATCTGGCAGTATGCTGCAGCTGCTGGAACATGACTGCCAGATTGGTGTCCTTCTTGAGCATCCCCTCTGTCTGCTCTCACGCTACTGCCTTCCTCTAGCTGGGTTTCATCATCAGACCCTTCGAAACGCTGGGCATCCTCCTGGAGCATGTACCCAACACTGTGCTCAAACAGTTCGGGGGACTCCTCAGGAGGAGGACATGGTGGGTCTAGGGAAGGAGTGACTGATGATGAGTCTGACATTGATACCAGGGAAGAGGACGCTTTGGCAGCTGCTTTGCCAGTACCCTGAGCCTGGGTGAGAGAGGATGAGGAGGAGGAGGAGGGCTTGGTCATCCACTCTACCAAGTCTTCGGCATGATGTGGCTCAACATGTCCAGCTGCCGAAAAGAAGGACAAGCGTGTCCCATGACCATGTGCTGATGACAATGCACCGCGTCCACGACCAGCACTGTTGCCCCCAGACACAGAGCCTGCTTGCCCTCTTTTATTGCCTCCTGACTGTCTGCCTCTCCTTGTTTGCCTTCCAGACATTCTAATGGATGGCCTGCAGGGAGATGGGAAAAAAGCAATAAGGGCTACCTTCAGGTGTCCTTCTCTGTCCCTTTACTTAAGGATTTCTAAATATGGTTGAGGATGATTGCTTTCGCACAGAATAGCACAATGACAATTTCCCTGACTGTCCAAAAAACAAGGATTTCAAAGATGGTTGATGATGAATGCTTTAGCACAGTATAGCACAATGAGAATTTCCCTCACTGTCCTTCCCTGTCCCTACAAACAAGGTTTAGCACAGTAAAACACACTGACACTCTCCCTACCTATAGTTTTCTGTCCCTATAAAAAAAGTTTTTTTAAAGATGGTTGATGATGAATGCTTTAGCACAGTATAGCACAATGAGAATTTCCCTCACTGTCCTTCCCTGTCCCTACAAACAAGGTTTAGCACAGTAAAACACACTGACACTCTCCCTACCTATAGTTTTCTGTCCCTATAAAAATTTTTTTTTAAAGATGGTTGATGATGAATGCTTTAGCACAGTATAGCACAATGAGAATTTCCCTCACTGTCCTTCCCTGTCCCTACAAAAAAGGTTTAGCACAGTAAAACACACTGACACTCTCCCTACCTATAGTTTTCTGTCCCTATAAAAAAAGTTTTTTTAAAGATGGTTGATGATGAATGCTTTAGCACAGTATAGCACAATGAGAATTTCCCTCACTGTCCTTCCCTGTCCCTACAAACAAGGTTTAGCACAGTAAAACACACTGACACTCTCCCTACCTATAGTTTTCTGTCCCTATAAAAATTTTTTTTTAAAGATGGTTGATGATGAATGCTTTAGCACAGTATAGCACAATGAGAATTTCCCTCACTGTCCTTCCCTGTCCCTACAAACAAGGTTTAGCACAGTAAAACACACTGACACTCTCCCTACCTATAGTTTTCTGTCCCTATAAAAAATGTTTTTTTAAAGATGGTTGATGAGGAATGCTTTAGCACAGTATAGCACAATGAGAATTTCCCTCACTGTCCTTCCCTGTCCCTACAAACAAGGTTTAGCACAGTAAAACACACTGACACTCTCCCTACCTATAGTTTTCTGTCCCTATAAAAAATGTTTTTTTAAAGATGGTTGATGAGGAATGCTTTAGCACAGTATAGCACAATGAGAATTTCCCTCACTGTCCTTCCCTGTCCCTACAAACAAGGTTTAGCACAGTAAAACACACTGACACTCTCCCTACCTATAGTTTTCTGTCCCTATAAAAAATGTTTTTTTAAAGATGGTTGATGAGGAATGCTTTAGCACAGTATAGCACAATGAGAATTTCCCTCACTGTCCTTCCCTGTCCCTACAAACAAGGTTTAGCACAGTAAAACACACTGACACTCTCCCTACCTATAGTTTTCTGTCCCTATATTTTTTTTTTTTTTAAAGATGGTTGATGAGGAATGCTTTAGCACAGTATAGCACAATGAGAATTTCCCTCACTGTCCTTCCCTGTCCCTACAAACAAGGTTTAGCACAGTAAAACACACTGACACTCTCCCTACCTATAGTTTTCTGTCCCTATAAAAAATGTTTTTTTTAAAGATGGTTGATGAGGAATGCTTTAGCACAGTATAGCACAATGAGAATTTCCCTCACTGTCCTTCCCTGTCCCTACAAACAAGGTTTAGCACAGTAAAACACACTGACACTCTCCCTACCTATAGTTTTCTGTCCCTATAAAATTTTTTTTTTTAAAGATGGTTGATGAGGAATGCTTTAGCACAGTATAGCACAATGAGAATTTCCCTCACTGTCCTTCCCTGTCCCTACAAACAAGGTTTAGCACAGTAAAACACACTGACACTCTCCCTACCTATAGTTTTCTGTCCCTATAAAAATTTTTTTTTTAAAGATGGTTGATGAGGAATGCTTTAGCACAGTATAGCACAATGAGAATTTCCCTCACTGTCCTTCCCTGTCCCTACAAACAAGGTTTAGCACAGTAAAACACACTGACACTCTCCCTACCTATAGTTTTCTGTCCCTATAAAAATTTTTTTTTTTAAAGATGGTTGATGAGGAATGCTTTAGCACAGTATAGCACAATGAGAATTTCCCTCACTGTCCTTCCCTGTCCCTACAAACAAGGTTTAGCACAGTAAAACACACTGACACTCTCCCTACCTATAGTTTTCTGTCCCTATAAAAATTTTTTTTTTAAAGATGGTTGATGATGAATGCTTTAGCACAGAATAGCGCAATGAGAATTTCCCTCACTGTCCTTCCCTGTCCCAACAAACAAGGTTTGGCACAGTAAAACACACTGACACTCTCCCTACCTATAGTTTTCTGTCCCTATAATTTTTTTTTTTTTTAAAGATGGTTGATGAGGAATGCTTTAGCACAGTATAGCACAATGAGAATTTCCCTCACTGGCCTTCCCTGTCCCTACAAACAAGGTTTAGCACAGTAAAACACACTGACACTCTCCCTACCTATAGTTTTCTGTCCCTATAATTTTTTTTTTTTAAAGATGGTTGATGATGAATGCTTTAGCACAGTATAGCACAATGAGAATTTCCCTCACTGTCCTTCCCTGTCCCTACAAACAAGGTTTAGCACAGTAAAACACACTGACACTCTCCCTACCTATAGTTTTCTGTCCCTATAAAAAAGTTTTTTTAAAGATGGTTGATGATGAATGCTTTAGCACAGTATAGCACAATGAGAATTTCCCTCACTGTCCTTCCCTGTCCCTACAAACAAGGTTTAGCACAGTAAAACACACTGACACTCTCCCTACCTATAGTTTTCTGTCCCTATAAAAAAAGTTTTTTTAAAGATGGTTGATGATGAATGCTTTAGCACAGTATAGCACAATGAGAATTTCCCTCACTGTCCTTCCCTGTCCCTACAAACAAGGTTTAGCACAGTAAAACACACTGACACTCTCCCTACCTATAGTTTTCTGTCCCTATAAAAAATGTTTTTTTAAAGATGGTTGATGATGAATGCTTTAGCACAGTATAGCACAATGAGAATTTCCCTCACTGTCCTTCCCTGTCCCTACAAACAAGGTTTAGCACAGTAAAACAGACTGACACTCTCCCTACCTATCCTTCTCTTTCCCTAAACTAAAGGAATCCAGGTTAAGCAAGAAAAAAAAATGTCACTGTCCCTGCCTATGCTTCTCTTTCCCTGCTCCGGAACACACTACACTAGGCCGCCGTGCTGGCGGCCTTTTATAGTGTGGGGCGTGTACTAAACACCCTCAGCAATAATTGGCCACAGGCATCCTGCCTGTGGCCAATCATTGCTCTCCTCGCTGCCGGCGCTGTGATTGGCCAAGCATGCGGGGTCACAGTGCATGCTTGGCCAATCACAGCGCCTGGATGACACTGCGATGGCGTAGTGCATTGTGGGCCGCGAATTAGGCGCGAACGGCCCAAATCGTTCGTTGTTCGGCGAACGATCGAACAGCCGATGTTCGAGTCGAACGTATGTTCGACTCGAACACCGAGCTCATCCCTAATCTCTACCCACAAATATGGTTTCGTTGTGCCAAAACAATTTTCCCTTTGGTTGGGATAATGAAGCCATTACTTACCTGGGTATCCAACTGCCAACAAAATTACAGGATCTGTACTCTAAGAACTTCCCTCCCTTACTTAAAACTATTCAAAAAGATCTTCTAAATTGGGACAAAGGTTTCTTTTCTTGGTTCGGGAGAGCAGCTATTATAAAAATGAATATCCTCCCTAGACTCCTTTACCTCTTACAGACCATTCCAATCAAATTACCGACTTCTTTTTTTTCCACATATAAGAAGTTATGCTCTAAATTCATTTGGGCCTCCAAACAACCCAGAATAAATTGGGAAAAATTACTGCTCCCAAAATTGATGGGTGGCATTGGTCTACCTGATATCCGGAAATATTACTGGTCTTGCCACCTAACCCGCATTGTAGATTGGCACCTCCATAGTTCTACTAAAGCGTGGATTGAACTTGAAGGTCTGTCTTCTAAATTGCCTTTACAACACTTGCCTTGGATTGGCCCCTGCAAAATACCACTTGAAGTTGCCTCACACCCCCTTACGGGCTCAACCTTACAAATCTTTAGACACGTTTGCACCAAATATTACATTTCTTCCTCGCCTGGACCCATCACCCCTATTACTCATAATCCAGACTTATTTTTAGACACCCCCAAAACTCACACGCGTATCTCCTCTTCAATCCGCTCACTTCGGGCTGAATCCTTTTTTGACAAACAGAAATTTCTTCCTTTCAATGAGTTTCATATCAAATGCCCTGATAGTGGTATTTCTCACTTTGACTACGAAAAAGTCAAACATTCTTTAATCATTTCTAAGCCTTCGACTTTATGGTACAGAGACAAAACTACATTTGAGAACATTTGCGTTAAGTCTGTTCCTCAACGGCATTTAATTTCCACTATGTATGCCCTGCTGTTTGAACAAAACGACCCTAAAGATGATATTACTTGCCAAAAGTGGGAAAGAGACCTTGACGTAAATCTTTCTCAAGAGGACTGGGAACACATTTTCAGGTATATTCATAAAGGTTCCATGAATGTACTAGCTCAAGAAAACGGCTTCAAATTGTACTCTAGATGGTACAGGACGCCATCTACAATTCACAAATATAATCCTAGAGTTCCTCCTGTTTGCTGGCGATGTGAAGCTTCCCTTGGGACACTTCATCACATTTGGTGGGAATGCCCCCGTATACAACCTTATTGGAAGGAAGTCCACAGACTAATTTCATATATTACGACATACACCCCTGACTTCACAGCAGCCCAATACTTGCTACATCATACCTCCTTACCACGCTCCGTATACAAAAAAACTATTGTCATACATCTCATTAATGCCGCTAGGCTTTGTATTCCAGTCCACTGGAAGGACACTTCACCTCCCAGTATCTCCGAATGGCTCCAAAGGATTGGGAGGATAGCAGAAATGGAGGATTTGATCTTACAAGCTAGGGACTCCCCAAAAGAATTTTATGTTAAATGGGCATGTTGGATTCAATTTGTGAACTCTGGTGAGTTTCTTCGTCTATCCAATTCCTCACATTAACTTGACCTGGGAAAATAGGCATTTACTACATTATCGATAATTTACAGAGGTTCGACCCCGGTTTCCCTGTGATTCTGTCTGGTCTATTTTTATTTTTATTTTTTATTTTTTTTACCCTTACCCCTCCCCTTATTTTATAGGTTATACAAATGTGTTAAGATAATATGCTGTTATTACTGCATCTTGCTTATTGGATGAACCAACGTTTAGGTTTATTTTTTTTTTTTTTTTTTTTGCTTTAAACGACTGTATTTTTTCTCATATGTCATATTTGAAATTCTGATATTTTGTTTTTGTTTTTGCTGTATTTGCAAATTATAATTGTAATCCTATGTCTAATGTATAACATGAAATCCTAATAAAAACTTTGAGACAAAAAAAAAATGGAGATCACTAGAAATTAAATAAGATTTTAAAATGCATATTTGAATTTTTTTTTACAAAATAAAAAAAAAAAAAAAAAAAAAAGGAGATCTTGCTCGAGAAAATAAAATAACATATTCATGAGATCTGCATTCAGAAATGTTGCAAAAAGTTAGTCAGAAATCTTGTGTGAATATCTGCAGCCAAAAACGATCATTATTGTTCATTATTGTACCATTCTAAAGAAGATTTTAATGTGCAGCATTTAAACGATGCAAAAATTGTTAACGCGTGACGAATGTGCTATCTCCATTACGAACGCTAGTTTTACAAGAAGGTGCGCTCGCGTCTCATACTTGAGTCTGACCATGCGCGGTTTTTGAAGACTCGGAAAAGCATACACACGAACGGTTTTCTCGTCCAAAAACAGTCTGACGAGAATCACGCCAAGAAAAAATGAGATTCCGACGAGAAAAAAGACCGCAGGTCTTCTTTTTTCTCGTCGAGATTTTGGCCAGTTTTCTCGTCGAGAAAGCATACACACGAACAGTTTTCTCGGCAAGAAAGCTCTCTCAACAGTTTTCTTGTTGTTTCTTGCCGAGAAAACCGGTCGTGTGTACGTGGCTTCAGAGTTGAAGGAGAATAATGGGTCTAGTCTTGTTGCTCGCATGAGTTAACACAACCTACCCATTCACCCCAAGTTTTTAAATTTACTATGATACCCACAATAATTCTGTTAATTGGAAGCATTTATTCACCAGTTGGTTTCCTGCTTTACCTGGAGGCAGGGCCAGATTAAGAACATCATGGGCCTGGTGCTGAGGATTTTGGCGGGGCCTTTTATAATAAATAAAAATGCAAAAAAAATTGGGGAGAGAGAGCGTTCGCATGAGCATGCGTGGGAATATCATCAACACAGCCCAGCCAAGGCAAGTAACCGAAGGCACAGAACTCAGAAGGAAGACCGGGTGAAGATGGAAGCGCCTGGGCCCCACCGGATTGATCACAGCGCAGCACTGGAGGGCTTAAGTGTACCCTAATGTGCTAATATGCTGTGCATACTTGTACATTGTGGCATAACCTACCTCAGGGCCTCTAAAAAGTAGTAATGTTAGCAAAGTTTACTACCGCTTTAATATCACAGGTTTCCAGGAGCCTCTCATGGGGCCCCCTACTGACCCGGTGGCCCTTGGGCAGTGCCTAAGTGCATAGTTAACATTTCAAAAATATTTTCAGGGACACTTTTTTTTACAAGTGCTATATTTAGAGTAGCTGAGATCCCCTATGTTCCTTTATACATCACAGTAGTAATCACAAAATGTAATTAGTACTAATAATGGGGCAGAACAAATATGAGAACTAAGAAGATTTCCTTTAGTTGAACTAACAAAAGTGTGCCCATTCTAGAGCTGGTATCATTGAGGATATTCAATATAATTTTAAAGAACTGTTTTTGAGGGTAAGAGGCATAGGGGAGGAGTATGGATGGTATAAAAGTGGGAAGTATGTGCAGGTGAGGGAGAGGAATGTGGAGGGTCTAACAGTGGGCACTATGTACAGAAGAGGAGTGCGGAGGGTATGGCAGAAGGCACTATGTACAGGAGAGGAGAGTGAAGGGTATGACAGTGGGCAGTATGCACAGCAGAGGAGTGTGGAGGGTATGTCAGTGGGCAGTATGTACAGGAGAGGAGTGTGGGGGGATATGACAGAGGGTAGTATGTCTCGGAGAGGAGTGTGGAGGGTATGACAGTGGGCAGTATGTACAGGAGAGGCGTGTGGAGGGTATGACAGTCTGCAGTTTGTACAGGAGCGGAGTGTGGAGGGAAAGATAGTTGGCAGTATAAACAGGAAAGGAGTGTGGAGGGTATGACAGTGGGCAGGATATGTACAGGAGAGGAGTGTGGAGGGTATTATGGGGTCACTATGTATAGGAGAGTAGTGTGGAGGGTATGACAGTGAGCAGTATGTACAGGAGAGGAGAGTGGAGGGTATGACAGTGGGCACTATGTACAGGAGAGAAGTGTGGAGGGTATGACAGTGGGCACTATGTATAGGAGATGAGTGTGGAGGGTATGACAGTGAGCAGTATGTACAGGAGAGGAGTGTGGAGGGTATGACGTGGGCACTTTGTACAGGAGAGAAGTGTGGAGGGTATGACAGTGGGCACTATGTATAGGAGAGGAGTGTGGAGGGTATGACAGTGAGAAGAATGTACAGGAGAGGAGTGTGGAGAGTACGACAGTGGGCACTATGTACAAGAGAGAAGTGTTTGACAGCGGGCACTATGTACAGAAGAGGAGTGTGTAGGGTATGACAGCGGGCACTATGTATAGGAGAGAAGTGTGGAGGGTATGATAGTGAGCAGTATGTACAGGAGAGGAGTGTGGAGGGTATGATGGTGGGCATTATGTACAGGAGAGAAGTGTGGAGTATATGACGGTGGGCACTATGTATAGGTGAGGAGTGTGTAGGGTATGACAGTGGGCACTATGTACAGGAGAGAAGTGTGGAGGGTATGATAGTGAGCAGTATGTACAGGAGAGGAGTGTGGAGGGTATGACGGTGGGCACAATGTACAGGAGAGAAGTGTGGAGTGTATGACAGTGGGCACTATGTATAGGAGAGGAGTGTGGAAGGTATGACAGTGACCAGTATGTACAGGAGAGGAGTGTGGAGAGTACGACAGTGGGCACTATGAACAGGAGAGAAGTGTGGAGGGTATGACAGTAAGCAGTATGTACAGGAGAGGAGTGTGAAGGGTATGACAGTGGGCACGATGTACAGGTGAGGAGGATGAAGGAATCTGGGAAGGAAAAATGTAAAGGTTTGTGGAAGGATGTTTAGGGACTGCGTAGTGGTTAAGCGGCCCATACATGGATTGAAATTAAGCCAATTAAGCAGAGACCAGCCATAGTAGATCTATGTATGGGCTAGCTGGTTTTACACAAGTCAATCTATTAATCGACTTGTGTACAACCAGCCTGTCAGGTTTTCCCCAAAACAATCAGTGCTGCCAGCTATAGTTAGCAACACTGATCATTGTATTCACTGGCAGAACACAACACTGCAGGAGTGATTCCCCCATTCACAGGTCAGCAGGAGAGAGGGTGTGTGGGGACAGGCTGGGGAGAGATACTAGTCAGTGGCTGACTAGGCACTGGCTAGTATCAGAGCCAGATACACACAGGTTACATACACCACAATCGTTAGAGCAAGAGCAATAATTCTAGCACTGGACCTCCTCTGTAACTCTAAACATGTAACCTGTAAAAAATGTAAAGCATTGCTTAGTATACAAAAAAATCATGCTAACTTTAGTGTTTTTTTGTTTGTTTTTTTAACCACTTCAGCCCCGGACCATTTTGTATCTAAAGGACCAGGCCACTTTTTGCGATTCGGCACTGTGTCGCTTTAACTGACAATTGCGCGGTCGTGCGACGTGGCTCCCAAACAAAATTGGCGTCCTTTTTTTCCCACAAATATAGCTTTCTTTTGGTGGTATTTGATCACCTCTGCGTTTTTTTTTTTGCGCTATAAACAAAAATAGAGCCACAATTTTGAAAAAAATGCAATATGTTTTACTTTTTGCTATAATAATTATCCCCAAAAAATATATAAAAAAACATTTTTTTCTTCAGTTTAGGCCGATACGTATTCTTCTACATATTTTTGGTAAAAAAAATCACAATAAGCGTTTATTGATTGGTTTGCGCAAAAGTTATAGCGTCTACAAAATAGGGGATAGTTTTATGGCATTTTTATTAATATTTATTTTTTACTAGCAATGGCGGCGATCAGAGATTTTTATCATGACTTCGACATTATGGCGGACACATCAGACACTTTTGACACTATTTTGGGACCATTGTCATTTTTACAGCGATCAGTGCTATAAAAATGCACTGATTACTGTGAAAATGACACTGGCAGTGAAGGGGATAACCTGTAGGGGCGCTGAAGGGGTTAAGTGTGACCTAATGTGTGATTCTTACTGTGTGGAGGCGTGGCTTGGCATGTGACATCACTGATCGTCGTTCCCTATGACAGGGAACAGACGATCAGTGACAGTCTCACTAGGAAGCACGGGGAGAGGTTTGTTTACACTTACCTCTCCCCGTTTTTCAGCTCTGTGACCCAATCGCGGGACACCGGCGGCGATCGGATCCGCGGGTCCCGCGGGCACGGTCACAGAGCTCAGGACCGGGTCGCGAGCTCGCCGACGGCGGCGCGCTCGCGACCCACGGTTGGGCTTCTTAAAGAGGACGTACCTGTACGTGCTTGTGCCCAGCCGTGCCATTCTGCCGATGTATATCGGAGTGAGGCGGTCCTTAAGTGGTTAATGAATGAAACAGTTTCTTTCCAAAAAAAACGTGTTCGAAAAATTGCTGCGCAAATACCATGTAACATAAAAAGTTGCAACGACCACCATTTTAATCCATAGGGTGTCTGCTAAAACAATATATATGTTTGAGGGTCCTGAGTAATTTTCTAGCAAAAAAAAAGACGATTTTTACATGAAGGAGAGAAGTGCCAGAATTGGCCTGGGTGGCAATGGGTTAATTACCATAAGTAATATACAAATAATTATTATAAGCACTGTAAGCTCATCCGCTTAGTCTGCTGCAGAGTGTGTCAGCTTGTATTTAAACTGGCCGCTCTGTATGTAGCGTCTGACAGGCTGCACAAGCATCCCCGTATCTCCGGAACCAAAAATGATAGGAGCCCCATATTGACCAGTGGTGGGGTAGGTCTACAGATACCTACCCCCCAAATTTGGATTCTCTGTGACCAAATTTGGATTCTCTGTGACTCCTGGTCGATCTTTTTTTGTGTTTTTTTTTTTTTTTTTGGGGCAAATGGGCTTATCTTGAGGAAGGGGCCTGGAGCTGCAGCTCCAATAGCCCCTATGTTAATCCGGCCCTGCCTGGAGGACCTCTTCAGATGTCACATTAAGGACCATCGTTTTCCTAGCAGAAAAAAAGGAGTAATCATATTATTTTTATTATTTTTTACCTCAAGTTCAAGGCCAATTCTCCAAGGATAACAAAAAGGATAACACTTAGGACTGCACACATTAGGGAGGAAGAATTTTGCTAAATAAATTCAGTAACCCATGACCAAAAAGATCTAACTTTGTGACATCCCCAAATCATATGCAGAATCCTTCCTCTGCCATTTGACAAATAAGGGTATGTCTTTTCCCCAGTATAAATAGTCATGTAGGGGTGAAATATGCTCTCCTAAAATATCTCAGTTGGATAAGCCTACAGTAATTCTTGTGGATATAACTGCGTCAAAAAAAGTTCTAGAAAATTCCTTTCAGTCCTGCTCAGTCAGGTTGGGAATACCTACAATCCATTATTCTTATGGAATAGTATGGAGGATCTTCGCTGAGAAAGTGTATTATAAATCCTGGAAATTAGCAAGATGTGCTACTCTTAAGCCTCGTACACACGATCCAACTTTATGGCCATAATTGTCTGACGGACATGTTGTGTCGGATAATCCGACCGTGTGTATGCTCCATCAGACAATTGTTGGCTGAATTAACGACAACAAAAGATGGCTGTTCATGCACACCAATTGTTGGGCAATAAATCTGTTACATCGGTTTATCCGATCATGTGTATGCAAGTCCGTCCAACTAAAATCCAAAGTACAAACACGCATGATCGGAACCAATGCTAAACATCAGACAACAATAGCAGAAGTTGCCCAAAGGGTGGAGGTAAAGAGCTGAAAAACCATGTGGTTTGGTGAATGTTGGCTGAAAATGTTGTGCTGTGTGTATGCAGAACAAGTTCACGACCAACGCCCTTTGGACCAAAATCCACTGAAAAGTCCGATGGAAGTCCGATCGTGTGTACGAGGTTTTACGCTTACCAAAGTAATTCTCATCTATTATTGTTTATCACATATTTATTAAAAGTCAGACATTATTGTGGATTTTTAATTTAACCTCCCTAGCGGTAATCCCGAGCGTGACTCGGGGTTGTTTTTTTATGCTAGGATCGGTAACCCCGAGTCACGCTCGGGGTAGACATTGCAGAGCTCGCAGCGGAGTTTCCCTACCTTCTCCTGGCGATCCAGCGATGATGTCCTCTGCTGTGATCGCCAGCGAGATCTCCGGCGAGTGTCGGCACTTTCGTCCCCATCTGACTTCCTAGTTCCGTTCCCTGCGAGCCGCAGCGTCGCAAGGGAGCGGAACTGGGCGCCAAATTCAAAAAGTGAAACACATAGTATACATACAGTATACTGTAATCTTACAGATTACAGTACTGTATGTAATAATTACACACCCCCTTGGTCCCTAGTGGTCTGTCCAGTGTCCTGCATGCACTTTTATATAATAAAAATCGTTCTTTCTGCCTGGAAAATGGAGATTGTCCATAGCAACCAAAAAGTGTCCCTTTATGTCAAAAGTGGTTTTAGACCAACTAGAAAGCAGCGATAATAAATTAGAATCACTCGCAGAATTGAGCGATAGCGATTTGTGGGGAAATTCGTCATCAAACACTAAATCTAATGACAGCGACAATTCTGCAACTGAGCAAATTTCAGTGTTTTTGATTTGATTACATTATTGAATAATTTTTATTATAATTAGATTACTATTTTTTATAATTATTTATAGTTATTTATTATATTATAATTTATAATTTTGTGTTTCATATTTATCATACCCGGGATGTCTACTAGACTCTGGTTTGCTTAGGTTTAAGTAAGTAATTACTAAGAATCGCAGGCCTATAATACATAACACCAAATTTTCATGCAAAATAATTGTACCGCTTTTGGTACATAATTCCAGAAAGAATCATACCGCCAGGGAGGTTAACAGAATATTTCAAATAATAAAACAAATGAAAATGTCATAGAAAAAGATATTAAATACAAAATATACAAATATACAAACATAAACAAATATACAAATAAGAAAAAACAAATATAAAACAATATAAGCCCAGGTTCACACTGGGGCTGCGGGAGTGAAGCCGTGCGAGTTCGCACAATTTCACTCCCGCATGTAAGTCCCGATTTCGGCCGCGATTACAGAGACATCTGTGCAGGTTTCTGCACAGATGTCAATGTAAATCGCAGCCCGAAATGGCAAAAAGTAGTACAGAAACGACTTTTTGAAATCGGTGCAGCGCCGCAGATGCGGCGTGGCACCGATTAGGACGGTGTCATTGCCGGCAATTGCAAATTGCATTTGACATGTCAAAACGCATGTCATATCGCACCAGTGTGAACCAGGACTCATAGTGATGGAAGAGAAAGACCAAGTGGTTAATTGAGTCTGCATTTATCCCAAACATGTTTGAATTCACTTACTGTTGACTGACTCATTACCTTTGCTGGAAGCCTATTCCAAGCATAAACTACTCTTTCAGTAAAATAATACTTTCTAAGGTTAGTTTTAAACTTTCCTCCCGTTAGTTTGAGGTCATGTCTCTGTGTTCTTGATTTTGGCTTCCTATTGGAAATACTGCCCTCCTGAACCTTATCCACCCCTGTAATGTATTCAAGCATTTCAATCATGTCTCCCCTTTCCCTTCTTTCCTCAAGACTGTACATATTAAAGTGGAACTTTATTATCTCAATCAACATTGACTATTTTTAATCCTTTTGCTGCTAGCATTAGTAAATAGATAGGAAAGTATATCATATTTACTTGATTTGATGTTAGGGTTGCCACCTCATCCCTTTAAAACCGAACACATATTAATTACACAGGTTCTGTGGCTGACTAAGGTGGTAATTAAACTCACTTTGTGCCTTATCTGCATTAAATTAGCCTCAGAACCTGTGTAATTCATATGTGTTTGGGTTTAAAGGGATGAGGTGGCAACCCCATTTGATGTTACATGTTACACTTGTATTTGGGGGGGTGACATGTAACATGATATAAACAAGACCACTCACCAGCCAGCCAGCTGACAACCGAATCAACCTATCTAACAGTATGCGTTAAAACAGGGGTTTAGTCTGCACACATTTGCAAATACATGCGTAAGCCACAGAGCCTCGTCACGGCACCCTTGTATCTGTGATCCTATCTCTAGCTTATGAGAGACTCCACAATGGAAGCACATGCATTCTGAAAGATAGGTGGAGGTCAGGTGGACTGAAGGGAGCCCACCCCTTCTTACGTGCAGTGATGATCCCCTGTTTTCCTCCCCATTCCCATGGCCCTCGTGACCTGTACCTGCTGTCATATTTCAAAATCAGCACATTTATGCGGGACACCTGTACAGCCGCATCTTTCATTCATAGGAATCTGTAAATTGGAAAAATACAAGTCTCATATGCCAAGTCGGCAGATGGCTTGTAGTTTTAAATGGACTGTGAGATTGCTGATGAGCGCCTGTGTAGTCCATGCATTCTTCCTACAGCTCCGAAACTGACAGCCCATAGAGGACTGTCATTCAAAAAACAGCAGACCAACACTGATGCCACTTGACCTTTGAGTTCAGCTTGTATCTCTTTGGAAGTTTTCTTTGGCTCTTTGTCTATGATTCCCACTATTGGGTTTAATCTGAGGTCAGTTTTTCTCTTGCAGCCAAGTCCAGGGTGGTTGACTACACTCCCATGAAATTTAAACTTCCTCATAATTTTTGCAACAGTAATCACAAGAACATCAGTGTGCTTGGAGATGTTCTTACAGCATTTACCTTTGACATGCTGGTCTAAAAATGTTCTTTCTGATCTCCTCAGACAACTCTTTTCATTTGCATGCTCTGGTCCATGTTCAGTGTAGTGCACTTCATGATACCAAAAAACAAGGTAACTACTTTTCTCGATATAAATTGGCTGACTGACTACGAGATTAAAAACCTGTGTGATGCTTGTTACAGAAAACAGTTAGTCTGAAACATCTCTTTGATTAATTTTATAATCTTTTCTAGGGGTATCAACCAATCTGGCATGGTCATTTTAGAATATCTTTGTCTTATCTTCATTTATCTCATTCACATTTTCTTTGCATTACTGTATGACATACCAAGGCATACATGTATACATGAGCAATTGCTTTAAAAGAAAAGTATGGGTTTGTTTTTTTCCCCGCCATCATACTTACCTAGGTGGATGCATCATCAGTCCGATGCTGCATCTGTCCCCTGGCACCTCTACACTGAGAACCTAGCAATCTTTTTCAGGAGGAATGAAACACTGTTTCAATTAACTGTGAAGCCCTGTACACACGATCGGATTTCCTATGGTTTTTAAACCAATGGATTTTTCCATCGGAAAACTGATGAAGCTGACTTCCATCAGTCTTGCCTACACACCATCAGTCAAAAAACCGACCGTTCCAAATGCGGTGACGTAAAACACTCCGAAGTTCAATGCTTTTGAGCATGCGTCGACTTGATTCTGAGCATGGGTGGGTTTTTTATCCGATGGAGTTCCCCACAGACGATAGTAATTTGCTATCGGTTTTTTAACCATTGGATAAATTTAAAACATGTTCTATTTTTAAACACCAACGGAAAAAAGACCGATGGGGCCCATACACGATCGGTTTGTCCGAAGAAAAAAGTCCATCGGACTGTTTTCATCTGTAAAACCTATTGTGTGTACACGGCTTAAGGGTACCAACAAGTTGTAAGAATACCAACTTGTTAGCCCCCTTGTGATAATAAAAAGATTTTTTAAACATTAACCCCTTGGCGCCGGCACCTCCTGGCCCTTTAAGGGATTTAGGGGCAGGGTTTATAATTAAAAATAAAAGTCCGAAATGCAGCGCATCAGTGGTTCATTAATCATACAACAGTTCAAATGTAAAAGAGACAGGAGGATGAAAAGCCTCCACCAACTTCAATGTGCATAGAAGAGCACACCACACCCAAGTGCTATCAATCTACTTACCAGAAAGATATGAAAACACACAATGTAATCATATATTGCAAGAGGTCAATGATGGATTCAAATGGCACATTCCAAGCATTATAGGCAGATCGTAGGGATTTCCAAGTTCATCAGTCTCATAAAATCATCAGAACTCCCATGAAGAGATGAGTATAATGTGCATTCGCCAACAGGATGTTAACCAATAGAAGGAAAAGCAACAATAGTGAAGCCCGTAAGGTAAAACACACACAGTCTTTATTTGTAGTCTACTTACAGGTAAAAAAGATCGTCATGACATATTTAACTCCTCGGCTTTCAGCGTACTTGCATCGGCCAGCCTGACATGTTTCAACCTAGAAGGATATCATCAGAGGCGCGGCCTAACGGTGCAAGTACGCCCATATAAATACAAATGATCATAAGCCGCGCTGGCCCATGATAGGACAGCACGACATTAGCAGCAGCTGATTTTACTCCCTATAATCACAAGCCGCGGCCACGCATGTGCAGTCTGGCTGTGCTATTCAAAGATCAGGAAGCAAAACCACCATCCTCACTTACTACTTCCGGTAGGCAGATTAACGTTAATGCTGACCGGAAGTGATGTAAAGGAGACGCAGCGGAACAATGCCCACAACGCACGACAACATCCGGTGGGCGGAAGAAAAACACCACAAACCGGAAGTGATATCAATGGAGCGCATTCCGACCGTGTTTGCGCTCCAAACACCGTAGAACAGGGGGACACTAAGGCGAATCAGTACCTAGACCCAGGTAGTCACATGAGCTAGACCGAAAATGTCCAAAAGTCCACCTATTGCACAATACCCAGGATGAAGATAAAAAGATAATAAATATAAGATTTTTACATTGATTGAAGAGAGGAAAAGAGGAGGCTCTCAATATAGATTAACATATAAATATTCAATGTAACAAAACAATCATAAAAATACCAATTTAACCACTTAACGACCGCCCACTGTAGATATACGTCGGCAGAATGGCACCGACAGGCAAAGTCACGTATATCTACGTGATTTCCTTTGTATAGTTGGGGGGTCCAATCGGACCCCCCTCCTCTACAGTGAGCGGCCGTTTTCCGTTCGGGAGCGATCCGAGATGAGGGGACGGCCGTTCGATTCCGGCCACCCCCTCGCGATCGCTCCCGGCGAATGAGAGAGCTTCCTCTGCTGTGTAATGTTTACACAGGCAGAGGAAGTGATGTCATCTCTCATGCGGCGCTCACATATACTGAGCGCCGTACAAGAGAAGACACACAGGTTAGTGCACAAACAGCACACTGACACCAGGACACATAGGCACACAAATCGCCCCCCCAGGCCCCCCAGACACCCACCAGATCACCCCCCAGCCCCCAGTCACAGTGTCACTGATTGCAGTGACCATTTATTTACTGATCACTGCAATCAGTGACATTTGTGACTGTAAAAGTGTCACTACAGTTTAGTTTTAGGTCCAGTGTAGCCCCCTAACCCCCCCTAATAAAGGTTTAACCCCCTGATCGCCCCCCAGATATCCCTTTCACCCCCTAGCACCGCCGTCGCTAAGCAATCGTTTTTCTGATCGCTGTTTTATTGTCGGTGATGCCGATCGGTAGCCAGTTATTTTTTTTAGGTTTGCCGCAGGTTTTTATAGCGTCGGGTACCCCCATATATTACCTAATAAAGGTTTAACCCCCTTGATCGCCCCCCAGATAACCCTTTCACCCCCTATCACCACTGTCGCTAAGCAATCGTTTTTCTGATCGCTGTTTTATTGTCGGTGATGCCGATCGGTAGCCAGTTATTTTTTTTAGGTTTGCCGCAGGTTTTTATAGCGTCGGGTACCCCCATATATTACCTAATAAAGGTTTAACCCCCTTGATCGCCCCCCAGATAACCCTTTCACCCCCTATCACCACTGTCGCTAAGCAATCGTTTTTCTGATCGCTGTTTTATTGTCGTGATGCCGATCGGTAGCCAGTTTTTTTTTTAGGTTCGCCGCAGGTTTTTATAGCGCCAGGTACCCCCATATATTACCTAATAAAGGTTTAACCCCCTTGATCGCCCCCCAGGTAACCCTTTCACCCCCTATCACCACTGTCGCTAAGCGATCGTTTTTCTGATCGCTGTCTTATTGTCGGTGATGCCGATAGGTAGCCAGTTATTTTTTTTAGGTTCGCCGCAGGTTTTTATAGCGTCAGTTACCCCCATATATTACCTAATAAAGGTTTAACCCCCTTGATCGCCCCCCAGGTAACCCTTTCACCCCCTATCACCACTGTCGCTAAGCAATCGTTTTTCTGATCGCTGTCTTATTGTCGGTGATGCCGATAGGTAGCCAGTTATTTTTTTTAGGTTCACCGCAGGTTTTTATAGCGTCGGGTACCCCCATATATTACCTAATAAAGGTTTAACCCCTTGATCGCCCCCCAGGTAACCCTTTCACCCCCTTTTGCCAGTGTCACTAAGCGATCGTTTTTCTAAACGCTGTATTAGTTATGCTGGTGCCGATAGATAGCCAGTTATTTTTTTTAGGTTCGCCGCAGGTTTTTATATGGTCAGGTACCCCCATATATTATCTAATAAAGGTTTTAACCCCCTAATTGCCCATAGTTAACACTGCATCACACCCCAAGCAGCGTCAGGTTAGTGGCAGTAATGCCAACACCCACGCGTGAAGCATACACCTCTCTTAGTGGTATAGTATCTGAACAGATCAATATCTGATCTGATCAGATCTATACTAGTGTCCCCAGCAGTTTAGGGTTCCCAAAAACGCAGTGTTAGCGGGATCAGCCCAGATACCTGCTAGCACCTGCGTTTTGCCCCTCCGTCCAGCCCAGGCCACCCAAGTGCAGTATCGATCGATCGCTGTCACTTACAAAACACAACACACATAACTGCAGCGTTCGCAGAGACAGGCCTGATCCCTGCGACTCCAGTGCTGTAGGAGGTGATTTCACCACCACAGTTAAAAAAAAAAAGCATATATGCCGAAGCATTGGGGCAGCAGGGGCGGAGGAGCGATTTTGCTCCTAATGCCGCATACATACGGTCAAAATTCCGACGGAGGCTTGCCCGTGGAAAAGTCTGACCATGTGTACGCGGCATAACTTTTGCGGGAAGATGCCCCCATGCTTCGGCATATATAAATGGTGCATGTATGCCCATCATTAGAAGTGGGTGGATGAAGGGCGGTATTCCAATGGTGGGCATACCCACCGATCAATCTTTTTTTTTCATTCAGCCAACAGGCTGCATGAAAAAAAAGATTACAATACATGTCCAACAAGGACCAGCAACGTACTGGTATGTTGCTGGACTTTGAATGGTTATACCAGATTGATGCCTGCGGGTTTAGGTATCACCATTGGATAAATTTAAAACATGTTCTATTTTTAAACACCGATGGAAAAAAGACCGATGGGGCCCATACACGATCGGTTTGTCCGAAGAAAAAAGTCCATCGGACTGTTTTCATCTGTAAAACCTATCGTGTGTACACGGCTTAAGGGTACCAACAAGTTGTAAGAATACCAACTTGTTAGCCCCCTTGTGATAATAAAAAGATTTTTTTAAACATTAACCCCTTGGTGCCGGCACCTTCTGGCCCTTTAAGGGATTTAGGGGCAGGGCAGGGTTTATAATTAAAAATAAAAGTCTGAAATGCAGCGCATCAGTGGTTCATTAATCATATAACAGTTCAAATGTAAAAGAGACAGGAGGATGAAAAGCCTCCACCAACTTCAATGTGCATAGAAGAGCACACCACACCCAAGTGCTATCAATCTGCTTACCAGAAAGATATGAAAACACATAATGTAATCATATATTGCAAGAGGTCAATGATGGATTCAAATGGCACATTTCAAGAATTATAGGCAGATCGTAGGGATTTCCAAGTTCATCAGTCTCATAAAATCATCAGAACTCCCATGAAGAGATGAGTATAATGTGCATTTGTCAACAGGATGTTAACCAATAGAAGGAAAAGCTACAATAGTGAAGCCCGTAAGGTAAAACACACACAGTCTTTATTTGTAGTCTACTTACAGGTAAAAAAGATCGTCATGACATATATAACTCCTCGGCTTTCAGCGTACTTGCATCGGCCAGCCTGACATGTTTCAACCTAGAAGGATATCATCAGAGGCGCGGCCTAACGGTGCAAGTACGCCCATATAATTACAAATGATCATAAGCCGCGCTGGCCCATGATAGGACAGCACGACATTAGCAGCAGCTGATTTTACTCCCTATAATCACAAGCCGCGGCCACGCATGTGCAGTCTGGCTGTGCTATTCAAAGATCAGGAAGCAAAACCACCATCCTCACTTACTACTTCCGGTAGGCAGATTAACGTTAATGCTGACCGGAAGTGATGTAAAGGAGACGCAGCGGAACAATGCCCACAACGCACGACAACATCCGGTGGGCGGAAGAAAAACACCACAAACCGGAAGTGATATCAATGGAGCGCATTCCGACCATGTTTGCGCTCCAAACACCGTAGAACAGGGGGACACTAAGGCGAGTCAGTACCTAGACCCAGGTAGTCACATGAGCTAGACCGAAAATGTCCAAAAGTCCACCTATTGCACAATACCCAGGATGAAGATAAAAAGATAATAAATATAAGTTTTTTACATTGATTGAAGAGAGGAAAAGAGGAGGCTCTCAATATAGATTAACATATAAATATTCAATGTAACAAAACAATCATAAAAATACCAATTTAACCACTTAACGACCGCCCACTGTAGATATACGTTGGCAGAATGGCACCGACAGGCAAAGTCACGTATATCTACGTGATTGCCTTTGTATAGTTGGGGGGTCCAATCGGACCCCCCTCCTCTACAGTGAGCGGCCGTTTTCCGTTCGGGAGCGATCCGAGATGAGGGGACGGCCGTTCGATTCCGGCCACCCCCTCGCGATCGCTCCCGGCGAATGAGAGAGCTTCCTCTGCTGTGTAATGTTTACACAGGCAGAGGAAGTGATGTCATCTCTCATGCGGCGCTCACATATACTGAGCGCCGTACAAGAGAAGACACACAGGTTAGTGCACAAACAGCACACTGACACCAGGACACATAGGCACACAAATCGCCCCCCCCAGGCCCCCCAGACACCCCCCAGATCACCCCCCAGCCCCCAGTCACAGTGTCACTGATTGCAGTGACCATTTATTTACTGATCACTGCAATCAGTGACATTTGTGACTGTAAAAGTGTCACTACAGTTTAGTTTTAGGTCCAGTGTAGCCCCCTAACCCCCCCTAATAAAGGTTTAACCCCCTGATCGCCCCCCAGATATCCCTTTCACCCCTTAGCACCGCCGTCGCTAAGCGATCGTTTTTCTGATCGCTGTTTTATTGTCGGTGATGCCGATCGGTAGCCAGTTATTTTTTTTAGGTTTGCCGCAGGTTTTTTTAGCGTCAGGTACCCCCATATATTACCTAATAAAGGTTTAACCCCCTTGATCGCCCCCAGGTAACCCTTTCACCCCCTATCACCACTGTCGCTAAGCGATCGTTTTTCTGATCGCTGTTTTATTTTCGGTGAAGCCGATCGGTAGCCAGTTATTTTTTTTAGGTTCGCCGCAGGTTTTTATAGCGTCAGGTACCCCCATATATTACCTAATAAAGGTTTAACCCCCTTGATCGCCCCCCCAGGGTAACCCTTTCACCCCCTATCACCACTGTCGCTAAGCGATCGTTTTTCTGATCGCTGTCTTATTGTCGGTGATGCCGATAGGTAGCCAGTTATTTTTTTTAGGTTCGCCGCAGGTTTTTATAGCGTCAGCTACCCCCATATATTACCTAATAAAGGTTTAACCCCCTTGATCGCCCCCCAGGTAACCCTTTCACCCCCTATCACCACTGTCGCTAAGCAATCCTTTTTCTGATCGCTGTCTTATTGTCGGTGATGCCGATAGGTAGCCAGTTATTTTTTTTAGGTTCGCCGCAGGTTTTTATAGCGTCGGGTACCCCCATATATTTCTAATAAAGGTTTAACCCCTTGATCGCCCCCCAGGTAACCCTTTCACCCCCTTTTGCCAGTGTCACTAAGCGATCGTTTTTCTAAACGCTGTATTAGTTATGCTGGTGCCGATAGATAGCCAGTTATTTTTTTTAGATTCGCCGCAGGTTTTTATAGCGTCAGGTACCCCCATATATTATCTAATAAAGGTTTTAACCCCCTAATTGCCCATAGTTAACCCTGCGTCACACCCCAAGCAGCGTCAGGTTAGTGGCAGTAATGCCAACACCCACGCGTGAAGCATACACCTCTCTTAGTGGTATAGTATCTGAACAGATCAATATCTGATCTGATCAGATCTATACTAGTGTCCCCAGCAGTTTAGGGTTCCCAAAAACGCAGTGTTAGCAAGATCAGCCCAGATACCTGCTAGCACCTGTATTTTGCCCCTCCGTCCAGCCCAGGCCACCCAAGTGCAGTATCGATCGATCGCTGTCACTTACAAAACACAACACACATAACTGCAGCGTTCGCAGAGACAGGCCTGATCCCTGCGACTCCAGTGCTGTAGGAGGTGATTTCACCACCACAGTTAAAAAAAAAAGCATATATGCCGAAGCATTGGGGCAGCAGGGGCGGAGGAGCGATTTTGCTCCTAATGCCGCATACATACGGTCAAAATTCCGATGGAGGCTTGCCCGTGGAAAAGTCTGAGCATGTGTACGCGGCATAACTTTTGCGGGAAGATGCCCGCATGCTTCGGCATATATAAATGGTGCATGTATGCCCATCATTAGAAGTGGGTGGATGAAGGGCGGTATTCCAATGGTGGGCATACCCACCGATCAATCTTTTTTTTTCGTTCAGCCAACAGGCTGCATGAAAAAAAAGATTACAATACATGTCCAACAAGGACCAGCAACGTACTGGTATGTTGCTGGACTTTGAATGGTTATACCAGATTGATGCCTGCGGGTTTAGGTATCATCTTGGTATCATTCTTTTCAGCCAGCGGCCGGCTTTCATGTAAAAGCAATCCTAGTGGCTAATTAGCCTCTGGACTGCTTTTACAAGCAGTGGGAGGGAATGTCCCCCCCCCCCCGGATATAAAAAGCGCCATTGGGAAATTGGGAAAGCATTTTATCACACCGATCTTTTTGTGGTCAGATGCTTTGAGGGCAGAGGAAAGATCTAGGGTCTAATAGACCCCAGTTTTTTTCAAAAAAAAGAGTACATGTCACTACATATTGCTATCATAGGGGATATTTACATTCCCTGAGATAACAATAAAAATGATACAAAAAAAATATATGGAAGGAACAGTTTAAAAATAAAATAAAAAAGCAAAATTAATAATAAAAAATAAAAAAAAAGCACCCCTGTCCTGCCCTGCTCTTGTGCAATGGCGAACGCAAGCGTGGGTCTGGCATCATATATAAACAGCAATTGCACCATGCATGTGAGGTATCACTGCGAAAGTCAGATAGAGAGCAGTCATTTTAGCAGTAGACCTCCTCTGTAAATCTAACGTGGTAACCTGTAAAGGCTTTTAAAGGCTTTTAAAAATGTATGTAGTTTGTCGCCAATGCGCGTTTGTGCGAAATTTTAAAGCATGTCGTGTTTGGTATCTATGTACTCGGCCTAAGATCATCTTTTTTATTTCATCAAACATTTAGGCAATATAGTGTGTTTTAGTGCATTAAAATTAAAAAAAGTGTATTTTTCCCCAAAAAATGCGTTTGAAAAATTGCTGCGCAAATACTGTGTGGAAAAAAAAAATGCAATACCCACCATTTTAATCTGTAGGGCCTTTGCTTTAAAAAAATATATAATGTTTGGGGGTTCAACATAATTTTCTTGCAAAAAATAAATATGTTTTCATGTAAACAAAAAGTGTCAGAAAGGGCTTTGTCTTTAAGTGGTTAGAAAAGTGGATGTAAGCTTCCTAATGTTGTGTATAAAATGCCAGGACAGTTAAAACCCCCCCCAAATGACCCCATTTTGGAAAGTAGACACCCAAGCTATATACTGAGAGGCATGTCGAGTCCATGGAATATTTTATATGTTGACACAAGTTGCGGAAAAAAGACAATTTTTTTTTTTTTTTTTTTTTTTTTTTGCACAAAGTTGTTACTAAATGATATATTGCTCAAACATGCCATGGGCATATGTGGAATTACACCCCAAAATACATTCTGTTGCTTCTCCTGAGTACGGGGATACCACATGTGTGAGACTTTTTGGGAGCCTAGCCGCGTACGGGACCCCAAAAACCAATCACCGCCTTCAGGCTTTCTAAGGGTGTAAATTTTTGATTTCACTTCTCACTGCCTATCACAGTTTCGGAGGCCATGGAATTCCCAGATGGCACAAAACCCCCCAAATGACCCCATTTTGGAAAGTAGACACCCCAAGCTATTTGCTGAGAGGTATGGTGAGTATGTTGCAGATCTCGCTTTTTGTCAAAAAGTTTTGAACATTGGAAAAACAAAAAAAAAAGATTTTCTTTCTTCATTTTCAAAAACAAATTAGAGCTGTAAAATACTCAACATGCCTCTCAGCAAATAGCTTGGGGTGTCTACTTTCCAAAATGGGGTCATTTGGGGGGGGTTGTGCTATTTTGCCATTTTATGGCCTTCGAAACTGTGATAGGTAGTGAGGAGTGAAATCAAAAATTAGAAATCCTGAAGGCGGTTCTTGGTTTTCGGGGCCCTGTACGCGGCTAGGCTCCTAAAAAGTCCCACACATGTGGTATCCCCGTACTCAGGAGAAGCAGCAAAATTTATTTTGGGGTGCAATTCCACATATAATCATGGCATGTGTGAGCAATATATCATTTAGTGACAACTTTTTGTATTTTTTTTTTTTTTTGTCATTATTCAATCACTTGGGACAAGAAAAAAAAATATTCAATGGGCACAACATGCCTCTCAGCAATTTCCTTGGGGTGTCTACTTTCTAAAATGGGGTCATTTGGGGGGGTTTTGTGCTATTTTGGCATTTTATGGCCTTCGAAACTGTGATAGGTAGTGAGAAGTGAAATCAAAAATTTGCACCCTTAGAAATCCTGAAGGCGGTGCTTGGTTTTTGGGGGCCCGTACGCGGCTAGGCTCCCAAAAAGTCCCACACATGTGGTATCCCCGTACTCAGGAGAAGCAGCAAAATTTATTTTGGGGTGCAATTCCACATATAACCATGGCATGTGTGAGCAATATATCATTTAGTGACAACTTTTTGTAATTTTTTTTTTTTTTGTCATTATTCAATCACTTGAGACAAAAAAAAAATATTCAATGGGCTCAACATGCCTCTCAGCAATTTCCTTGGGATGTCTACTTTCCAAAATGGGGTCATTTGGGGGGGTTTTGTACTGCTCTGCCATTTTAGCACCTCAAGAAATGAGATAGGCAGTCATAAATTAAAAGCTGTGTAAATTCCAGAAAATGTACCCTAGTTTGTAGACGCTATAACTTTTGCGCAAACCAATAAATATACGCTTATTGACATTTTTTTACTAAAGACATGTGGCTGAATACATTTTGGCCTAAATGTATGACTAAAAATAGGATTTTTTACTCACCGTAAAATCCTTTTCTCTGAGTCTGAGACCGACACAGCTTCTCTATTGACAAAGTGGGTATTATCCGTTAATTAGGAGTGACTAGGCAGAAAAACTTGTAAAAAGTGTTGCATCACACCTTCTACAGTACCGCCCAGGGGGCGGACCCTCTGGGTATACCCTCTCAGTCTGCATCTTCGCAGATCAGTTCGTCAAAAAGCAGTACAAACTTAAAAGGAGGGGTGGGTGCTGTGTCGGTCCATGGACTCAGAGAAAAGGATTTTACGGTGAGTAAAAAATCCTATTTACTCTTTCGTCCATGGACCGACACAGCTTCTCTATTGACAAAGTGGGACATCCCAAAGCAGTGTCAGAGAAAAAACGAGGGGTGGTAACAGCATAAAAATAAACTTCACCCCAAACACAAAACAGCACTCCTCCAACGGAGGAGTTGCAACTCTAAACAGCCGCTTGCAAAACCTTGCGGCCAAAAGAGGCATCCGAAGATGCACCTACATCAATTTTGTAGAATTTTGTGAAAGTGTGAGCGGACGACCAAGTCGCCGCTTTACATAATTGGGAAACAGACGCTTGATGTCGGAAAGCCCAAGAGGCACCTATTGCCCTGGTCGAATGCGCCGTGACAGGAAAGGGGGGCGCCTGACCCTTTAAGGCGTAAGCCTGGATTACTATCTGTCGGATCCACCTAGAGATGGTGGCCGATGAGACTGCTTGGCCCTTCTTGGGACCAGCCACCAAAACAAACAGTGAGTCTGAATTCCGGAACAGGGAAGTAGCAGATAGGTATACTCTCAAAGCTCGGACAACGTCCAAGGAATGCAACGCCGACTCCTTAGGATTCGACGGCTGAGGACACAAGGATGGAAGTACAATGTCTTCGTTGAGATGAAAAGCCGAAACGACTTTCGGAAGAAAGGAAGGCTGCGGCCGCAGCACCACCTTATCCTTGTGGAAAATCAAATAGGGAGCCTTGCAGGACAAGGCTGCCAGCTCAGAGACTCGTCTAACTGACGTAACAGCCACCAAAAAGACCACTTTCTGAGAAAGTGTCAACAGGGGAATATCTCTAATATTCTCAAACGGTGCCTTCTGAAGCACCGAGAGGACCAGGTTCAAGTCCCACGGAGGTAACGGGGGACGGACCGGAGGGGCCACATGTCGGACCCCCTGCACAAATGTACTCACGAGAGAGTGAGTCGCCAGGGGTCGCTGAAAAAAGACAGCCAGGGCAGATATCTGTCCCTTAAATCGTACTTAGGGCAAGCCCTTGGTCCACCCCATGCTGTAAAAACAGCAGGATTCTGGAAACCAAATAGGTACGCGGATGCCATTTCATTTCCTCACACATGGAGATGTAGGCCCTCCAAGTGCGGTGATAGACCTTCCTAGAGGACGGTTTTCGAGCACTTCTCATAGTAGAGATTACTGAGTCTGACAGGCCCCGGTCTCTCAGTACCTGGTTCTCAACAGCCATGCCGTTAAAGCCAATGACTGTAAAGCAGGATGGAATATGGGATCTTGCGATAGCAGGTCCTTCTGTAGTTGTAGGCGCCAGGGGACGTCTGCTACCAGACGTACTAGATCGGCGTACCAAGGACGCTGAGGCCAATCTGGAGCGATTAGGATCATTGGAATTCCCTCTGCCTCCACTCTGCGGAGCAGAAGAGGAAGAAGCCTTAAGGGAGGGAAGGCATAGATTAGCCGATACTGACCCCACGATGCTACCAACGCGTCCGTTGCGTCTGCCCATGGGTCTCTTGACCGGGCCACAAATCTCAATACCTTCCGATTGAGTCGGGAAGCCAGAAGATCTACGTCTGGTGTGCCCCATCTTTGGCAGAGGAGTTGGAACACCTCCGGGTGTAAGGACCCTTCTCCCTGGTCCAGCATCTGGCGGCTCAGGTAGTCCGCCTGCCAGTTTTCCACACCCGGAATGTACACGGCCGACAGTGCCGGTACGCTCCTCTCTGCCCACTTCAGGATGCGAGCGATCTCCGATGCTGCAGCTGAGCTTCTTGTTCCTCCTTGATGATTGACATATGCCACTGCTGTGGCGTTGTCTGACTGGATCATGACTGGACGCCCTTGCAGCCTCTGAGACCATTTGAAGAGGCACAGCCTGATCGCCCGGATTACCAGGACATTGATCGGCAGGAGGGCTTCCTCTGGGGTCCAGCGACCTTGCGCCGACTGAACACCCCAGACTCCCCCCCAACCTGTAAGGCTGGCGTCCGTCGTGATCACTATCCAGTAAACCGGAAGAAATGACTTCCCGGCCATTAGAGCCGGTGCTGTCAGCCACCATACCAGGGATCTCCTGACTATGTGGCTCACTCGGATTTGATAATCCAGAGATGATGGACATCTGTTCCATCTGGACAGAACTTCCTTCTGTAACACTCGAGTGTGGTATTGAGCATATGGAACCGCCTCGAAGGAGGCTACCCTGAGGCCCAACACTCGCATGCAAAAAACGGAGTGACGACCAATTCCTGGAAGTCAGCTGCCGTACTGCAGCCCGGAGGGTCTGCAACTTCTCCACAGGGAGGAATACCTTTGCCTCTGAAGAATCCAGAATCAACCCCAGGTACACTAGGCGTTGAGTGGGCACCAATACTGACTTTTGCGTGTTTAGTATCCAACCACAGTCTCGAAGAGTCTGACAGGTAATGGACACGCTTACCTCTAATTCTGAGCTTGAAGGGGCCTTCAGCAGAAGGTCGTATAAGTAGCCTGTGATAGCGATACCCCGCTGTCTTAGAAGTGCCAGAATCGGAGCGAGCACCTTGGTGAACGTCCTGGGTGCTGAGGCAAGGCCCAACGGGAGGGCCACAAACTGGTAGTGGTCCTTCCCGATAGCAAATCGCAGAAACCTCTGGTGTCTGGAGTATATGGGGACCTGCAGGTATGCGTCCTTGATGTCCAAGGAGGCCAGAAAGTCCCCCGGATGGAGAGCCGTGACTACAGATCGAACCGACTCCATCCGAAAACTTTGTACCTTCACAAAGCAATTGAGGGCTCTGAGATCCAAGCTTGGACGAACCCCCTCCTTCTTCGGCACAATGAACAGATTTGAGTAAAAACCCTGTTCCAGTTCTGGAACTGGAATAACTACCCCGCGTTCCAGTAGACCCTGGACCGCCCCATACAGGGCCTCCCGACGGGTCGGTAGTAGCTGGAGATTGGAGGTGTTGAATCTGTCCGGTGGACAAGAGAGAAACTCTATCTTGTAGCCTGAGGAGATTACTTCGCAAACCCACCTGTCGGAGATTAGTGCTGTCCACTGAGTCGCGAATTTGCGAAGACGTCTCCCCACCCGAGAGCTGGGTGGGGGTGGACCTTCATGCGGACGCAAATTTGTCCGCAGGCTTATTGGGTATGCGGGACCAGGGACGCTTTTGTCCTTGGGCAGGCGCTTTATCGGCCTGGGGTCTTTTCCCTGTCGCCCTAGGGGGACGAAAAAACCACTTGCGTGCAGTAAAGGAGGGCCCTTGCCCTTGGCGTGGCCCCTTACCCTTGCTAATTTGGGGAAGCAAAGTGCTTTTACTTCCTGTGGCATCCTTGATGATGTCATCCAGAGAAGCCCCAAAAAGTCTATCGCCCTTAAAAGGCAGATCCAACAGGGCTTTCTTGGAAGTCTGGTCCGCAGACCAGCCTTTTAGCCAGATCAGGCGGCGTATTGCTACTGCATAAACCGAAGTTTTAGACAGCAGGGGAATAGTATTCATGTCTGACTCGCAGACAAACCTAAGGCCCTGGACCAACAGGTCGGCCAATGTTATCTCATCAGGAGGAGCATCTCGCTCCTTAACCCCTGGAGTAGCAATCTTGCCCATTCAGTAAGTGTGTGAGACACTAGGGCCCCCGCCAATGCCGGGCGTACTGCCGAGCCTACCACTGAGTATAGGTAGCAAGCGAGTGCTTCAGCCTTCTTATCCACAGGGTCCTTGAAAACAGGAGCCCCGTCTACAGGAATTGTGGTGGCTCTATTAAGTCTGGACACCGGAGGGTCCACTATAGGGGGGAGAGGTCCATTTCTTCAGAAAACTCTCCTCAAAAGGGGTACCGTACCGCAAACCTCTTTGGGGCTGTAAAGACCCTCAGTGGGTTCTCCCATTCCTTGTATAAGAGTTTATCAAAAGACACACAAGGGAACACCTTAGCAGTGCGGGCAGGTCTATGAAACCCAAGTGGACCGGAGTCTCTGCTGCTTCTGCAGTATTTTCCAATTTTAGCATATCCCGCACTGCAGTAATAAGGTCAGATACCAAAGCCGTCTCGCGTACTGACCTGGACTTTGAGTCATTCTCACTGTCCGGTCAAGGTCTGCAGTCTCTGATGCGTCAGAATCTGGGCCCCGAGCCGTAGCTGGACCTGGTTCTGCAGCAGAATTATCCCCAGAAGCTTGCAGGGGATGGGGCGTTTACTACCCCCTGTATTCCCGTGTGCTGCTTCCACCCTGGCAGCAAACGCCTCTTGGATTGCAGTCATAGCGTTCATAGACACCTCAGGGGCACCAGCTGCTAAATCTGGTGTTTCAGGGGAGAAGACATCTGGCTCAGATGCCATGCTGACTACACGCTGACACTCACAGGGCTCCAGGCAAGATATCAATAGGCCACCCTCCTGTGCTGCAGAGAGGCCGGGTCACCCAGAGGACTCACCACCCTGGATAGGTACTGCTATGCTGCGCCTGTGATGCTGTCCCTCTGCTGCTGTGTCAGTCTGCTTCTTTTATCAGCACTTCCTGTGTGAATTTTCGCGCCAGTGTAATGCACCCTAGAGGCCGGAGGCTCTCGAAAAATGGTTGCCAAAAACGTCTGTATGGAAGATAATGTGGGCTCTAAGAAAATGGCCGCCGACAGAAGATAGAGGTCAAGCAGCCATAGCCCAGAAAAAGATGGCCGCCGAACGGCAATATCTGCATACAGGGTGGACAAAAATGGCCGCCGATCAGCTGATAGGGGCCAGTGGGTGTGGCCGAACCACAGGAAGATGGCCGCCGGGCAGTCACAAGAGGCCAAACTTGGCATGGACCACCTCAAAATGGCCGCCGACAGCATGGAGGAGGAAGGACACAAACACAGGTAAGAAAAAATTACATTTCTTTTAAATGTTAGTTACAGCCAGCCCCGCTCCAGTGGGACCCCCTAGGTGACCCCCAGCACCCAGCAACCTTTAGCTAGAAGCCCAGGGAGGAGGGAAAGGCAGGGAGAGAGGGAAGAAAGGGGCCACAACCACTTACTTGATCTCTCCAGGAATGTCCAGCTAAATCACCCAGCCGAGGCAGGGGAGTTTTACTTACCTATCCTGCATGTATTCTGCTGGAAGACATTCCAAACAGATCATCGTCCGCGCACGGAAGGTGACTGTTGGCCAGGCATGCTGTGATTGGACCCAGAAGGGACGATCATATGTATGCCCTGGAGCATGACGCTCACCGGACAGGCTGCTGCGACTCGGCCGTAAGGTCAGCCGAAGCTGAGCGGTCCGATGCAAGCCTTGGAGCGTAAGCTCACCGGCCAGGCTGCTGCGACTCGGCCGTAAGGTCAGCCGAAGCTGAGCGGTCCGATGCAGGCCCTGGAGCGTAAGCTCACCGGCCACCCGTGGAGCGACGGGCATGTCGTGGAAAACCCAGCGCGTAGCTAGGGTCGGCACACGCTCGATGGCCGAAACTGGGGAGACTACAAGGATCGAGGATCCAGCCTGTCACCTAGTCGGCAGTTGATCGAAGATCGCAGGAAACAACAAATGTAGCAAAAAAAATAAAAATATATATATATATCTTTTTTCCCCGGACCAATGGGCCCGAAGGGAGCCATGTCCTACTCCTTGCTAGACAGAAAAAAACTGATCTGCGAAGATGCAGACTGAGAGGGTATACCCAGAGGGTCCGCCCCCTGGGCGGTACTGTAGAAGGTGTGATGCAACACTTTTTACAAGTTTTTCTGCCTAGTCACTCCTAATTAACGGATAATACCCACTTTGTCAATAGAGAAGCTGTGTCGGTCCATGGACGAAAGAGTAATTGAGTTTATTTGATTTTTCTTATAACAAAAAGTAGAAAATATCATTTTTTTTCAAAATTTTCAGTCTTTTTCCGTTTATATCGCAAAAAATAAAAATTGCAGAGGCAGTCAAATACCATTAAAAGAAAGCTCTATTTGTGGGAAGAAAAGTACGCAAATTTCGCTTGGGTACAACATTGCATGTCCGCACAATTTACAGTTAAAGCAGCGCAGTGCAAAATTCTGAAATCACCTCTGGTCCTTTAGCTACCAAATGGTCCGGGGCTTAAGTGGTTAAAAACGAATAACCATACAAAATATGTAATGTGAATACATGATTTTTTTTTTAATTATATAAAATAAATGCATGATTTTAAAAACTACATATAAAAACAACACTGCCCTCTAGTGTTAAAACATATACAGCTCCCAAAATTAGCAATTATTAATAAAGCAGTTTACATCCCAATCAACACTCATGCCGAAAGGGGTGTAACACTTGAGGTCATATATCCAGCGGGTCTCGAGTTGAAATTTCCCGTTTGGTCATACTGTACTCCCTCGCCAATGTAGATTAAACCTGTCGATGGCCACAAACATGGTTCCCTTAGGATTTTTGTTATGGCACCCTAAATAGTGCCGGGAAATGCTATGTTTGAGGACTCCCTTCTTAATATTGGTGATATGCTTGTTAAGCCTAACATTCATTGCACGTATTGTGCGGCCCACATACTGCAGGCCACATGGACAAATCAAAAGGTATGCCACATTTTGTGAGGTGCAGGTGATAAAAGTATTGATATCAAAAACCCTACCTGTAGTATGGGATTTAAACTGACATATTTTCATACTTTTATCTTTATTAATTGTACAAACATTACAGTTATGGCATGGAAAATAGCCTTTGGATTTTTGGAAAAACTATACTCTATTGGGAGCGTCCAGGATGTTGGGTGCTACTTGGAGTTTAAGGGGGGAACTCCTCTAAAAATCACCCGTGGCCGATCCAGAACACTTAAATGACTCAGATCATCAAACAAATTTTATTAGTACACAAAGATAACCCGAGTAAATACAAAATGCAGTTTTTAAATGATGGTTTCATTTATTAAGACAAAAAAGCTGTCCAAACCTGCCTGGCTTTATGTGAAAAAGTAATAGCCCCCTAAACCTAATAAATGGCTCTGCCACCCTTGGCGGCAACAACTGCAATCAAGCGTTTGTGATAAGACAATGAGTCTCACATTGCTGTGGAGCAATTTTGGCCCACTTTTCTTTGCAGAATTGTTTTAATTCAGCCACATTGGAGTGTTTTCCAGCATGTATGGCCTGTGTAAGGTCATGATACAGCATCTCAATTGGATTTAAGTCCGGGCTTTACTAGGCCACTCCAAAACATAAATTTTGCTTTGTTTAACCACTTCAATACCAGGCACTTATGCACCTTCCCGCCCAGACCAATTTTCAGCTTTCAGCACTCTCACACTTTGAATGACAATTACTCAGTCATGCTACACTGTATCCAAACAAAATTTTTATAATTTTCTTCTCACAAATAGAGCTTTCTTTTGGTGGTATTTAATCGCCACTGGGTTTTTTTGAAGTTGTATTTTTTCCCCACAATTCTTGGGAAAATTTGGATTTTTTTTTATTTTTTTTACACAAACTGGTCATATTAAAAAAAAAATTCTCTCACACAGCATATGCACAATTGCAACTATACCCCAAAATACATTCTGCTACTCCTCCTGAGTGTAGCGATACCACATATGTGAGACTTTTACACAGCCTGGCCATATACAGAGGCCCAACATTTAAGTAGCACTTTCAGGCGTTCTACAAGCATAAATTGCACATATCCTTTCTCAACCACCTATTACAGTTTTGAAGGTCCTGGAGCACCAGTACAATGGAATTGTCCACAAAATGACCCCATTTTGGAAAGCACACACCCCAACGTATAATCTATGAAGCATTATGAGTCTTTTGAACGGTTCATTTTTTTCCAGAAGGTTTTGGAAAATGTGGAGGAAAAATGAAAATGCATTTTTTTTACACAAAGTTGTCCATTTATAAGATATTTCTAACGCATAGCATATACATAGCAAAAATTACACCCCAAAATGCATTACACTACTCCTCCTGAGTCTAGCGATACCACATGTGTGAGACTTTTACACAGCCTGGCCATATACAGAGGCCCAACATTGAAGAAGCACTTTCAGACGTTCTACAAGCATAAATCGCACATACAGTATCCTTTCTCAACCACCTATTACACTTTTGAAGGCCCTGGAGCTCCAGGACAATGGAATTGTCCACAAAATGACCCTATTTTGGAAAGTACACACCCCAACGTATAATCTATGAGGCATAATGAGCCTTTTGAACGGTTCATTTTTTTCCAGAAGGTTTTGGAAAATGTGGGAAAAAATTTTAATGCATTTTTTTTTACACAAAGTTGTTCATTTATAAGATATTTCTAACACATAGCATGTACATAGCAAAAATGACACCCCAAAATGCATTCTGCTACTCCTCCTGAGTATGGCGGTACCACATGTTTGAGACTTTTACACAGCCTGGCCACATACAGAGGCCCAACATCCAAGGAGCACTTACAGGCATTCTAGCAGCATTAATTGCACATATCATTTTCTGACTACCGATCACATTTTTGAAGGCCCTGGAGCACCAGGACAATGGAATTGTTCACAAAATGACCCCATTTTGGAAAGCACACACCCCAACGTATAATCTATGAGGCATAATGAGCCTTTTGAACGGTTCATTTTTTTCCAGAAGGTTTTGAAAAATGTGGGCAAAAATTTAAATGCATTTTTTTTTACACAAAGTTGTCCATTTATAAGATGTTTCTAACACATAGCATGTACATAGCAAAAAACTACACCCCAAAATGCATTCTGCTACTCCTCCTGAGTATGGTGATACCACATGTTTGAGACTTTTATACAGCCTGGCCACATACAGGGGCCCAACATCCAAGTAGCACCTCCAGGCATTCTAGCAGCATTAATTGCACATATCATTTTCTGACTACCGATCACATTTTTGAAGGCCCTTCATATATCTAACACATAGCAGGTGCATACCAAATAACAAAAGACTACCTGTGGTTTTAGAAATGCAGTGGTCCACAGAGGAGAGCATCGGTCCAGGCAGCAGGCAGGGATGAAGTCAGCGACAGCAAAAGCAATCATCCAGGCAGCAGGCAGGAATACTGTCCATAGTTCGTACCGGCAAAGATACTGTCAGCACAGCCAAAGCACAGCCAAAGCACAGGTCCAGGTAGCAGGCAGAGGTGTCCCGGCAGAAATACTGTCCAAAGTCAGTAGAGGCAGCAGGCAGGCAGGTCAACACAGCCAAAGTATTTTGGTTGGCCTGTGTAATGGTACTGCTGGTGGTAGTGGTGGCTTTCTGTGTGGTGGTACCGATGGAGGTATTAGTGGTGGGCCTGTGTGGTGGTACCGATGGCGGTATGGGTGGTGGTGGTACCAATGGCGGTACAGGTGATGGTGGTACTGATGGCGGTACGGGTGGTGGTGGTACTGATGGTGGTACAGGTGGTGGTACAGGTGGTGGTGGTGGCGGGTACCGATGGCGGTACAGGTGGCGGTACGGGTGGTGGTGGTACCGATGGCGGTACAGGTGGTGGTGGTACCGATGGCGGTACGGGTAGTGGCAGTACCGATGGCGGTACAGGTGGCGGTACGGGTGGTGGTGGTACCGATGGCGGTACAGGTGGTGGTGGTAGTGATGGCGGTACGGGTGGTGGTGGTGGCGGTACCGATGGCGGTACAGGTGGCGGTGGTACCGATAGCGGTACAGCTGGTGGTGGTACCGATAGCGGTACGGGTGGTGGTGGTACCGATGGCGGTACAGGTGGTGGTACAGGTGGTGGTGGCACTACCGACAGTGGTACGGGTGGTGGTACCGATGGCGGCACTAGTGGCGATACTGGTAGCGAGCCTGGAAGTACCTGATGGCGGTACTAGTGGCGGTACTGGTAGTGGTACCGATGGCGGTACTGGTAGCCTGTGTGGCGGTACCAATGGTGGTACCGATGGAGGTGGGCCTGTGACAGATGAGCTGATTGATTTCTTGACAGATGGGCTGATTGATTGACAGATGGGCTGATTGACAGATGGGCTGATTGGCTGGGCTGATTGACAGATGGGCTGATTGATGTGCTGGGCTGTGTGACAGGTCCTCTTTATTGGGGGGGGCGTGTTGTGCACAGTAAACTACTGTAGACAAACTACACTGATCTCACTTACTGATCTCTGCTCTCTCCTCACAGATTGGTGTGTGAGGAGAGAGCAGGGATCAGGTAGTAACTCCTGCAGTTTGTTTACATTTTTGACTGGCTGTGATTGGACACAGCCGGTCACGTGGTAAACAGCCAATTTCATTGGCTGTTTACCCTGATCGGGGACGCGCTGTGTCCAAGGGACACTCGCCTTCTCCGATCCCCGCTCTGCAAGCCTCTGGCGGCGCGCACGGAGCACGCCGCCGAGTTTGTTGTGACATGTGATCGGCTGTGACTTTGACACAGCCGATCACATGGTAAACAGCCAATGAAATTGGCTGTTTACCATGATCGGGGAAGCGCTGTGTCCGAAGGACACACGCCGTCCCCGATCACCGCGCTGTGCGCCCCGCGGGCGCGCGTAAGGCATTATCCTGCAGGACGTCAATAGACGTCCAGTGTGGATAACGCAACCATTTCCCGGACGTCAATCTCCTATTGACGGGGCGGGAAGTGGGTAAACCATTTGGAGGTGGACTTGCTGTTGTGTTTCGGATCATTGTCCTGCTGCATAACCCAAGTGCACTTGAGCTTGAGGTCACAAACTGATGGCCAGACATTCTCCTTTAGGATTTTTTGGCAGAGCTCAGAATTCATGCTTCCATCAATTATGGCAAGTCGTCCAGGTCCCGAAGCTGCAAAGCAGCCCCAGACCATCACGCTACCACCACCATGTCTGACTGTTGGTATGATGTTCTTGTTATGAAATGCTGTATTAGTTTTATGCTAGATGTAATGGGACGCACACCTTGCAAAAAGTTAAATTTTTGTCTCATCAGTCCACAGAATATTCGCCTAAAAGTCTTGGGGATAATCAAGATGTTTTTTGGTAAATGTGAGATGAGCCTTTGTGTTCTTTTTGATCAGCATTGGCTTTGGCCTTGGAACTCTCCTATGGATGCCATTTTTGCCCAGTTTCTTTCTTATTGTTGAATCATGAATACTGATCTTTCCTGAGGCAAGTGAGGCCTGCAGTTCTTTAGATGTTGTTCTGGGTTCTTTTATGACCTCCTGAATGAGTCGTCGTCATGCTCTAGGAGTAGTTTTTGTAGGCCGGCCACTCCTGGGAAGGTTTACCACTGTACCAAGTTATCTCCATTTGTGGATAATGGCTCTCCCCGTGTTTCACTGGAGTTCCAAAGCCTTAGAAAGGGCTTTGAAACCCTTCCTAGACTGATACATGTACATTATTTTGTTTCTAATCTGTTCTTGAATTTTTTTAGATTGTGACCCGTTGTGTGGCTTTTTGTGATCTGCTAGTGTGCTTCACTTTGTCAGACAGCTTCTATTTATGCGATTTCTTGATTCAACAGGTCTGGCAGTAAAAAGGCCTGGGTGCGGCAAGTGAAATTTAACTCAGCTTTCCAAAAAATTGTGGTTAATCACAGTTCATTCATGATTCGGCGTAGGAGGGGGTAATTACTTTTTCACATAAGGCCAGGCAGGTTTGAACAGTTTTTTCCCTTAAAAAATTTAATAATAATTTAAAACTGCATCTTGGATTTACTTGGGTTTTCTTGGGTATTAGAAATTGGTTTGATGATCTGAAGCATTTAAGTGTGAGAAATATGCAAGAAAAATAAAACATCAGGAAGGGGGCAAATACTTTTTCACAGCACTGTATATACAGAGTATATATACATACTTACACGCACACACTAATATATATATATATATATATATATATATATATATATATACACAGTATATTAGGTGTTTTTAAATTATGCAGAATTAGACAGAACACATTTATTGTTGAGCTTGTGTTCTCTGCAGTGGCTTACACAGATTTTCAGTGGACACAATGGGCTTTATACATTTTAACACCTGGAATAAGTCCAAAGCAAAATTCAGATGAGAAAAAACAGAGACCATTTTCTGTGATTAATGGAGGTATGGGCAAGCTTTAGCTCTGAACTATAACAACACGAGCAGCAGGAAGAAATTCACACACAGATGGGCATAAATATCGAAGTAGTGTAAGAATGGTCAACTTCATGGAACACTTGGAGTTTATTGATTTTGCAGACAGCTGCTAGAGACAAGGTCTTTTCTAATCATCGGCTCTTCAAGCATGTTTCTATCTTAAAGTAATTTCTCCACCTTGAAATTACCTTTCTTGCACATATTCCCTACAAGTGTCTCTTAAATATAAACTCCAATAAGATTTTTTATTCTCTTTTTCAATTTTTCAGTGTGAATGGTAAGGTCCTGTGTAATGTAAAACCCGGATTGCTATAATTTAACTACACAGAGAGACAATTGCTTAACTTTAAATTATTCACAATTCAGCAGTCTGCCTGTGAAGAGGGTGATGACTAAATTAGGCAGCACAATATAGGTGGTCGCCTACACATCACTTGCAGTCTTACTGTGAGAGATTTACT
Organism: Rana muscosa; assembly: GCA_029206835.1. Lineage (NCBI taxonomy): Eukaryota > Metazoa > Chordata > Amphibia > Anura > Ranidae > Rana > Rana muscosa. Next base: position 623,790,728 of record CM055116.1, on the reverse strand, counting down.
AAAATTGAAGCATGCAAAATCTTGTGCAGCTCTGCATAGAAACCAATCGGCTTCCAGGTTTTATTGTCAAAGCTTAAGCGAACAAGCTGAAATTAGAAGCTGAATGGCTACCATGCACAGCTGCATCAGAGTGCTGCAGTTTTAGTAAATTTCCTCCATTGAGTCCAGGACCACATGATGATGTCAGTGTGTACCGTACCTCCAGGACAATAAGAACTCTTGACTGCCTGAATTTAAAAAAAAAATTGAATAGCTAGTGGGTGTTTATATTTATATACAGGGTTTTTTTTTGTTACGTTTATTTGTTTCCTAACGCATTTCAACTTTTCAGAACAATTAGAATTTGGACTGGTCGAAAAACGATTGACCGATTCAAATTCTGTGTGAAGAAATAGCTGGTTGTTAAGCAGTGGGCTGGGAAGCCGGCCGCCTGCGTCCTTAACAACCATGAGTCATCATCTGTCAGCAGGCTTTCCCACTGACAGATGAATATAAAGATAAAGAATACCGACAATTGCCGGCGTGCTCCCGAGTCATTCATTCAGCATCCATAGCCGCCGAATGTATGACTTGGCCCCGCCCCCCAGCGATTGACAGCAGCGGGAGCCAATGGCTGCGCTGCTATCAATCTATCCAATCAAGACCCCACGTCGTTTTTTTGGAAAAAGTTTACATTTTTCTATTGCTGACAGATGATGATCCTTGTTCTTAACAACCAGCTATTTCTTCACACAGAATTCTAATCAGTTGATCGTTGATTGAACCATTTTTTACTATTCAGTAATGTTCTAATTGAATTGGCAATTGCGTGGTCATGTACACAAATGACATTTTATAATTTTCTTCACACAAATATTGCTTTATTTTGGTGGTATTTGAAGAAATGACTGAAAATTTGGAAGAAAACAAAATATATTTTCTACTTTCTGTAATAAAACTTATCCAAAAAAATAAAATTTCTTCATAAATTTAGGCTGCTATTTGGTATATTTATAAAATGAGTACGTTTTAAGGGTTTTGGAGGGTATATATGTAGCGGGGTCTTTAAATTTAGGTGGGATACACCTGGGTGGTAGTATGATCCAGGTGTGTAAAATATGAGAGGAATTAGACCATTTGTATTCGTGGAGGATTGGGTGGTGTATTATTCTCCTTGGCCTGTGGGTGGCGGGGTACCCGCAGGCTCAAGGTAGATTTGCTGCCACAGTGCTGTCCTTTTTGTCCCTTCCCGGAGATGGTACGGCGAGGGCGGGGAACCTGCCGTGACGTCAATGGAGGAGATAAAAGGGGGAGACGCCCTTGCCACGAGGTCTTCGGGATCTTCTTCATCACGCGCCCAGGCACCTTAGGCCTGGGTGCGGGCGGTCCGGAGTTTCGGCCCAGGCGCCCTAGGCCTGGCCGGAGCAGAGTTGTTGTCCATCCCAGGCACCTTAAGCCTGGGGTGAGGTACTAAACCAGAGGCCTGGGGCCCTGTGACTTCGACTGGGTCCCGTGAGGGTGGAGAAGTCCGAGGGTCCCTGAGGTGGATGGGGCCCATGTCTGAGGTGAGGAGGCTGGAGAGGTCACCCATCCGGAGAGTCCGGAGCAGCATCAACCCAGTGATGGATGGGCCTCCGGTAACTCCCTTGGAGGGACATCTTCCCCTGACAGGGGCCACAATGCAGCGGAGGTACTCCTATCTACATTCTCTTGAGTTGCTGGTAGAGACTCACAAGTTCTAAGTTCTCTCTTAGCCGATGGCTATAGTAACCGCTGGTGAAACCACAGTGGTTTAGCTGACAATCAGGGTAGTGCCTCGACCTGCTCACCCCACCGTATTGAACTGTTATTGGGTCTCAACCAGTTGGCTGCTAAAGCACTGTTTAGTTGGACCTTTATCGGTGTGTGGTACTCTGGTTAATGGGAGCAAAGGGAAGTGTCAGCACAGCAAGACTTGGTCCTTAACTGAAACGCACAGGCCCGAGGAAAATATCTGGTACTGGCCTTCACCTCACCCACTGCCATGGGGAAGACATGGGCCGTAGCGCATCTCACCCTCACATACATAATACCCCTAGACAAATCAGAGGGGGTGAGGCCGCTACATATATATTTAGGAGTAGATTTTTGTTGATAGATATTAAGTATTCACTGTATATTAATGAAATCTAACCATTAATTTAACTGGAATCATTATTTTAGTTGGAAATGGATAAGGCGGGAGGAGTAGTAACTGGTCATGTCTGATAGTGTCATGTGACTAGTCTGTCTGGCAAGCCAGCTGACCTTGCATTTTAGTAAAAGTGATGTATTTTGTTTTTTAAATGCTCAATAAAAAGAGTTAAAAAAATGCGGAAACTTTTTTAAGAACCCTCATATGAGTTGGGTAAAAAAAAAAAAAGAAGATTAATAAAGATTAACTGATTAAAAAAAATTAGGCCAAAATATATTCTGCTATATTTATTTGGTAAAAAAAAAAAAAATCCCCATAAGTGTATAATTATTGGTTTGTGTGAAAGTTATAGCATCTACAAACTATGGTATAGATATTTAAAAATGAAACGATCCTGAAAATTCAGGATAGGTACTGACTCATCTAATTTCTTGAGGCCCTTAACCACTTGCTGCAAAATCACGTACATCATTCTGCTTTCTCCTAATGACAACCAATGCGGCTAAGCAGCCGCTCAATTGTTATCACAAGCAGTGGGAGGGGATGGCTTCCGCCACTCCGCCCGGGCTCTCCTGTCCCACCAGGAGACCCGAACCACTAGCCAGCACATCCACCAGCTGGCCGGAGACCCGAACAAAGCAAGAGAGTGATGTGACTGTACAATATATACTTAAAGTGGATGTAAACCCACTCTCGTCCTTTCTGAACTACTGCTATAGTGGTTATCTATAAGGATATAGATGCCTCCTGCATGTATCCTTACCTGTCAAATGTCTCCCCTCTGTCTGTTATGAGACCCGAAAAACTGCAGATTCTGTGGGTGGGTCTGTTGCCTGGAGCTCGGTGGGTAGAGTCGTGATGTCAGTACACCCCCTGCCCACTTGTACACTCCTTGTCAACATGCATTTTCTCCTCTGTATTTCTTACATTGAACTGCTGCTATGATCACTTACATCCAGTCAAAACCCAGAAAAGTCACCACATGACTTCAGCATGCCCAGCAGCCAATCCTGGGAGAGCTGGAGAAGAAAGGAGGAGGGGATCTGAAGTACACAGAATGTCTCTCTCAGGCTTGTGCATGAGATATGTAAATCATCTGTCACTCACAGCAAGGGGGAAGAACGGACTCCTATTTCTCTGTGTGTCAGTTTTTATCTCACTGAAAAAAGATAAGAGGACTGCTCAAAGCTGGATGAACTCTTCGTGGCAAGACTGGGTACAGATGACATGAAACTATACTGTACAAGGTGCAAGATTTAATAAAAATAAATAAAAAATTGGGTTTACATCCACTTTAAAGCGCGGTGTAAATTGTCTGCGGTTTATTAGTACCTGTAATAATATTTATTGCAACTGTTTTTACCATGGAATATCTGGAAAAAAAAATTCTACCACAGTAAACCTATTTTTTGTCAACTTTAACAGTATTTTGTTAGGTAAGGTTGTTCTACAATTTTGTAAAAGGTGAATAATCCGCGCTAACCTATCTAAACCAATGGGATGAACCATATAAAATGTGAAAAAGTGAGAAAAACCTTTGAAGTTAAATGTGACAGGTGCTGCAAACTTATAAACAGCCGGAATAACAGCTGTGAACGTGTATGCTAAAATATGTATAAATCAGTGTGCAACCTATTAGATAAGCCTACACAGTGCTTATAATTGTACAAATAAAAAGTGAAAATAAACATGTGAATAGATAGACACTTAAACAAATGTCCTATAGTGCCACCTGATTGGCAAGTAAAAAAAGGGGAAAAAACAAAAATCAAAACCACAACAATGAATATTATCCCCTGAAACTAATATACTCCGGGGTACACAGTTCAAGTGTGTTTAAAGTTCGTATAGACGGGAATGTCGACATCAAACGATTTCCATCAAACAAACAAAACCCGATCCTGTGGTGCAGATAAAGCGAGACTTTTTCAACTTGCTGGAATAATTGATAAAGGCAATGGAGGCTTACCAGCTCAGGTGGATCCCGATTACAGAGATCATATGGGGCTCATGCATGGACATGCCGCAGGTCTTTTACCTCCAATCGTCCGATATCCCGATCCTCCAGGGGCCCTCAGAGCAAGGTGATCTTGCAAGGGATTCCCTCATTCATGCAGCAGGAAAGGATGTTGAAATAAAAAAGGAAAAAAACCTCATGGTGCAATACTTTAGTTTAAAAAAGGATACCCTTTATTAATTTCGGGCAAAATAAAATCACTTCACATGAAGTTTAAACACAAGGAAGGCGGCAAATTCAAAAAACTGATCGTACTCAGCTGCTGTGTTGCAGTCAGCTGTAGCGTAGTGATGGCCCGATCAACAGCTCCACCCGACGCTGCGTTTCGTCATACAAGGCGTCCACTGGGAAAGGAGGCTACAATTTTACATTATGTTACACATATTACTTATTAAAAAAATCTTATGAGTTTGGAGAGTTGCTAACTTCTGCCTCTAGACACCAGTTAAGAACAGAGCCTTTAAGGGTACTGTATACAGACAATTATCTTTTTTTAGAGACAGCATAGAGGCCAGCTATTTGGATTGCACTCTGAAGTTGTGTTATTAGACCTCCACTGGAAGGTCATATGTTCTGCACTCAGTGGCGGCCTGCCCATAGGGGTCGCAGGGGTGACGCCCGCCCCAAAGCTAAAAAAATAAAATTAAGCATTAAAAAAAAAAAATACTGGCCCTTTAAGAGTGTTTGGGATGTCGGACACACAGATGTATGGGAAGCATGACGTGCTGCAATCACTGAAAAAAAAAAAAAAAAAAATAAATAATGGCTCTTTAAGAGTGTGCAGGGCGCCGTACACACAGCTGCTATGGGAAGCATGACGTGTTTGCAATCATGTGATTGCAAACAAGAAGCTCTATTGGCTTCCTTTAGAAAGTCCTCGGGGTGCTGAGCTCTGCGCCCTGAACACTCCTTCTATCATTGTTCCCTGCTGGGGTGTGTGATTGGTGGGTCCTGTGCCTTCACTTCCAGTTTCTCTCACTCATCTTGGGCATCCGAAGGTGGATGACAGGCGACTTGTGTGAGAGCTGTGAGTAAGAGTGGGGAGAGGGGAGACATCTAATGTAAAGGAGGACTCTGATGGGGACATCTAATGTAAAGGGGGACTCTGATGGGGACATCTAATGTAAAGAAGGGTTCTGATGGGGACATTTAATGTAAAGGAGGGCTCTGATGGGGACATCTAATGTAAAGAAGGGTTCTGATGGGGACATTTAATGTAAAGGAGGACTCTGATCGGGACATCTGATGTAAAGAGGGACTCTGATGGGGACATCTGATGTAAAGGAGGGCTCTGATGGGGACATCTAATGTAAAGGAGGGCTCTGATGGGGACATCTGATGTAAAGGAGGACTCTGATCGGGACATCTGATGTAAAGAGGGACTCTGATGGGGACATCTGATGTAAAGGAGGGCTCTGATGGGGACATCTAATGTAAAGGAGGGCTCTGATGGGGACATATAAAGTAAAGGGGGGCTCCGATGGTGACATCTGATGTAAGGGAGGACTCTGATGGGGACATTTAATGTAAAGGAGGGCTCTGATGGTTACATTTAATTTAAAGGAGGGTTCTGATGGGGACATCTGATGTAAAAGAGGGCTTTGATGTTGACATCTAATGTAAAGGGGGAGTCTAGTGGGGAAATTTAATGTAAAAGAGGGCTCTGATGGTGGCATCTATTGTAAAGGAGGATTCTGATAGGGACATCTAATGTAAAGGAGAGCTCTGTTGGGGACATTTAATGTAAAGGAGGGCTCTGATGGGGACATTTAATGTAAAGGAGGGCTCTGATGCGGACATTTAATGTAAATGAGGGGATGGGGACATCTAATGTAAAGGAGGACTCTTATGGGAACATTTAATGTAAAGGAGGGCTCTGATGGTGACTTCTAATGTAAATGAGGTCTCTGATGGGGACATCTGATGTAAAGGAGGGCTCTGATGGGGACATTTAATGTAAAGAAGGGCTCTGATGGGGACATCTAATATAAAGGAGGGCTCTGATGGGGACATCTAATGTAAAGGGGGGCTCTGATGGGGACATCTAATGTAATGGAGGACTCTGATGGGGACATCTAATGTAAAGGAGGGCCCTGATGGTGGCATCTAAAGTAAAGGAGGACTCTGATAGGAACATCTAATGTAAAGGAGGGCTCTGTTGGGGACATTTAATGTAAAGGGGGGCTCTGATAGGGACATTTAATGTAAAGGAGGGATCTGACAGGGACATCTAATGTAAAGGAGGACTCTTATGGGGACATTTAATGTAAAGGAGGGCTCTGATGGTGACATCTGATGTAAAGGAGGACTCTGATGGGGACATTCAATGTAAAGGAGGGCTCTGATGGGGACATTTAATGTAAAGGAGGGCTCTGATAGGGAAATCTAATGTAAAGGGGGGCTCTGATGGGGACATTTAATTTAACCACTTCAGCCCCGGAAGAATTTACCCACTTCCTGACCAGAGCACTATTTGCAATTCGGCACTGTGTCGCTTTAACTGAAAATTGCATGTCGTGTGATGTTGTACCCAAACAAAATTGACATCCCTTTTTTACCACAAATAGAGCTTTCTTTTGGTGATATTTGATCACCTCTGCGTTTTTTTTGTTTTTTTTTGCGCTATAAACAAAAGAAGAGCGACAATTTTGAAAAAAATGCAATATTTTTTACTTTTTGCTATAATAAATATTCCCCAAAAATATATAAAAAAACGTTTTTTTCCACAGTTTAGGCCGATACGTAAAAAAAAAATCGCAATAAGCGTTTATTGATTGGTTTGCGCAAAAGTTATAGCTTCTAAAAAATAGGGGACTGTTTTATGTCATTTTTATTAATATATATATTTTTTTACTAGTTATGGCGGAGATCAGTGATTTTTATCGTGACTGCAACATTATGGTAGAGACATCGGACACTTTTGACACCATTTTGGGACCATTTTCACAGCCATCAGTGCTATAAAAATGCACTGGTTACTCTGAAAATGACACTAGCAGTGAAGGGGTTAACCACTAGGTGGCGCTGCAGGGGTTAAGTGTTTCCTAGGGAGTGATTGTTACTGTGAGGGGGCGTGGCTACACATGACACGTCACTGATGACCGTTCCCGATCACGGGGAACGGTCATCAGTGACAGTGTCACTAGGCAGAATAGGAGAATACCTTCTTTACAAAGGTATTCCCTTGTTCTGCTCTTTCCGACCGCAATCGCGGGACTCCCAGGAACTCCCAGGCGCACGCCCACAGGGCGGCAAATTTAAAGGGACGTACCTGTACGCCCATATGCCTGCCCGTGCCATTCTGCCGATGTACATCGGCGTGTGGCGGTCTGCAAGTGGTTAAAGATTAGGGATGCGCTATTTGTTTGCGTCGAGCATGAGTTTGACTCGAACATCGGCTGTTTGATGGTTCGTCGAAGATCGAACAATATGGGGCGTTTGCGGCAAATTCGAGCGGCACGTCACGCCCCATAATGCACTGCGTCATCGCAGTGCATTGCTGGTTGATGATTGACCTGCATGCTTTGGCCAATCACAGCGCCGTCAGCAAAGAGAGCCAGAATTGGCCAAAGGCAGGGTGTCTTTGGCCAATTATGGCTCAGGGGGTTAAGTCCACGCCCCACACTATATAATACTCAAAGTCATTTCATTTACTTTGAGCAGGCAGTTGATTCAGTTAGCTGCAGTGTATTTAGTATATATATGCATCACGGTTTTGTGTATATATATATATATATATATATATATATATATATATATACACTGTATCCAGTTTAGCTAGATCTCACTGCAGACCGTTCCTGGTGTACTGTTTCTAAAATACTTCAGGCAGGCAGTTGATTCAGTTAGCTGCAGTATATTCAGTATATATATACATCCCAGCTTTGTATATATATATATATATATATATATATATATATATATATATATATACACTGTATTTATTGGCGTATAACACTCACTTTTTTACCCTGAAAATAGAGGGTAAACTGTGCCTGCGTGTTATACGCAGGGGGCTGTGGAAAGTTTTTTCCCTGAAACTTCCCACTTAAAGTTAGGGTGCGTGTTATACACCTGTGCGTGTTATACGCCGATAAATACGGTATATATATATATATATATATATATATATATATATATATATATACATGGTATCCTGTGCAGCTGGATCTCACTGCAAACCGTCCCTGGTACTGTTTCTAAAATACTTCAGGCAGGCAGTTGATTCAGTTAGCTGCGATGTATTCAGTATATATATACATCCCAGCTTTGTATATGTATATATATTGTGAAGGACTAGCATCAAAGGTAGAGCTTGAAGGACACCGCCACTCACTGGTTCTTCTTTTTAAGGGCTTTGTTTGCCCATTTTTATTAAAAGAAGTTCACAACAAAATCAAAGGTTTCCCTCACAGGGGTTTCAGCACTCCTTTTTATCAACAAAATGACATTCAGCCTCCTGGCTTATACATACTGCAGTGCTGATCAGTCCTACTTCAGGCTCTCGTCTGACTCCTTCAGACTGTTCCCTTGCAAAGACCATCTGTTTAGATAGCAGCCCCTCACTGCTTTGATCCTCAGACTTGGGTCTCTGTCTTCCAGTGTGCACACCTGCAACACCTGCACACATGCACTCTATGGCTTCCCCAATGCACACCTGCACTCGTCGGGAGGGTGGAGCCCAGAATGCTGGTCCTGACTCTACTATCAGGCCCACACACACCTGAACAATCAGTGTGCCGTTGAGTCTCAAAACCCGGATCCAGAACTGGGGATTTCATCCCACCCGGATCTCTAAGAAATCCCCAGGCTCCAGGTCCCAAAGTGGACTTTAGTAAATCATGAGGAAACTGAAAAGCCAGTTTCCTCCCAAACAAGCAAATACCCTGGAGCCTCTCAACCTGCCTGGTTGAGAATCCTGTATTCATACAGTGGTGGGGTACCACACTCTCACAATATATATATATATATATATATATATATATATTGTGACAGCAGGAAGGTAAAGTCACCTGGTTGCATCCAGGGGGGTAGATATATTTCTCCCAGATTCAGGCTTTATGCTGACTTATACAACTAGGGAGGGAGTTGATGAAGCCCAGCTGAGGCTAGTGGGCTCATGGATGACTCATACCTCTAGGGAGAGGGCTGGGCGTCGTGCAGGCAGGGAGTTGATGAGACCAGCTGAAGCCTGTCAGTTCGTTTAAGGCCTCTATAAAAACTCCCAGCTTCATTAGATGTTAGCTCATGCCTGGACCCAGACCTGTGTGGACTGTCTAGGGAGAGTGAACCCCTGTGCGGTGAGGCAAAGCCTGTGTGGCTATTTGTTTGGACTTTTACTAAACCAGGGACTTAGGGACTAGGACAGCACCAGGCTGATCCCAGTTGTTAGTTTAGGAAACCTGCATGTTTAGTCAGAGGTCAAACTGACCAGGATTTATTTTGTTTATGTTTCTTTTTGGCTTTGCTGTGTTTTTTTGTCACTGTACATAGAGAAATAAACCGCACCTTTTGATTTTGAAAACCACAACCTCCGTCTGCTGGCCCTGTTTTTGTGTGGGGAGCCCAACCAGGGGGTCACACACACCCGCTACTGAGTTAACCCCCTCACAGTTGGTGGAGAACCAGTGGCAGTTTTTTTAAGCCAGCATGGAGGAGATACTGAAACAGCTGGCTCTAGCAAATGCCAATCAACAGCAGACAAATGCAGGTTTGCAAAGGAGCCTTGCAGCCCAGCAGCAAGCTCATCAACAAGCCCAGCAGCAATCTGAGGCCCGCTTCATAGACCTGTTACAGAAGCAAGAGCAGAGACTACAACAAATGGAAGCAGTAATGCAGCAACGTCCGCAGACCAGTGAGGAAAGCCGTCCCACTAATACCGCGTCCTTTGGGGTGAGTCGTTTATTGACAAAAATGACTGGAGAGGATGATCCAGAGGTATTTTTGACCACATTTGAAAGGACTGCTGAAAGAGAAAAGTGGCCTGAGGAGCAGTGGGCTGGACTGGTGGCTCCTCTGTTAACTGGTGAATCGCAGAAGGCTTACTATGACCTAGAGCCTGACCAAGCAAAAGACTATGTGATGCTAAAAGCTGAAATATTGGCAAGGCTGGGTGTCACCCTGGCTGTCCGGGCTCAGCGTGTGCATAACTGGACTTTCCAGCTTGGAAAACCCCCCAGGTCTCAAATGTATGATCTCATTCACCTGAGCAGGAAGTGGCTACAGCCAGAGACTTTGTCCGCACCAGAGATTGTGGAACGTGTTGTAATGGATCGGTTTTTGAGAGCTCTTCCTACTGCCATCCAAAAGTGGGTAAGCCATGGAGACCCAGAGACGGCCGGTGGTCTTGTGGATCGTGTAGAGAAATACTTGGCTACAGAGAACCTGACGGCCTCTTCCAGAGACTCTCGGACTTTCCACCCTAAGACCAGACCATCCCCAGGGGCGGATAAGAGGATTCCAAGGGGTGAGGGTGGAGAGAGTGAGAGGGTGGGAGCTCTACCCAAAGTTTGGCGAGAACAGCCTGGGAAGTCAGGGGCTCAAGAGGCAGCCAAAAGGATTGTTTGCTACCGCTGCCGGCAAGCGGGACATATTGCAGCAAATTGCCCGGTTGTGGAGGAACCCATGCAATGTGACTTTCTGACGGACAGACGTCAGTCGCTGTGTGCGACAGTCGCATGCACTGCCATTCGGGGAACTGAGAAACATTTATGCAAAATGTGTATTAATGGTAGAAATGTTGTGGTATTACTGGATTCAGGTAGCCTTGTGACCCTGATAAAGGCTGAATTAGTTAAAACAGAGGTCTCTGGGAATAGCAAGGTAGCTGTTATTTGTGTGCATGGGGACACCCGAGAGTATCCAGTGACTACAGTGTGTTTCGAGACCCCCAAAGGTACCCTCTCTCATCCAGTGGGGTTAGTATCTCAATTACCGCATGATGCCATTGTGGGAAGAGATTTTCCGAAGTTCTGGGAACTGTGGGATGATCCTGAGCCCCCCACTGGTGCCCCTATGTACCAGGAATGTGATAGCCAGAACTCCTCTAAGAGTGGTGAGGACTCTCCAGAATTTCCCTTGTCAGTATTGGCAGGGGAGACTCAAGAAACTGGAGAGGAGCCCACCTCCTCAGACGAAAACCTACCGTCTGTGGAGTTTTCTGATCTGGAGGTTCACAGGGAAAATTTTGCCACAGAACAGTTAAAAGACCCCGCCCTAATAAAGGCACGGGAAAACGTAGTGGAAATAGATGGCGAGTTAGTGAACCCAGATAATACCTGCACTTACCCATACTTCAGCGTAGAGAAGGACCTACTGTATCGGGTGGCAAAAAGGGCAGAAGAAACCGTTGAGCAGCTTGTGGTGCCCAAACCTTACAGGAAGTTGGTGTTGGAGTTGGCCCATGGGCACATTCTTGGAGGTCATCTGGGGACAGAGAAAACCCGAGAGAGGGTATTACAGAGATTCTATTGGCCTGGGGTGATGAAGGACATAGAAAATTATTGTTCCTCCTGCCCTGTGTGTCAGAGGTCGGCCCCGATGCCACATTTCCGTAGCCCGCTGGTCCCTCTACCCATCATTGAGGTCCCGTTTGAGAGAATCGCAATGGATTTGGTAGGTCCTATAATCAAGTCCGCTAGGGGGCACCAGTACATATTGGTTATAATGGACTATGCCACCCGTTATCCAGAAGCGATCCCTCTCAGAAATACCTCGGCCAAAACCATAGCCAAAGAGCTATCTCTTGTTTTTAGCCGGGTGGGTATTTGTAAAGAACTGCTTACGGACCAAGGTACACCCTTTATGTCCCGGGTTATGAAAGAGCTGTGTAAATTGTTCAAAGTGACGCAATTGCGTACATCTGTGTATCACCCCCAAACCGATGGGCTGGTTGAAAGATTCAACAAAACCCTAAAACAAATGTTGAAGAAAGTGGTGGATAGAGATGGAAAGGATTGGGACTGTCTACTTCCTTATTTGATGTTTGCTATTAGGGAGGTGCCCCAATCCTCTACGGGATTCTCCCCCTTTGAGTTACTGTATGGGAGACACCCAAGAGGGCTGTTGGATATTGCCAAGGAAACTTGGGAAAGTGAGAGTTCTCCCCACAGGAGTGTGATTGAGCATGTCGCCCTGATGCAAGATCGAATTGCACAGGTAATGCCCATCGTGAAGGAACATTTGGCCCAAGCGCAGTTGGCACAGCAGAGAGTGTACAACCGTGGAGCAAAGACCCGTACCTTTTCCCCGGGGGATAGGATATTGGTACTTGTCCCTACGGTTGAAAGTAAATTCCTTGCCAAATGGCAAGGCCCCTACGAGATAATGGAAAAAGTGAGCGAAGTGAATTACAAGGTCAGACAACCAGGAAGGCGAAAGCCCGAACAGATATATCACGTTAATCTGTTGAAAGCCTGGAGGGATAGAGAGTCCCTAGTCGCAGAAACTTGGTCACCAGCTCAAACTGGTTGCGTGATTCCGGAGGTTGGAATAGCAGCCACCTTGTCACAACCCCAACAACAGGAGGTTAAGGAGTTTGTGCTTCGCAACAAGGAGGTGTTCTCTGAGCTGCCGGGACAAACATCTGGGGTAGAGCATGATATTATTACCCCGCCCGGTGAAAGGGTGAAGTTAAAACCCTATCGGATCCCAGAGGCCCGACGGGAGGCAATACGGGAGGAAGTACAGAAAATGCTGAACTTAGGGGTGATAGAGGAGTCCCAAAGTGATTGGTCTAGTCCCATTGTGTTGGTGCCTAAACCGGATGGGAGCTGGCGATTTTGTAACGATTTTCGTCAGTTGAACAAAGTTACAAAATTTGACACCTACCTCATGCCACGTATAGATGAGTTGATCGACCGGCTGGGAACAGCCCGATACATGACGACTCTTGACCTCACAAAAGGGTATTGGCAAATTCCCCTGGCCAAGTCGGCCAAAGAGAAAACCGCATTTGTAACCCCAGACGGGGCGTTCCAATATAAGAGAATGCCGTTCGGGTTACAGAATGCGCCGGCCACATTCCAGCGGAAAATGGACCAGATACTGAGGCCCCATCGGAAGTATGCTGCGGCTTACCTGGATGACGTAATTGTCCATAGCACAGATTGGGCCTCACATCTGCCAAAAGTGCAAGCAGTCCTAGACTCTATCCGGGAAGCGGGGTTTACGGCTAACCCCAAGAAGTGTACCATTGGGCAGGAGGAGGCCAAATATCTTGGGTACACCATTGGCAGGGGAGTGATAAAACCCCAACTCAACAAAGTCGAGGCCATCCAGAGTTGGCCACGTCCCAACAGCAAGAAGCAGGTACGGGCCTTTCTGGGAATCGCGGGTTATTATCGGCGCTTCATTCCCCACTTTGCTTCTAAGGCTGTGCCCCTAACCAACCTGACGAAAGGGAAAGGGTCGGTCATGATTAAATGGACCCCCGAGGCTGAGGCAGCATTCCAATTCTTGAAACAAGCCTTATGTAGCCAGCCAGTGTTGTACTCACCCGACTTCTCTAAAGACTTTGTCGTACAAAGTGATGCGTCAGATGTGGGGTTAGGAGCAGTATTGTCCCAGGTCTGGAACGGGGAAGAGCACCCAGTCATTTACCTCAGCAGGAAGTTGAAGTCCCATGAGGTAAATTACGCCACGGTTGAAAAGGAGTGTTTAGCGGTGAAGTGGGCTCTAGATTCCCTTCGGTACTATCTGCTAGGTAGGCACTTTGACATGGTTACGGATCACGCTCCGTTAAAGTGGATGGCTCAAAACAAGGAGACAAATAGAAGAGTGAATAGGTGGTTCCTGGCCCTACAGGAATTCAACTTCACAGTAAAGCATCGCCCTGGCATTCAAATGGGGAATGTGGATGCTTTGTCTCGAGTACATGAATGCCTGATTGCTGGTGTTCCAACCCCAAGGTTAAAACAAGAGGGGGGGGTATGTGACAGCAGGAAGGTAAAGTCACCTGGTTGCATCCAGGGGGGTAGATATATTTCTCCCAGATTCAGGCTTTATGCTGACTTATACAACTAGGGAGGGAGTTGATGAAGCCCAGCTGAGGCTAGTGGGCTCATGGATGACTCATACCTCTAGGGAGAGGGCTGGGCGTCGTGCAGGCAGGGAGTTGATGAGACCAGCTGAAGCCTGTCAGTTCGTTTAAGGCCTCTATAAAAACTCCCAGCTTCATTAGATGTTAGCTCATGCCTGGACCCAGACCTGTGTGGACTGTCTAGGGAGAGTGAACCCCTGTGCGGTGAGGCAAAGCCTGTGTGGCTATTTGTTTGGACTTTTACTAAACCAGGGACTTAGGGACTAGGACAGCACCAGGCTGATCCCAGTTGTTAGTTTAGGAAACCTGCATGTTTAGTCAGAGGTCAAACTGACCAGGATTTATTTTGTTTATGTTTCTTTTTGGCTTTGCTGTGTTTTTTTGTCACTGTACATAGAGAAATAAACCGCACCTTTTGATTTTGAAAACCACAACCTCCGTCTGCTGGCCCTGTTTTTGTGTGGGGAGCCCAACCAGGGGGTCACACACACCCGCTACTGAGTTAACCCCCTCACAATATATATATATATATATATACACACACTGTATCCTGTGCAGCTAGATCTCACTGCAGACCGTTCCTGGTGTACTGTTTCTAAAATACTTCAGGCGGGCAGTTGATTTACTTATCTGCAGTGTATTTAGTATATATATATATATATATACATCCCAGCTTTGTATATATATATATATATATATATATATATATATATATAACACACATACACTCTACCCTGTGTAGCTAGATCGTACTGCAGGCCATTCCTGGTGTACGTATTAAAATACACTTTCAGGCAGGCAGGCCGGCCAGGCAGGTGATTCAGTGATCTGCAGTGCATAAAATATATACTGACTCCTACATATATATCCACGCCATTGTACTGCAGCCAAGCCTATACCTGACTGCAGGCCATTCCTGGTGTCCGTATTAAAATACACTTTCAGGCAGGCAGGCCAGGCAGGTGATTCCGTGATCTGAAGTGTATAAAATATATACTGTCTCCTACATATATATAGACTGCATTGTACTGTAGCCAAGCCTATACCTGACTGCAGGCCATTCCTGGTGTCCGTATTAAAATACACTTTCAGGCAGGCAGGCCAGGCAGGTGATTCAGTGATCTGCAGTGCATAAAATATATACTGTCTCCTACATATATATCCACTGCATTGTACTGTAGCCCAGCCTATACCTGACTGCAGGCCATTCCTGGTGTCTGCATAAAAATACACTTTCAGGCAGGCAGGCCAGGCAGGTTATTCAGTGATCTGCAGTGCATAAAATATATACTGTCTCCTACATATATATCCACTGCATTTTACTGTAACCAAGCCTATACCTGACTGCAGGCCATTCCTGGTGTCCGTATAAAAATACACTTTCAGGCAGGCCAGGCAGGTGATTCAGTGATACGCAGTGCATAAAATATATACTGTCTCCTACATATATATCCACTGCATTGTACTGTAGCCAAGCCTGTACCTGACTGCAGGTCATTCCTGGTGTACGTATTAAAATACACTTTCAGGCAGGCAGGCCGGCCAGGCAGGTGATTCAGTGATCTGCAGTGCATAAAATATATACTGTCTCCTACATATATATCCACGCCATTGTACTGCAGCCAAGCCTATACCTGACTGCAGGTCATTCCTGGTGTCCGTATTAAAATACACTTTCAGACAGGCAGGCCAGGCAGGTGATTCCGTGATCTGAAGTGTATAAAATATATACTGTCTCCTACATATATATAGACTGCATTGTACTGTAGCCAAGCCTATACCTGACTGCAGGCCATTCCTGGTGTCCGTATTAAAATACACTTTCAGGCAGGCAGGCCAGGCAGGTGATTCAGTGATCTACAGTGCATAAAATATATACTGTCTCCTACATATATATCCACTGCATTGTACTGTAGCCCAGCCTATACCTGACTGCAGGCCATTCCTGGTGTCTGCATAAAAATACACTTTCAGGCAGGCAGGCCAGGCAGGTTATTCAGTGATCTGCAGTGCATAAAATATATACTGTCTCCTACATATATATCCACTGCATTTTACTGTAACCAAGCCTATACCTGACTGCAGGCCATTCCTGGTGTCCGTATAAAAATACACTTTCAGGCCAGGCAGGTGATTCAGTGATACGCAGTGCATAAAATATATACTGTCTACTACATATATATCCACTGCATTGTACTGTAGCCAAGCCTGTACCTGACTGCAGGCCATTCCTGGTGTACGTATTAAAATACACTTTCAGGCAGGCAGGCCGGCCAGGCAGGTGATTCAGTGATCTGCAGTGCATAAAATATATACTGTCTCCTACATATATATCCACTGCATTGTACTGTAGCCAAGCCTGTACCTGACTGCAGGCCATTCCTGGTGTACGTATTAAAATACACTTTCAGGCAGGCAGGCAGGCCAGGCAGGTGATTCAGTGATCTGTAGTGCATAAAATATATACTGTCTCCTACCTATATATCCACTGCATTTTACTGTAACCAAGCCTATACCTGACTGCAGGCCATTCCTGGTGTCTGTATAAAAATACACTTTCAGGCAGGCCAGGCAGGTGATTCAGTGATCCGCAGTGCATAAAATATATACTGTTTCCTACATATATATCCACTGCATTGTACTGTAGCCAGGCCTATACCTGACTGCAGGCCATTCCTGGTGTCCGTATTAAAATACACTTTCAGGCAGGCAGGCCAGGCAGGTGATTCAGTGATCCACAGTGCATATAATATAGACTGTCTTCTACATATATATCCAGTCCACTACATTGTACTGTAGCCAGACCTATACCTGACTGCAGGCCATTCCTGGTGTCCGTATAAAAATACACTTTCAGGCAGGCGATTCAGTGATCCGCAGTGCATAAAATATATACTGTCTCCTACATATATATCCACTGCATTCTACTGTAGCCAGACCTATACCTGACTGCAGGCCATTCCTGGTGTCCGTATAAAAATACACTTTCAGGCAGGCAGGCCAGGCAGGTGATTCAGTGATCTGCAGTGCATAAAATATATATCCTGTCTCTTACATATATATATCCACTGCATCCAATCTAACCAAGCCTATATCTGACTGCAGGCCATTCCTGGTGTACTTTTTCCAGTAGATGTTTTGCTAGTCTAATTTTACAGTATGTCTGGAAGGGCTACAAGGAGAGGCAGACACTCACAGGCCACTAAAAGAGGGCAAGCAGGTTCTGTGTCTAGAGCCAACAGTGTTGGTCGTGGACCCGGTGCATCCTCAGCACGTGGCCGTGGGGCACGCTTGTCCTTTTTTTGACAGCTGGCCGTGTTGAGCCACAACATGCAGAAGAGTTGGTAGAGTGGATGACAAAGCCATCCTCATCCTCCTCATCCTCTGTCACCCAGGCTCAGAGTACTTTGGCTGCCAATGCAGCTGCCAAAGTGGCCTATTCGATTGGCTCAATGTCATCAGTTACTCCTTTCCTAGCCCCCTCATAATGCACAGAGGAGTCCCCCGAACTGTATGACCACAGTATTGGGTACATGCTGCAGGAGGATGCGCAGCATTTTGAAGGCTCAGATGATGGTACCCAGCTTGAGGAAGGCAGTAACGTGAGCCTAGAGAGAGGGGGTGCCCAAGAAGGACATCAAACTGGCAGTCATGTTCCCCCAGCTGCAGCATACTGCCAGGTTTGCTCCAGTGATAAGGAGGGAGGGGATGATGAGGTCACTGACTCTATATGGGTACCTGTTAGGAGAGAGGAGGAGGAGAAGGCACATATCCAACGAGGCAAGATGCCCTCCAGGGGCCAGCTTAAGGGCAGCCAACCGACTGCATCACACTGCAGAGCTTAGCATGTGCAGGGCGCTGATAACTCTGCACATTTTTCCAAAAGTTCTTTGGTGTGGGTCTCTTTTGAGACGTGTGCAGCAGATCGCACCGTTGCTGTTTGCAACATATGTCTGAAGCATATCAAGCGTGGCCAAAACAGCAGTCGTTTGGGCACCACATGCTTGACCAGACATATGTCGAGCTCCCATGCAGTCCGTTGGCAACAATACTTAAAAGACCCATACCAAAGAACAAGGCGGACCTATCCTTGCTCCTCATCAGCTTGGATCTCCAATGCCACTATACCTTCAGTTCTCTCAGAAACCTGCACTGAGAGGAATGAAGGTGTAGAATTAGGTGTGCAAAGTACTTGCAGGCAATCTGCTATCGCTACACCAACGTCCGATTGTAGCAGGCAAATTTTCCTACCCCAGTTGCTAAACCGGCGAAAGAAATTTGGTTCCAGCCATCCACATGCCCAGTGGCTGAATGCTAGCTTGGCTAAATTGCTAGCACTCCAACTGTGCTGCCTTTTCTGCCCCCTTTCGTGAATTTGTGGAATGTGCGGTACCTCAGTGGCAGGTTCCCAAACGCCAAATTTTTTCACGGAAGGCGATTCCGACTCTCTGCCGGCATGTGGAAGGCAATATCTTGGCCTCGTTGGACAGGGCAGTCAGCGGTAAGGTGCATATTACCGCTGACTCATGGTCCAGCAGGCATGGACAGAGACGTTACCTTTCTTTCACAGCGCACTGGGTAACTCTCATGCCAGCTGGGAAGGATGCAGGACAGGGTGCAGTAATGTTGGAGCTTGTTCCGCCACCACGCCTCCAAAATGCTGGTAGTGGTAAATCTGCCAAACCTCTCTCCTCCACCCCCTCCTCTTCTTCTTCCTATATGGCCTCTTCCTGTGCAGATTTGTCCTCGGAACCAGAGGTGCTCCGTAGGCGTTCTAGGGGCTACGCAAGCACAAAGATGCCATGCATTGCTTGAGTTGGTCTGTTTAGGGGACAGGAGACACACTGGGGCAGAGATTCTGACAGCTCTGCAGGGGCAGGCTCAGAGGTGGTTGACGCCACGCCAGCTTCAGCCAGGAAAGGTGGTTTGCGACAATGGCACCAACCTCCTCTCTGCCCTTCGACAGGGACACTTGACCCATGTGCCCTGTTTGGCTCACGTCCTTAACTTGGTGGTGCAGCGGTTCTTGTGCAGGTACCCGGTCTTACAGGATCTCCTGAGGTAGGCCAGAAAAGTCTGTGGGCATTTCGGCCGGTCATATTATGCCAGTGCTTGGCTGGCTGACCTCCAAAAGGAATGCAACCTGCCCAAGAACCGCCTCATTTGTGACATGCCCACCAGGTGGAACTCAACATTGGCAATGCTGCATCGGCTGCACACGCAGCAGAGGGCCATCAACGAGTACCTGTGCGAGTATGGCACCAGGACAGGGTCAGGGGAGCTTGGCTTTTTTTCGCCACGCCAGTGGCTCATGATCAAGGATGCAAACACTGTCCTGTCACCATTTGAGGAGGCCACGAGGATGGTGAGCAGTGACAGTGCATGCATCAGTGATACTGTCCCTCTTGTCTACCTGTTGGAGCACACGCTGCGTGGAATAATTGACAGGGCACTTGAGGCAGAACAGAGGGAGGAAAAGGAGGACTTCCTTACCTCTCAAGGCCCCTTTTATTCAGACAGTATTCCTGCGGGCCCGCCGATCTCACAGGAAGAGGAGGAGGAGGATTGTGTCAGCATGGAGGTGGAGCCTAGCACTCAGCATCAGCAGCAGTCTTCAAGGGATCGTTTTCAGTCCCCAGAAACCCATGGACTTGTACGTGGCTGGGAGGAGGTGGCTGCAGATCATGTCTTCTTAGTGACCCAGAGGATTCCGAACCGAATGCCTCAGCAAACCTACGCTGCATGGCCTCCCTGATCCTGCAAAGCCTGTGAAAGGACCCTTGGATTCGTGGTATCAAGGAGAAGGATCATTACTTGCTGGCAACCCTTCTTGATCCATGTTACAAGGGTAAGGTTACGGAACTCTTCCAGACGTCACAGAGGGAGCAGAGGATGAAACATCTTCGGGAGGCCATGCAGAAAGGTTTGTGCAACGCGTTTTCAAAGCCTGGGAGGTTACAATTTCCTGGTCCTGGACAACGTGTTGCTGAGGCTTCGGTGAGTCACAGAAGGAGCGGTGGAAAAGGTGGCCATCTGACCGATGCATTCGGACAATTTTTTAGTCCGCAGCCCCAAGGTCTGATCGGTTCCAACAACCATCGCCAGCGTCAGATTTACATGGTGCAGGAATACCTAGGGGCAAGATCAGACTTGGAGACCTTTCCAACCGAAAATCCACTGGGTTACTGGGTCTTGAGGGTGGATAACTGGCCAGAGCTTGCATAGTATGTAATTGAGCTACTGGCCTGTCCTGCATCCAGGTTTCTTTCGGAACGCACATTCAGTGCTGCTGGAGGCTTTGTAACAGATCACAGAGTGCGCCTGTCCACCGACTCAGCTGATCGGCTCACCTTCATAAAAATGAATCAGTCTTGGCTAGGAGTGCAACGGATCAAAAAACTCACGGTTTGAATCGTTCCTCGGATCAGAGTCACGGATTGGATCATTTTTCGGATCAGCAAAAAAAAAAAAAGACAAGGCAAAGTCCCCACTGTAATATCCACATCTCCCCCACTGTAATATCCACATCTCCCCCACTGTAATGTCCACATCTCCCCACTGTAATATCCACATCTCCCCACTGTATTATCCACATCTCCCCCACTGTAATATCCACATCTCCCCACTGTAATATCCACATCTCCCCCACTGTAATATCCACATCTCCCCACTGTAATATCCACATCTCCCCCACTGTAATATCCACATTTCCCCCACTGTAATGTCCACATCTCCCCCACTGTAATATCCACATCTCCCCACTGTAATGTCCACATCTCCCCCACTGTAATATCCACATCTCCCCACTGTAATGTCCACATCTCCCCCCACTGTAATATCCACATCTCCCACACTGTATATAGGAAGATTGTCTGCTTAGTCCTACCAGAATAGAATGACAAAAGCCTAAAGCCTGCTGTGCCGGCTGAACACAAGCAGGCTGACCTGTCCATCTGGATCCACGAGCAGTTGAGGCTGAGGGTGATGACGTCAGCGCGCCACTCTAGGGGAGCCCCACCTAGACGCCACCGGGTGGACCAAGATGAAAAAAAATACAGGTATATGCGCAAAAACTTTAACTCATGTATCTCCCAATAAACAACGCATAAATAAATAAATATAGTCTCTGAGAGTCCATATAGGAGGGGTTAATGAGTGAAAGGACAATGTCCAAGGGCTCTTAGGGCTGCCGTCATGGAGAAACAGAAACCAGAGTTCCAAAACTGCAACAAACAACAGGGAAAAGAGGCACCTCTAAAAGTGGACGTACTGTATAAGAACACTTTGATAAACATGTGGTTAATGCACTCACATTTAGATGAAGTTACATGAGCATATAGGTCCCAATATCAGGTCAAGGTGGCCGCTCCTGCAAATCTGCTCCCCCCGTCCGTGTCTCTCTGTCACTTGCTGGGTAGTTATGGCTCCAATATCACTCCATGTAGATGCCGGCTACTGGTATTCAAAACGAGGCTTGGAACTCAGGACGGGGATGGGAGCAGGGAGATGGCGTCACCATTAGTGGACACGTTTCCTGAGCATGCGCGCTACGATCGTATGGTCAGCCGCGCTCCTTTCTCAACAGACTTAACACAGAGGACGGCATAAGCTAATTTTAAAGGAAGGAGATGGGCGCGGAAGGGGAGGAGAAGGATTAACTGATAGACAGGCTATGGGGTTGGATATATGTAGCAGAAGACAACAAATTGCACATATATTTAAAAACATTAGAAGACCATAATGGTTGCTAAAGGGTGGACCAAGATGGCCGCCGCTCCGGGAGCTAGGCCAAAGCCGCGGCCTTTCCTATGGCCAAGGCAGCGGAGCTCACAATCCGCGGATCACGTGGTGTTTTCCCGAACCAAGCATGTTGACACGTTCGGATCACGGATCAATGACGATCCGTTGCACCACTAGTCTTGGATCACCAGCTACCAAGCACCTGATGCTGTACCCGATAATTTTTTTAATGAATTTTGAGATCCCTTCAAGACTGTCTATGCTGATCCTGAGTGACTATCCTGTTATGCTGAGTGACTATCCTATTCCTCCTCAATGTTCATGTTGATAACTTCTAAGAACATTTTTGGCTCTGGGCACCACCACCAGTGGCTAAGGCCCATTTTTTCTGCCCCTGTTTAACAGGGGAGTGTAATTAAAATGTTTGCTGTAATATTTTGCAGCAGGGCTCGTTCCTGCGCTCAACTAGAGTATCTGTGAGGGGTTGCAGTGTTGTGGCACCAGCATCAGTGCCTAAAGCCCAATTTTTCTGCCCCTGTTTAACAGAGGCGTGTAATTACAATTTTTGCTGTAATATTTTGCAGCAGGGCTTGTTCCTGCGCTCAACTAGAGTATCCATGAAGGGTTGCAGTGTTGTGGCACCAGCACCAGTGCCTAAAGTCCAATTTTTCTGCCCCTGTTTAACAGGGGCGTGTAATTACAATTTTTGCTGTAATATTTTACAGCAGGGATCGTTCCTGCGCTCAACTAGAGTATTTGTGAGGGGTTGCAGTGTTGTGGCACCAGCACCAGTGCCTAAGGCCCAATTTTTCTGCCCCTGTTTAACAGGGGCGTGTAATTACAATTTTTGCTGTAATATTTTGCAGCAGGGCTCGTTCCTGCGCTCAACTAGAGTGTCTGTGAAGGGTTGCAGTGTTGTGGCACCAGCACCAGTGCCTAAAGCCCAATTTGTCTGCCTCTGTTTAACAGGGGTGTGTAATTACAATTTTTGCTGTAATATTTTGCAGCAGGGCTCGTTCCTGCGCTTAATTAGAGTATCTGTAAAGGGTTGCAGTGTTGTGGCACCAGCACCACTCTCTAAGGGACAATTTTTCTGCCCCTGTTTAACAGGGGCATGTAATTACAATTTTTGATATACTATTTCACAGCAGGGCCCGTTCCAGTGCCCACCAAGAGTAACTCTGAGGGCTTACAGTGTTCTGGTACCACCAACACCTAAGGCCCAAATTTATGCAGAGTACATAGGGCAGGCCATATAGTATATACAGGCGGACTCCTACTTTCAAACATCCGACTTACAAACGACTCCTACTTACAAAGGGAGGGAGACAACAGGAAGTGAGAGGAAATCTACCCCTAGGAAGGGAAATTCTCTCCAGTAAGAGTTAATATGGGGAAAAAGGTGTCTCCACTGATTCTTTATCAACAATCCTTATTTCCCTAATAACCCAACATTTTCAAAATCCAATTGTCATTGGGACAGAAAGCGAGGTGAAATCTTCTGAACAGGGGCACAGACAGCAAAAAAATTTTTTACAGGGGGGATGATAACCCTTCCCTATGTTATTCAAAAAGCTTAAAAATAGATTTTTGGTCTGGAGCTACACTTACAAAATGTACCTGTTCCAAATTACAAACAGATTAAACTTAAGAACAAACCTACAGTCCCTGTCTTGTTTGGACCGCCTGTATACTGCTGTTCAGAGTATATAGGGCCTGGGGGCCCCACGCCTTTTCTTTTTTTCATTTGGGTGCGGGTTCCCCTTAATATCCATACAAGACCCAAAGGGCCTGGCAATGGGCTGGGGGGGGGGTACCCATGCTGTTTTCTCAATGATTTTCATCCATTTCACCAAGCGGTTGTATACCCTGTTTTCTAACTTTTACCTACACGTAAGCCTATAATAAGGCTTACCTGTAGATAAAAAGAATATCTCCTAAACCTGTACGGTTTAGGAGATATTCCCCTCGCAATGAGCCGCTGACTGCAGTGGCGCATGCGCAGCGGGGATTCTCGGCTAAAGCCCGGCAGTCGCCGGACCTTGTCAGCGTGCAGGAATGATGACATCGCCGCTCCAGCCACTCACAGCGCTAGAGCGGCGATACCCGGAAGACACGCCGAGGCAAGATGACATCTCCCTCGGCGTGGACCAGGTAAGTTACCGACGCCTCGTTCTAAGGTAAGTATTTCATAATGAGCTAGTATGCGGTGCATACTAGCTCATTATGCCTTTTTCATTTCAGGTATGAAAAAAAAAAAGCAGCAGCGGGTATACAACCGCTTTAAAGCCGCAAGCAGTTTTAAATTACTTTTATTCCTTTAGAAATGTCATTTTGTGCAGGGACTGTTCTAAACACGGGAAACACGCACCACTTTACAGGCATACTATAGACACCCACCAGGTATGATATTTAAATAAATATTTTACTTTTATTTTTTCACTTTAAGCATCATTAACCACTTCACCCCCGGATTTTGGTGGTCAAAGGCCAGGCCACTTTTTGCGATTCTGCACTGCGTCGCTTTAACTGACAATTGCGCGGTCGTGCGACGTGGCTCCCAAGCAAAATTTACGTCCTTTCTTTTCCACAAATATAGCTTTCTTTTGGTGGTATTTGATCACCTCTGCGGTTTTTATTTTTTGCGCTGTAAACAAAAAAAGAGCGACAATTTTGAAAAAAATTCTATATTTTTTACTATAATAAATATCCCCCAAAAATATATAAAAAAAAATTTTTTCACAGTTTAGTCCGATACGTATTCTTCTACATATTTTTGGTAAAAAATTGCAATAAGCGTTTATTGATTGGTTTGCGCAAAAGTTATAGCTTCTACAAAATAGGGGACTGTTTTATGACATTTTTAATAATATTTTTTTTTTACTAGTTATGGCGGCGATTAGCGATTTTTATCGTGACTGCAACATTATGGCGGACATTTTTGACACCATTTTGAGACCATTGTCATTTTTACAGCGATCAGTGCTATAAAAATGCACTGATTACTGTAAAAATGACACTCGCAGTGAAGGGGTTAACCACTAGGTAGCGCTGCAGGGGTTAAGTCAGTACTAGGGAGTGATTCTTACTGTTAGGGGGCGTGGCTACACGGGACACATCACTGATGACTGTTCCTGATCACGGGGAACGGTCACCAGTGACAGAGCTAGGCAGAATAGGGGAATGCCTTGTTTAAGTGGTTAAAATCACTGCTCCCGAAAAAACTGGAGTTTTTAAAACTTTTTTTTGCATTAATACATGTCCCCTGGGGCAGGACCCGGGTCCCCAAACCCTTTTTAGGACAATAACTTGCATATTAGCCTTTAAAATTCGCACTTTTGATTTCTCACGCTCGAGTCCCATATACTTTAACAGTGTTCGAATGTTTACGTAAACTTTCGGTCCGTTCGCATGTTCTGGATGCGAACCGAACCGGGGGGGTGTTCGACCCATCCCTATTAGAGATTTATTTTTGTGGGTTGTTAGACCCTATAGTTAAGTTATAGTTACCCTTTCCTAGCTTTTCAGCTATCTCAAAGAATCCCTGCTATTTTGCTAGGAATTTGCTCTCAACAGTGGATGCCAACAAAAGATCCTGATGACTAGGTTGAAACACTCTGACCTTGATAGACCAACATATACATCTAAATTTAAACCTCTTGTGCAGACTTCAATTGCTCCCTGATTTTGGGCATCACGTCATCCACTATGCTCCAGTATGGCATAGCCTCTTGTTCCCATGTCAGTTTAACTACATCTAGTAGTCCACACGGGTGTCTCCCACAAACAATCTCATAGGGCGGGAACCATGTGGATGCCTGGGGTACCTCCTGTATGTGAACAATCGGATCACAGTTGTCTTTTTTGCCACTTTCTTGAGCATCCCCCTTAGGATATTGTGGAAGCATTCATTACAGAGCTCCTTTTTAACTTTAGACTTAATCACTTCACCTCCAGGGCACTGCGTTATTTTAACTGACAATTGCGCAATTATGCAACACTGTGCCCAAGTAAAATGGATGTCCTTTTTTTCCCCACAAATAGAGCTTTATTTTGGTGTTATTTGATCACCTCTGCATTTTTGATTTTTTGCGGTAGAAACAAAGAACGACCGACAATTTTAAAAAGAAAAACAATAATTTTAAATTTCTGATTTAAAACCAATAAATAAAAAAAAAATCGAATTTCTTCATCAATTTAGGACAATATCTATTCTGCTACAAATTTCTGGTAAAAAAAAAATCCCAATAAGCAAATATTGATTAGTTTGCGCAACAGTTATAGCGTCTACAAATAGTAATGGTGGCGATCAGCGACTTATAGCGGGACTGCGATATTGTGGCAGATAAATTGAACACCTAACTGACACTTTTGACTCTTTTTTGGGGACCATTGACCTTATTACAGTGATCAGAGCTAAAAATATGCACTATCACTGTACTAATGACACTGGCAGGGAAGGGGTTAACATCAGGGGCGATCAAAGGGTTAACTGTGTGCCTAGCTTAGATTTTTACTACTGATGGGGAGGTGCTTTTACTACTGGAAGATATGGATTGGGGTTTCTGTCTTATCTACTGACAGAATGACAGTCTGCCTTGTTTATATAGGCAGACTGACATTCTGTCAGTGTAACGTTCTGCGGGTGCCGGTGGAGATCGGGTCCACAGAACCCCCTGATCAGTTCCAGCTGGGTAAAATCACAGTGGTAGCGAGCCGCCTGTGGCGCGCACTCGCGCCCAAAACCCGGAAGTGCAGAATCACGTATATATACGTGATTCTGCACAGTGCGGCCAACTTATAGCAGCCTTTTCAGGGTCCCAGATGCTAGCGCTGTTCTTGTGAATATGTGAAACATACTCCATGCGATAACATTGGGTGAGGAATTTCTTAACCTCTGGAGGACTGGACTGTTTCACCTCCTTCCTGCCAAGCCATTTTTTAGATTTCAGCACTGTCACATTTTGAATGAAAATTACTCAATCATGCAAATGAATGATATTAATATTTTTAAAACAGATAAAGACCAAATATTTTGAAAAAACTTTTTTCTTAGTTTCTAATATAAAACTTTGCAAATAAATAATCTTACTTCATAAATTTGGACCAAAATGTATATTGCTACATTTCTTTGGTGGAAAAAATAAAATAGTTGTACTGTATGTGAAAGTCATAGAATCTTCAAACTATGGTATATATATTTGAAGATCGATCAGTCCCAATTTTCTTACTTTCTAGTTAATTTCCTGAGCCAGGACATGCCAGGGCAGTACAAATACCCCCAAAATGCCCCCCTTTTTGGAAAAAAACAGTCCCAAGGTGCATGATAAGTGTTTTAAGTAATTTTTTGCACCAATTCTTTGTGAAATGATTAATAAAGTTATTTCTCACACAGCATTGACATACTTACAATTACACACCAAAAAGCATTCTACTACTCCTGATTATGGTGATACCACGTCTGTGAGACTTTTACAGCCTAGATGCATAAGGGTCCAAAATCCAAGGAGCACATTCATGATTTCTGGTGCACATCTAAATTCCTGACTAGCTATCACATGTCTGGAGGTCCTGGAGCACCAGGACAATAGAAACACCCACAAAATGACCATATTTTGGAAAGAAAACTGTAATAGAATGTATAAATATGTATAAATAATCAACTCCATTTTTAAGTAGAAAAGAACTTTGACATACTTAGCTTAACTCATAGTTTGCATAGAGTCACACCCTGCTAGTCATTGTGGTTAAGCATGCAGTAGCCTGATTGTATAAGAAAAGTCCTTTGCTAAACTAAATTCAGCAGTATAATATAAAATAAGAATATACTGAGTTTGTATAACTTTTAGAAACGTATGTGTGAAGACATAGCCCCTCCTATCTTTCTTTTACATATAAGCCACTCTAAAAACCAATAAAGGCCAGAGATATAATGAACACTTAAGTTGGTTTCCCTGTGTCATTTGTCTCTCCGGATCCGTGGGTCATTGAAGCTCTTCTTTCATTACCTGAAGTACACCTGGGTGGCCGTATTTCCTGTTTACCTCTTCAGATGGTTGCAGCGGTGGGATGAAATAATCACCTTTGGTAAGTAGAACTTATTTGTCTTTTAGACAGACTGTTTTCTCTTGCCTTAGCTCTGATTTAAATTTCATCTTGTATTAAATTTATGTAGAAGAGGTATATGAGCCACGCCTTGGTGTATAGGGGATTTTCTTTGGGAAAATCCGCCTTTGAAAGTACCTCTGAGAAGGTCTTAATTGAATAATACAGTACTGTACAGTCCTTCTTGGGGAAGGAGCTGAAATAGTTAATGAGGATTATACTTCAGTGACCCAACCTAATTTCGCTTTTTTTTCTTTCGCATAAAGTATAAGAAATATTTGTTTGTGTAGGAGAAGGAGGTCTGTAAGGTAAGACAGACAGACTCTCACTATTTTATTATGGGTCAAGAACATAGTAAAAAAACTCCCCCATATCCTAATCCCGGGGAAAATTGTAAAGATTATGTAGCCAGGGTTTGTGGTACTGACTACGAATTTATAAATCCTTGGGTTTCTAATTTAGCCGGGTGGACAAAATCCATGCATAGTTCTGACCCTTTTCCCAGTGATGGCGCCAACGATGAATTCCATATAGATATGGTAAAAGGCCTTTGTCTTAGAGACAGGAAGGCTTTTCCATGGTTTGAGGGAGATCCACAGTGGGACATGGAATACATGAGAAAGGGTGGTAAAAATTGGCTACAATATGCACCCTATTTTTTTCAGAGGGATAATAAGAAACAGAAGAAAGCAAAGAATTGTTTAACTAAGGAAGAGTATGATCTTAAACATAAGCAGGAATCTGAGGTCAAGAGACCCGATCCCACGGCTCCACCTTTGCCTTTCTCTCATGTATCCCCACCACCATATACTAGCCAGATTTATCCCAGTCTCACAAAAGAAGAAATAGATCTTCTTGCTGGTCATTATGCCGTACACCAGCAACCCACAAACCCTCCCCCTGTACTTGCCCCTGCCCCTGCAGCTGCCCCTGTACTTGCCCCTGCAGCTGCCCCTGCAGTTGCCCCTACTCTCCCGGCACAACAACAACAGGCACCTACACAGGTCCAACAGGTAGTACAAGTAGCACAAACACGACCAACTTCCCAAAACACACAGGAAGACATTGGTGAACAAGAAGGGGCCATGGGAGGAAAGGTATCACCACCCCAATCATCCTTAATTGAAATAGAGGATGCGGATGAAGATTTTGATCTCTCTGCACTAGGAAGGGGAATTGCGGGAGTCATTAGTAATGTATTTAGTCCTGGGAAAACCAAAAGTGGGAGGGCATATGGCATTGATGGCGCTGAGCTAAATGCCCCTTTTATGACTATAGGAAATGACATGTTGAAAAAGGTGATTGATATTGAAGATATTAACCGCATTATTAAACATTGTCCAAAACCAACTCAGTCTGCCTCTGCAACCTTGTCTTATTTAAAAAAGGCTTGTAAAGGGAGAAATTATACACAGGAAGATATGCGATTGATTGTGGATGGTGTCATTGGACACACATCCGCATTTGATTGGACTAAAGTAGCATCCATAAATGATATTGAAGATCCAAAAACAGTAAAGGCTGATACATACAAATTAAATACTGAAGTAGGGAGAACTACCATGTGGGGCCAACTCGAAGCAGAATTAAATAGTGCTTTTAAAAATAGAACTTCTCTCCCTACTGCCATAGCCTGCAAACAAAAATCAGGAGAAAGTGTATTAGAATTTTGGAAGAGGTTTATGGATGTGTGGACGCAGGAAGCTGGATTATCAATACTACCGGATATGCATAGTTTGATGATTCAGACTTTTATTAGTAACTAGACATGTGCAATTCGTTTCGTTCCGAATTCGTTTTTAACGAATTTCGACAAATTCGTTAATTCGGAAATATCCGAATTAACGAAAACTCATTTAACGAATTTTAACGAATATTCGTAAATTCAAATTTACGAATGTACGAATTTACGAATATACGAATTTACCAATGCACGAATTTACGAATGTACAACTATCCGGAAATTCGTAAATTTGAATTTACGAATTTCCGAATATTCGTACATTCGTAAATTTGTACATTCGTACAATCGTAAATTAGTAAATTCGGAAATCTGAAATAATAATTAACTAATAACTTAACTATTACTAACTATTCAATTATAGGTATTGTAATTTCCTTTCAAATTTGGCTGTTAGTGAACTTAACGAAGTTACGAATTGTTTTCCGACATAATGAATGCCGTATCTAAACGCATGGAACGTAATGAATTAATAATAATAATAAATAACAATAATAATAATAAAAACGTTTTATTATTATTATTATTATTAATTTGTTCCGTTCCATTTGTTTAGATGCGGCATTTGTTATTTCAGGTTATGCGTAACTTCAGATAAATTTGTATTCGTTACGTTCGCTAACAGCCAAATTTGAAAGGAAATTACAACTATAATTTAATAGTTATTTTTTCAGATTTTCAAATTTTCGGGTTTTTGAAAATATCGAATTTCCAAATTTCCGAAATTACGAATGTATAAATTTACGAATGTATAAATTTACGAATGTACGAATTTACGAATGTATAAATTTACGAATGTACAAATTTACGAATGTACAAATTTACGAATGTATAAATTTACGAATGTACAAATTTACGAATGTACAAATTTACGAATGTATAAATTTACGAATGTACAAATTTACGAATTTACGAATTGCGATCATAACGAATGACCCGAAAAACGAAAAAAAAAAAACGAATGAAACGAAAACGAAAACTAACGAATTTTTTGGCAGTGCACATGTCTATTAGTAACCTAAAACCACAACATGGTTTAATGGCTAAACAAATGATTTCTGATTGGCCTACAAAGACCATACCAGACTTTCAGAAAGCAGTTACAGAGAAAGATGCGGCAGGATGTTTTGAGATACCGAAAAGTTCAG
Organism: Rana muscosa; assembly: GCA_029206835.1. Lineage (NCBI taxonomy): Eukaryota > Metazoa > Chordata > Amphibia > Anura > Ranidae > Rana > Rana muscosa. Next base: position 623,759,786 of record CM055116.1, on the reverse strand, counting down.
GTACTCATTTCCAGGGAGGACTGCCACAACAGCAGCAGTCCCACCCGGGGAATGGTACACAGCAGAATAGAGGTAGGGCCAGAGGGAGAGGAAGAGGTCGAGGCCGTGGTTTCCCTAAGACACAGCCCTCACAAAGAGGTTGTTTTAACTGTGGGGACTTGGGTCATTGGAGAAACCAATGTCCATATGGCATACCTGAACAAAATACCACACAGGTCACACAACCCCCACAAACCCAACAACATCAAGGGCCAAAATACCCCATCCAATGGAAGCAACCCCAACCCCAATGAGGATGCCCGGAAGGTAGTATCCCAGCATTTCCCCTGGTTTCATCCTCTTATTCAGAGCAACCAATTATCATGTTGCATGTGAACGGAATGGAAGTACCATTTCTCCTCGATTCAGGGGCCACAAGGAGCACCCTGAGAGAGGATTTTTATAGAGGTGAATCCACAAATGCTGAGCCTTCAATGGGAATTAATGGGATACTTACCAAAACTTGGAAAAACACCCAACTTAATTGTCATAGACCCCTCATATGGTGACCAACCAGTACTCAAACCCTCCTTCAGAATTATCCCAAATTGCCCTGTTAATCTTTTGGGAAGAGACCTTTTGGGCAGACTTGGAATAGTTATGAAAATGACAGAGGAAGGAGGAATCATAGTGCACTCTAAAAAGATTTCCATCCAAAGGCAATTTTTCTTTTCAGAACCTGATGATGGTGATCTACCTGGTCCCAATCATAAAGTCTGGTCTATAAATAGCCTAGATGTTGGTCTCATCTCATGCACCCCGTATAAAGCCACGCTGAAACCCGGAGCGCAACCCATTTATCATAAACAATATCCTCTTTCTAAAGAAAAGGAAGAGGGGATTGTGCCTATGATTGAAAATTTCCTGAAACAAGGCATAGTGAGAGAAATCACTGGAAACAAATGGAATACACCAATTAACCCTGTAAAGAAGCCTGATGGTTCTTATAGATTTGTGCAAGATCTTAGAGCTGTCAATAATTTAATTGTCCCCATAGCTCCAATAGTGCCTAAAGTGCCATCCCTCCTTACCTCCATACCATCCGATGCAGAATATTTTTCTGTTATTGACCTTACGAATGCATTTTTTTCCATCCCTGTGGACGAAGAGACACAGCCTATTCTTGCATTCTGTTTTCGAAACCGCCAAATGACATGGTGTAGAATGCCTCAGGGTTATGTGGACTCCCCTGTAGTCTACTCAGTTGTGCTCCAGGCCACATTGCGGTCCTGGACTCCCCATCATAGTTCTGTCCTACTCCAATATGTTGATGATTTGTTGGTATGTAGCTCAAGCCAGGTAGCCTGCAAGGAGGATGGTTTAGATCTGCTACATTGGTTGGCAGATAATGGTCATAAAGTTTCCAAAAAGAAACTTCAGTGGTGTCAAGAAACTGTTGAATACCTTGGTTTTACACTCACAAAAGGTGAAAGGAAAGTCAGTCACAAGAGAGCTGCGGCTCTCGTGGGTCTAGCCCGCCCACAGACCAAGAAGGATATGCTGTCCTTCCTTGGCATGATTGGTTACTGCTGCCAATGGATACCTGACTGTTCCTACTATGATAACATTTTGAGACAAACCACAGGTACCGACATGCCAGATTGTATAAAATGGAATGATGAAATGTACAATGCCTTTGTATACCTTAAAACATCTATGGTAACAGCTCCTGGTCTTGGCTTAGCTGAGTACAGCAAAAGGTTTCACCTATTTGCTAGGGACAACTGTAAAACCATGGCGGGAGTCCTAGCGCAAGAACATGGGGGCAAACTGCGCCCTATCGCTTTTTTCTCAAGAGTAGTGCCTATGCCGGTTCAGGGTGTGCCGGCGTGTCTAAGAGCTCTTGCATCCTGTGCTATGGTTGTGGAAATGGCCACATCTTTCACTTTAGGCCATCCAACTACCCTTCACACCACCCATAATGTGTCCATCCTCCTAAAGAATATCCACACCCAACATATGTCCACACAACGGCTGAGTGGGTATGAGGTAATTTTGCTCTCGAACCCTAATTTGAAAATAAAATATGCCTCCCCCACCTCGGGCCCAGCCCCAATCTTGAATGCTCTCCTAGGACTCAAAAATAAGGAGGATGAGGTAGCCCTGCAACATGAATGTATTAAAGCTATACAGCAGGACACCTCACCCAGGGAGGATATGTGCTCGAGTGCAATTCCGGGAGCTCAAAATGTGTTTGTAGATGGGTCTTGCTCAAGACCAAATGACCACACTTATCATGCTGGATATGCTGTGGTCCAGCTTCCTGACATTGTACTCGAGGCAAATCCAGTCCCATTTCAGTCTGCACAGGCAGCTGAACTAATTGCCCTCACCAGAGCATGCCAACTTTTCGAGGGCAAAGATGTAAACATTTACACAGATTCTAAATACGCATTCGGGGTGGCCCACGATTTTGGGGTTATATGGAAAAGAAGGGGATACATTGCAGCTGATGGGAAATCAATTTCCCATTCTACACTTGTATCTAGTCTATTGGAAGCTATTCAATTACCAAAATCTGTTGCAATATTGCATTGTAAGGCCCATACGGGCCAACAAGATGATATTGCAAAAGGAAATGCCCTTGCAGACAAAGTGGCAAAGGAGGTGGCTTCTCAACGCGTAGCTACCCTCCAAATGCCTACTCTAGCCCCTGAAATACCTTTACTTGATCAAACGCTCTCAGATTTACAAACATATGCCACTGAAACTGACATAAAACAATGGAACATTGCAGGTGTGCAGAAAAGTCCAGAGTCTGGGCTTGTCTGCCAAGAGGGGAGACCGTGTATACCTATAGCTAGTGCCCCATTGTTTATCTCTCAGTACCATGGGGTGGGACACAGAGGCTGGCAGATGACATGTGAATTACTGGATAAAGATTTTTTCATCCCAGGTCTTCCCTCTCTTGTGAAATCATATGTCTCTAGTTGCATTACATGCATCCGGAACAACCCGAGAAATCCACACAAAGCAAAACATGAACACTTGATATATCCATCCACACCATTCACTCATTTACAGATTGATTTCACCCACATGCCTAAATTAGGCAAACGGCAGGAATATTTACTTGTAATAGTAGACATGTTCTCAAGATGGGTAGAAACATTTGTAACTACAAGAGAAGATGCTCAAACAGTGGTAAAAATCCTCACGCAAGAAATCATCCCTAGATGGGGATGCCCGCTCCAAATAAATTCTGACAATGGTCCTGCCTTTATTTCAAAAGTGTGCCAAGATTTAGTGAAAGCACTTAAAATTGACTGGAAGTTTCACATTCCTTACCATCCTCATAGTTCAGGAATTGTAGAAAGAATGAATAGGACAATAAAAGATAAGATCAGGAAGGCTACAGGTGGAACTTATGCCAACTGGAAAAGGGTGCTGCCGGCAATTCTAGCAGAGGTAAGAATGACCCCAAATAACAAGACAGGTTATTCTCCCTTTGAAATTCTTATGGGCAGACCATTTCCCACTCCCTGGGCCAGAGAATCCTTAATGTTAGAAAGAGGGGATCTTGATCTTATTCAGGAAGAATATGTAAGAAAATTAATTGAAACGTTGGACAAAGTTGAAAGAAATGTTGCTCGCACCTCTCCTTCTTCTTCACAGGAACCAACACACCCCTTTAAGGTCGGTGACCTCGTAGTGGTCCAGCAGCTGAACCGAACAAAAAAGCAGGAATATCCTTTTGGACCTCCAACCACCGTGATCGCAGTAACCAGGACAGCCATCCTCGTGGAAGGACAACAGTCTTGGATCCATGCCAGTCGAGTAAAGAAGGTCAACCAGGACCCTAAGAAGCAAGGCAAAGATAAAGACAAAGGAGGTGAAGAAAGTAGTGAAAATCCTTGAATACTAAGTGAAGAAAGTGGTCAAGTCTCTGAAAAAGATGACCTCGCTTATTTCACCACAGACTTCTGGGAAGGCATTTTGCCTCCTGTTCCTAATCTCTCTTATAGTGTTCCTACCTACATGGATCGTAACTCACTGTATATATCATCCTGAGGACTTGGGAGCCCTTAAAGTCATATGTGGGTCACCCAATAACACCATCAATAATACACATATCAGACACAAGAGAGATACACAATCACATAATGAAGGAGTTAAACCCGATAGTTTTACAGACAAAATGTTGCTACTGAAATTTAAATATAGCTATGCCCAGAAGTCTGGATATGAAAAATGTTGGATATGTAGTAAACTCCATCCTAGCACTGCCAGGATCCCCCTAATGGCATTACCTCTAAACTTCACCCCCCTCCTAAATGGCACACCTCCTTTTGTTCTTACAAATGTCACAAGAATGTTTTCAAATAATACCCTTACTTTCCAAATTATTGGTAGAAGTCATCCCCCAGACTGGTGTTTTAGGTTAGGAAACTCCACAAAGGGAGCTGAAGTGTGCCAACAAGCTAAAATTAACTTTTCAATGACTTCAATTGAAAGCCCTTTCTTTCACACTTCAGAACCTGCCCTAAACACCACTCTAATAAACTTTCTTAGCTCCAGTTCCACTTCCACAGTAGTAAAATTATTGTCAAGTTTAACCTTTTCCAGTCTTTCTGATGAAATCATGACAATATTCAACAAACGATCCTTAGCTTTAGGAAACAGTATTTATATTTGTTGTGGGAAAATCTGTCACCCTTGGATCCCCACTGAACCCCAAGGATGGTGTTATCTTGCATCCCTAGTTCCCATCATGGGCATAGTAGGAGATAGCAAGGGAGGACACCTCCTTGAAGCTAGCATGCATCCTAGGTACCCCCTCAAACACCGCAATAAAAGGGAGTTATTTTTTGAAAAAGATATGGCATGGGCTTGGTTCCCCTCATGGACTGGATGGGGAATAGACACAATGAAAAGATTAAATAATTACTCTAAAATTCTTGATGAAATTCTAGACAAGAACTCAGGAGACATTACCAACTTAAATGAAGAAATGAGGGCAATTAAGAAACAACTTGAGCTCCATGACCTAGCTATTGAAAGCATGAGTGCTGCTCTTACTGGGTTATGTGAGGTTACAGAGGATTATGAATGTTGCACATGGATACACAACACATCTGTTGAAATACCCGATTATTATGATATTATTGCACAACACCGAAAAGAAGTAGGCAAGCTTCAACAGGAAGCTAGGGACATTGCTAAAACATGGAGTCATTTTGGTAATGGGAATTTTGGATTTGGAGGAATATTTTCATGGCTGAAAGACATTGCTATGACTATTATAATGATTTTGCTTTTTCTATTATTTTTATATGCATGTTTCAAACTTGTAATGTGTATAATTGCTAGAGCTTCCCGACCCCCTGATCCTGCTGCTGCTAATAAAGCTTACCTCAGTATGTATTACAATAAGGAAACTACCTATGTTACAATAAGGGGAAAATGTGCCATTTAAATTCATGGCTCAAAGAGGGGATTGTAATAGAATGTATAAATATGTATAAATAATCAACTCCATTTTTAAGTAGAAATGAACTTTGACATACTTAGCTTAACTCATAGTTTGCATAGAGTCACATCCTGCTAGTCATTGTGGTTAAGCATGCAGTAGCCTGATTGTATAAGAAAAGTCATTTGCTAAACTAAATTCAGCAGTATAATATAAGATAAGAATATACTGAGTTTGTATAATTTTTAGAAACGTATGTGTTAAGACATAGCCCCTCCTATCTTTCTTTTACATATAAGCCACTCTAAAAATCAATAAAGGCCAGAGATATAATGAACACTTAAGTTGGTTTCCCTGTGTCATTTGTCTCTCCGGATCCGTGGGTCATTGAAGCTCTTCTTTCATTACCTGAAGTACACCTGTGTGGCCGTATTTCCTGTTTACCTCTTCAAAAACATATAAGGTATTTGCCACAAGTAACTGGAAAATATGGAAAAAATATATAAATGTATTTAATCATACAAAGTTGCCAATCTAAAGGTATTTCTAACACACAGCATAGGCATACTTAGAATTACAACCGTTTCTATGTCTCCAGGTGTAACAACATTACTTTTTAAGTAGAGCCGCTAAGGTCAGCTTGTAAACATATGGAAAAGAACATAGCTCTGACTAATGGTTGAAATTGTAAATGAAAAAATATTATTTACAAATGTACAATTTACAAAGTCCTAAACATAATATAATACTGTATATACTGAAATTTTACATCCCTTTAACTTAAAATAGAAATCAAACATTGGAATGTGATTGTTTTTAAGTAACTATCTTGTTTTGTATTGCGGTGTTATTTTTATTCAAAGGTTACCTTTGAACTCAATACACATTTACACAATTTTATTTGAGGAGAATGAATGTTAATTTTTCAAGATTATCTTTCACACTCTTTCATACTCTTGAAATGCACACATAATACAGAATTTAAATTAGGACTTGCAGGGAAGATAAACTATAATAGAGTTTTATAGATGTAAATGAATGTCTTACATGATTGATAAGTAGGACATTTTACACAAAACTCCCCCCTCAGCATTTTCTGTGACTTCTTTGAATGCCTTTTGGGCTAAATGTTGAAGCATCAGTTTGCTAGTTCTCCAAATCTGTTTGATGATGTATTTATTTTATTTAGTCAGCTTCCAGGAGCAGTGCACTAATCTCTTAGGCAGATTATTACAACCAGAAAACTTTATTTGATGTGCTAAATCACCATGACCTTTTAAATTGGACTACATTTTATCAAAGCGGTTTGTTTCCTAAGTATAATAATTAAATATGGCATGAACGGTCTAGAAAAGTCACAAAGAATATTAGTAAATGTGGTATTATGTAGTATAATGATTATATCTGGAATTGCCTTAAACATATATGTGATTATGAATGTTATTAGCATAGTGTATTGTTATCATTTAACGTGATTGTGATTTAGGATACATTCATATAGTTGTAAATGCATTAAATGTTCTCACAAAAAAAACAAAAAAACTTCCAGTTTCGCCTAAGCAAAAAGGACAAAGTAAAGTACAAAGTCCTAAGAGAACCTGTTCTTCTTGTGAGTGTGTATGAAATGAATTGCACAATAACTGCATAAAGTTAGCTCAAATGAGAACAGGTAGGAGGACCAGGAAATCAACGCTCCCAGTAGCAACAATGTCAAAGAAACTTTTGAAAATTTCTCGGTCAAAATTTTTTATTTGAAATATCATCATATAATAACAATTACAATATATCTGATATATTTTCAGAACAGTATTCTATGTTACAGAAAATACAGGTTAATTACTATAATTACTTAATTACAATATTACTATAAATTTACGACTGTTAAAGAAAGAATCCATATTTGAGGAGGTCCATTACAATCAAAGTGTTATAATAATCCTTTGTTATATTAATAAAATATTAGATTGTCATATATAAGTACATTGTAACTCTCTTTAAATTGGAAGTGTCATAGTTACAAACCATAAAGTTAATTATATCTATCTATAATATTAATGATAACTGTGTTTATGTAAAATTACCTGTTGGTAGAAAATGTGATGTGTAAAAGAGTAAAGACAAAAAATCCTTAAAAGAAACGACAGAGGAAAATAAGAAGAAATAAGAGTATAGCGGTAAGGGGGACATTGGGGTTCCGAAGGCAAACATGTTTATAGAAGGCAATAAGATAATCACGTGAGATGGTGTCAGTTACCATGATGAGAGTACTCGATTGTCAAAGCTATTAAGTAGGCAATATAAGGGGGTTAAAATCTCACTTTATCAGGATTTCTCGCCAGACCTACAGAGGCGCAGAGCGGCTTTTATTCCAATTAAGCGTACCCTCCAGCAATATAAAATTGTCTATGCCTTGCTTTACCCTGCCCGTCTGTGAGTGACAGCGATGGGAGGCACACATTTTTTTGATTCCCCGACAAGCGTGGAGAATTGGTTGGAGGACAATAAAAAAGACCTATAGCGCTTATGGCAGCATGAGACAAATGACAAGTGAAAAATGGAGGAAAGGATTTTTGCATTTATGAACCCCTAAATGTATATATATATATATATATATATATATATATATATATATATATATATATATATATATTTTTTTTTCCTTCTTCTTCACATCTAAAAAACACTGTGATAAACAGAAAAGCACCTTAATTGAAATAATTGGTTTATAATATAGGGGGAAGATTTGGGGAAGATTTGATTTGACAAACATAACACAAGGTGGAGAGAAAATAGAGAGAAACTTAAAAATACTTTAAATAGCACTTCAAAAACACGAGGGAAAGAGACACGGTGTGATCACTAAGGAGGGGGGGTGGGAGGGGGGAGGTGGACATCTATAAGGGTATAGATGTACGCTGAGTGGGTGAGAGGAGGGGATGTGTGTAGAGTGGAGGTCACTGGTACAGCCCCTAGGGTAGGCCCAGCTGGGCAAAGGGGGAGAGGGTGGGGGAGGAAGGAGAGAGGGAGGGAAGTAAAGGGGGTAGGGGGGAGAGGTGGGATAGGGGAGGGGGAAGGAATAGGGGGAAGCAGGATAAGGGAGGGGAGGGGAGACACATTACAATCAAAAATCAGGAGACACGATTTTGAAAATGATTCACAACTACAAACACAAGCATGGACATATAAGTTTTTCAAATACACTAGATGGTATAAAAACACTATTTGTAAGCTTTTGGGTAACACTGCCAATATTAGGTTAATTTTATATAGGTATATATAATCTGGGTTTGATGGTAATTTATTTAGAGGAGCATTTTTTTTATTTGCACAAGTACTACCTTGTTTTTCTCAATGGCCAACGTAAATAAAATGGGCATATTACTTATGACATGGAATGTTAGGGGGTTGGGGGATAAGGTCAAGAGAGATGCAATGTTTAAATACTTCGGTAGATTGCAACCGCAGATAATTTGTCTCCAGGAAACACACATGCGACCTGAATCTGTCCACCTGTTGCGTTCACGAAAATACCCGATGCAATATCATTCCATGTACTCCTCTTACTCCAGGGGAGTCAGTATTCTGGTGTCTGTTAATGTCCCCTTTGAATGCATTCAGCAACAGGTGGATAGAGAGGGAAGATACGTCTTTTTGCTGTGTAAGCTTAAAAGGTTATTATGTATTGTTGCTGCGATTTATATTCCTCCGCCATTCTCGGAGGCACCTCTTAGAAAGTTGGCGCAACTTATGGCATTTTTCCCAGAGGTCCCGGTGCTAGCGTTGGGGGATTATAATAATACCCTAGATCCAGGACTGGATAGAATGCAACTGGTTTCTAGAGGGGCAAGGTCCACAGTCGGTAGGACAGCCTTTGCCTCCTTGCTCTCTGAATTGGGACTACACGATGTCTGGCGGGAGAGACATGATGGGGAGAGATGCTATTCGTGCCATTCTGCTTCACATGGTGGACTCTCCCGGATCGACATGGGTCTAGGAAACAAGGTTTTAATGCAGAGGGTAAGGGACTCCGCCTATGAGCCAAGATTATTGTCAGATCACTCTCCATTTTGGGTACAGCTAGATATTACTGCTACATCGGGCCGCCCATTGTGGAAAGTGAACCCTTTTTGGCTGACCCTGTTCCCGTCCCCAGATGAGACTGTGGGGGCATTGCAGGAATTCTTATATTTTAACAAGGGATCGGCTAGTGCAGCGGTTGTATGGGACTCACTTAAAGCTTTCTTGAGGGGACGTCTCATTAGAGAAATTACAGGTATTAAAAAAGGCTCTAGGAAATGGGAGAACAAAGTACGAGATGAAATGAAAGCTAGAGAACAGGCACTGGTAGCAGACCCCTCCCAAGCTAATCATGACTCCTGGAATGAGGCGCAATCTTTATACAACTCTGTTTTGTTAACAGCAGCAGAGAAGAGGAGATATTTCCATCAGCAGAGTTATTTTGAGGAAGGGGAAAAAACGGGTCATCTTCTTGCCTTGGTGGCTAGGGAACAGCGGGACTCTTTTTTTTTCCTCAATGGATTTTTATTAGCATATTTCAAATGTTTCAGAGTCATAAACAAAAAATATAAGAATATAATATAAGAATATAATATAAGAAAGTGCCTACACATGTAACATGTCCGTCCACATAAGATTTGGAGTGTACACAAAGAAAACAATCAATAATATTCTGTCTGTCGTTACATAAGTATTACGGGTTCATCCGCAAACAGATAGTGCATTGGTCAAATTGTAGTACCAAGGTGGAGGTTGGTACAGAGGACAGGTAAAGCTATTAATGTAATTTAGGGTGGAGAGGAGAGACCCCACTTAAGCACCCCTTATAGGGAGCAAAACTGTGCCCGCGTGTTGACCCCCCTCCCCCCCCCCCTCGTCAAGTGCCCTCTGTACCCACAGAATAACAGACAAGTTATCAAACCAAGTTAAAGAGTGAACGCTGTTGTGAGACCGGGAGATTTAATCCATTCTTTCCACATTTCCCATAGTTGGGCAATCTTCATTCTACTATTTTGCTTTAGTGCTAGGGAAGTTTCGTGTGTAAAGTGTTCATGAGTGGATTGAACTACATCTTTAATCGAAGGGGGAATTGGGTCCTTCCACTTACGAGTTATACTAAGGCGAGCTGCTAGTAGTATGTGAATTATAATGTGTTTTGATGGATTTGGGATTTTTTCTATTTCCAGGGATAGTAGGGCTAAGGATGGTGAGGCTATGATTGGCAGACGAGTGACCTCAAAGATTAATTGGAAAACGGAGTACCAATAATGTTTAAGTTTGGAACATTTCCAAAATGTATGCAATAGATCACCTTTTTGTCCGCAGTTCCTCCAACATGTGCTAGGGAGTGAGGAGTTAAATTTGGATAATCTGTCAGGAGTCAAGTACCACCGGTACGTCAGTTTAAACGCAAGTTCCCACAGTGTTGAGCAGCAAGTAGCTTTGTATGTGGATTTACACGCTGTTTCCCATTGTAGAATTGTGAATTGTTGTCCTAAATCATTTTCCCAGCGTAATAGTGCCGTTGAAGTAGTAAAGGTGGATTTTTGTCTTAGTAAAGAATAGAACCGAGAAATTCCCCTCCGATGATGTGCAGGGGATCTAAAAAAAATCCACGCTATTTGGGGTATTTTCCATGCCCATGCTTTAAGTGAAGTGAGGCAATGATGGGTGCGTGCGTATAAGAACCAGTCAGAGTGCGAGAGTTGGTATTCCTTCTGAAGTTTGGTAAAGGATTTGATTCGATTATTATCCAGTAGATCTGAGATATATATAATGCCCTTGTGTTTCCAATGTGTGTAGGAGGCTGTTTCTAGTATGTGGGTCAGGGAGTCTATGGTGACGGGGATGGTCGCTTGATTGGGGTAGAGTGCTGAGAGCTGTGTGAATCTGGACCAAACCTTGCAAGTCGCCTTCATGGTCGGTGAGACGTGGATGTGGGGCCTTGTCCTTAGTGGTGAGATGAATAGCCAAGAAGCTAAATTGCCTCCTGGTACCATAGTTGCCTCTATCTTCCCCCACAACGTGGTTGGGGGGGATTCTAGAAACCATTCCTTAGCTTGTGTGAGTATAGATGCCATGTAGTAATCCTGAAAGTCAACAGAACCAGTCCCTCCTGCTAAGCGATGTTTGATTAGTTGAGCATGGCTGCATCTAGCTTTTTTGCCTTTCCAAAGAAATTTGGTCAGGATCGTTTGCAATGATTTGAAGTAGTAAAGAGGTATAGGAATTGGTATAGTTCTAAATAGGTACAAGATTTGGGGAAGATGGAACATTTTAAATGCTGATAATCGACCCATCCACGAGAATTCAAAGGACGCCAGCCTGGCGAGATCCGTTTGAAGAGTGGATCTGATTGGTAAATAGTTAGAAGCAAATAGTGCTTTTGTTGTAGTAGTCAGCTGTATGCCCAAGTAAGTTATGCTATTTTTAGCCCAAGTGTATGGAAATTTCATTTTGAGTTGGTTTTCTGTGGGCGTGTCCAGACCTAAGTTGAGCACGTATGATTTAGTTTCATTGACTTTGTAGTATGATACTTCACTAAACCAGGCTAGCGTCCTCTGGACCTCAGGAAGGGATCTGTCAGGGTCCGTGATCATGAGGATCACGTCGTCTGCAAACAAACTTATCTTATGGTCTAAACCAGCAATGGGTATACCTGAGATTCCGCTGTTATTTCTGATTTTTTCGGCAAGGGGTTCCATGACTAGGTTGAATAAAATGGGTGAGAGTGGGCAGCCTTGTCTTGTGCCATTGGTAATTTGGAATGGAGAGGAAAGGGTGTCTGCAGAGAATACTTTGGCCGAAGGATTGGAGTATAGGGCCATTATGGCATTGTGTATCGTACCCGTAATACCGAACTTGTATAGAACCTCCAATATATATCCCCAGTGGACCCTATCGAAGGCCTTTTCGGCATCTAGTGATAATAGAAGGGCCGGGATTTTTTGCGTTTCTACATGATGTATGATATTGATTATCCTTCTAGTGGCGTCCGACGCTTGGCGTCCTTTAGTGAATCCTGATTGGTCTATTGATATAAGGGAAGGGAGTATGTCCTCTAGTCTGTTGGCTATCAGTTTGGCGTGAATTTTTAAATCAAGGTTGAGCAGTGAAATGGGTCGTAAGTTTTTTGGAGATGTGGGATCTTTGCCAGGTTTAGGGAGGGTTATAATCATGGCATTGAGCATATCAGTAGGGAAAGAGGCTGAAGTTGCTGTTAGGTTGAACAGTTGGCACAGAGTGGGAGCTAATACATGCTTGAACTTCTTATAATATTCCCCAGTGAAGCCGTCAGGGCCAGGGGATTTGGAGTTAGGCAGATTATGTATTATTGCAAGTATTTCCTCAGCTGTGAAGGGAGTATTTAATTTCTCAAGTTGTTGGGGGGACACAGTCGGGAGATTCAAACCTCCCAGGAAGGATTCAATCCCCGCCTGGGAGGGTTGGATAGTGGAGGGATCATCCTTGAGGTTGTATAGATCCTCATAGTAGGTACTAAAGGCGTTCGCTATGTCTTGGGGTTTAAGAAGTTTTTCGTTCATGTGAGGGTGATGTATGTACGGGATTTTTGTTTTGGTTCTATGACCCTTAACTCGAAGGGACATTGCCTTTCCTGCCTTGTTCCCTGTAGTGTATGAAGTGGCTTTGAGAATTCTGTATGATTTAGCACATTTTTCAAGTAGAAGGGCCCTTAGCTCGTGGCGAAGGGTGAATATTTTAGATTGGAGAAGTGGTGATGGGTTGGATTTATTCAGTGATTTGGATCTGGCTATCTCATCTGTGAGTTCATCTAACCGTTGGGTCCTTTTTTTTTTGGCTCTAGCTCCCATTTGGATGAACACTCCTCGCATGACTGCCTTGTGTGCGTTCCATACCACCAGCGGGTCAGATACCGATGCCTGATTGATTGAAAAGTACTCTACCAATTGGCGCTCAATATGGGTAGAATAGAGTGGTGTAGTTAGGAGATAGTTATTGACTCTCCAAATAAAGTTATTGGGTTGGCAAGAGCCGTCGGATATGGTAATGCTAATGGGGGCATGGTCTGACCAGGTGGTGGTATGAATGGTAGAGTTTGAAATTGTATGTATTAACCGACTGTCAGTTAGGAATAAATCAATCCGTGAGTAGGTATTGTGACACGGCGAAAGGAACGTGAAATCCCTCTCGCTCGCATGACAACACCTCCACACGTCAAACAGATCATTGGAACTAATAAACGGATCTAAAGGAGAGGTATTTCTGTGAGTCCCCGCAGTGGAGTCTATTGAGTTGTTCGGGACCATATTAAAGTCCCCACAAATGAGCAAATGACCTTGTTGGATCTTACGGGCAGCCCGAAGTGTCTTCCTGAGAAAGGTCATTTGGCCATGGTTTGGGGCATAAATGGAGACCAGGGTAAAGGAGATATTGTTGATTGTGCAAATCAGGATAATATATCACCCTCCCGGGTCAATGGCACAGTTCTGCAGGGTGAAAGCAACAGTGTTTCTGATCGCTATCATTACTCCACGTTGTTTTTTACCAAAGGAGGAGCGAAACACATGGGGGAATTGTTTGTGTTGGCAGGCAGGAGAGGCAGACACATCAAAGTGCGTCTCCTGTACGCAAAGAATGTCACAGTTCTGGGTAATGGCTGATTTCCATAGGGAGGCCCTTTTTGCTGGGTGGTTTAGTCCATTCGCATTGAGTGATAGGATAGTGATCCCCATGCTGAATGGAGGTGTGGTGAGTCCGTGAAGCAACTACTTACAGTTGTGGAAGAATGAAGGAGGAATAATCAATCCACCGGTCGATGTGGGCGAGAGTACTTCTGTTAGAGATTTGAGAAGGAAGTAGTAAATTCAGTTCTTGGATCTATAGAGGTATAAAACAAGTTAGATTTGAAGATCAACAAACTTCATGCGTGAACGAACTGCAGATGACTGAAGCAGGTGAAGGCACTTGCAGAAGCGCAATCAAAAAGAAAGAAACACAACACAAAAAAAAAAAAAAAAACACAACAACAGGGTCAAGAAGAAAAAAAAAATAGACCCCGCTGTTTAGTAAAGACTAAGTGAACAAACTAAGCTCACAGGTGTGTCAGCATGAACCAGCTCCTCAGAGCACCTGACAACTAATGGGGGAAAGTTCAGTAAGCTGGTGTTAAGCACGCGACCAGACCGGACTAAGGTAGTCACATAATGATGCAATTTGAGCTAGTAGATCAACGGTGGTTGTTTCTGCGGTTCTCCCTGTTTCTTCCAAAGGTGAACGGGTTTGGTGTACCGTCATCGTCAGTTTGGTTGAGGGGAGGATCTGGTAGGATTCCCCATGCTTTAAGTAGTTTCAAGCCCCCTTCCAGGGTGGAGATGGTGTGAGGAATGCCGTTGTAAGTGACCAAGATGGTCGCTGGGTGGCGCCATTTGTATATAATTTTGTGATTGTTCATCGCCTTAGTGATAGTTTTAAGTTGCTGACGCATTTGGAGTGTATGTTGAGAAAGGTCTGCAAACAGTTGTATATCAGAGTATGGTACAGGGAGTGGTGACAGTTCTCTAGCTTTCCTAAGTATCTGTTCTTTCGCTTGGAAAAAATGTACTCGCAGAAGTACATCTCGGGGTACCTCTGCTTCCAGGTGGCGTGGTTTAGGCAGCCTGTGGATACGATCAAACGTAAGCTCAATCGGGGAGAGTTCCGGGAGCATGCTGGAAAACATAGCGGTGGCGTAATTGCGCAATTCTGTAGGTTGAACGGACTCAGGGATTCCGCGTATTTTAAGATTATTACGTCTGGAACGGTCCTCGAGGTCCGCTAATTTCGCTTTGATCCAGAGAGATTCCTCTTTCTGATCATTGTATGCATCCACTAATTCATTAACAGTGTCAGTACATTCCCCCATTTTGTTTTCCACACATTGCACCCTATTGTCCATGTGTTTCATTTCTAGTGAGAAAGCATTAATCAGGGATGAGAAGTTGGACATGAGAGAAGACTGCAGCGATAGGAGCATGTCTTTCATAGTGGTGTGTAGCACTGGTTGTCCTGATGTTGGGAATTGTGCTATGGAGGATTGTAATGATGAGACAGCAGAGTTATTATGCAGGCCTGTACTCACTGTGATTGAGGCCTGGTCCGAGAGATCCATCCGCATCCTCGATTTCGCCGGGCTCTGGGACACCGGGGTTGCAGGAGAGGTATCCAAAGGAAGGGAGGAATGATTTCCAGCTGGTATGTTCTGTGGATGGCCCCCCGGGGGTTCCGAGAACTGCAGAGAGTGGTGCGCTGAGGGTCCGACGCCACCATCTTGGTTTCGCTGGCGGGGCTAGAAGGAGAAGGATTCCAGGCGTTTTAAGCCTCTATCCTGGATGCGTTTGCGGGACGCCATGACGGCGCAGCCTGGCAGGTACGATCACTGTGCTGTGGGGCAGAGTAGCGGGTAGTCAGTGCTCGATAGTCGCTGATTGTCCGGTCTGGATGGCGGAGCTCACTGCTTAAGCGGCCATCTCCGTGCACGCGCAAGCCACGCCCCCCAACAGCGGGACTCTTCTGGCATTCAGGCTATAAGAGTGGGGTCTGGGGAAACACATACTCTTGGCTCTGAAATCTTAGATGACTTCCATCAGTTTTATAGGGATTTATATTCCTCTAAAACTAATTATACGGAGTCAGAACTGGCCCGGTTTTTGCAAACTTGCCCGTTCCCCCAACTGTCAGAGGTAGATAGGGAGATGTTAAACCTCCCTATTACATTGACAGAATTGAAAGATTCCCTAGATGAAGCCCCGCACCATAAGTCCCCAGGCTCGGATGGATTACCGGCGGAGGAGTACTCCCAGTATGGAGAGATTTTTCTTCCACCCTTACTGGAGGCCATATCAGAGGCCATATCAGAGGCAGCGGAGACAGGTAGCCTGCCAGAAAGTATGCAAGAAGCTATAATAATAGTACTCCCCAAGCCAGGCAAAGACAAGCTCCAGCTAGACTCTTATCGTCCGATCTCTTTATTGAATACGGATGTCAAGCTTTTGGCTAGAGTTCTGGCTACGAGACTATCCAAGGTGATTGATAAGCTGATCCATAGCGATCAATCTGGATTTATACCAACACGTTCAACGGCAGATAATATATGACGGCTGTACTTAAATTTACAGGTGCCGGTGGATAACCCGGGGGGTAGGGCCATTCTGTCGCTGGATGCTGCTAAAGCATTCGATAGTGTGGAGTGGCCCTACATCCTGGAAATCCTGACAAGATTTGGATTGGGGAAGAAATTCATAACATGGGTGAAGGTGCTTTACTCCAAACCGAGAGCCAGACTCCGTATCAATAACAATCTTTCTTCCTCATTTGAGGTACATTGAGGTACCAGGCAGGGTTGTCCGTTATCCCCACTGCTGTTTGCTTTGGCGGTTGAACCCCTGGCTGTCTTGATTCGTACTGCATCGGAGGTGGTCGGATTTCGTAGGGGTCAAAGGGAGGAAAAAATCTCCTTATATGCGGATGATGCACTTATTTATCTGGGGGATACGGCCGCATCGTTGCAAACAGTGATGGGTATCATAGGAGATTTCGGAGGTTTTTCAGGTTTCACTATAAACTGGTCTAAATCAACAATAATGCCCATAGATCCGTTGACAGAACCACTACCAGCTGGTGCGGAGCAGATCGCCATAACCAAGAACTTTAAATATTTGGGGGTAGTGGTATCCCAGGATCCAGCGGAATATCTTCAGCTGAATCTGGGCCCACTACTGGAAAGACAGAGAGGGAAATGCAATAGCTGGTGCAAGCTCCCTCTGTCAGTGGTGGGACGGGCAAATTTAATAAAAATGGTATGGGCCCCACAGTTATTATATGTTTTTCACAACTCCCCTATGTGGATCCCAAATAAATGGTTCAAACGAATAGATACCCTGATGCGGGATTTGATATGGAAAAAAAAGATAGCCAATATAGTAAGGACAGGGGGGGATTGGCAGTACCCCACACCAAAATGTATTTTTTGACCTCACAGTTCCAGCAGTTGGCGGGATGGGGCAGGGAAGAAAAAGAGGATCCTACAAGTATCCTGGTGACTACGGTGGCTCCTACACTAAAGGCAGCATCTCATTTGGAGATGGACTTGCCCAGTATACCACACTCTGCACCTATGGGTATTCTCCTTAAAAAGGTCTGGAGGGAGATCCGGAAGGCCTTGAGGTTAAGGGGCCCACTGCCCTTTACCCCGATATGGCAAAACCCTAGATACCCAGAGTTACAGGACCTAGAGGGCTTTATCTCCTGGAAAGAGAGAGGGATTTGTTTTTTTTCGCAACTGTACGAGGGAGAAGTGTTAAAAACATACGAACAGATGTGCCAGGAATTCCAGTTAGCCCCAAGGGGCTTTAATCAATATCTTCAGCTTCGGCATGCTCTGCAGGCACAGCAAATGACACAATCCTTAGTAATATCATCGTCACGTCTGCTGATGGAGGTCCTCCAGGCGGATACTCGGAGAGGACTAATATCAAAAACATATGCGGAATTACTATCCTCAATACAGGACTATGCCTCCCTTAGATGTCGTAGTAAATGGGCAGAAGACATCGGAGATGTAGATGGGGACCAGTGGGATATGGCGTTGGACTCTATTCCGGCGGTATCTGTATCAGCGTCCCACAAATTATCACAATTATTTATTCTGCATAGGGCCTATAGAACACCAGTACAGCTTTACAAGTGGGGAGGAAGGGACTCCCCCTTGTGCCCAAAGTGCAAAGTACAGCAAGGGGACTTTATACATCTAATTTGGAGGTGCCCAAAACTCCACAGATACTGGGAGGAGGTTTCCCAGAACATCACAAGAGTGGCCCAGGTACCTATACCCTTGGACCCTCTAGTGTACCTGCTTTGAAGCTGAAAAGTTCCCACAAGGAAGGTACTATATGATAACAAGACTGATGTACCTGGCTAGAAAGCTAATAGCGCGATATTGGATGGCAGAGACGGTTCCCACAGGGAAGCAGTGGATTGCGTATGTCAATTCCTTGCTTTTCAGAGAACGGCTCGCCTACAGACGTAGAAAGGCAGTGGATAAATGCAATCTTATATGGCAACCATGGCTGGAGGATCCTAGCCTTGTGTCATTACAACTGGTAAAGGATAGGCTCCTGATGTAGAAACCTATGGGGCGGCTGGGGGGGGGATTATAAGTTAAATGCGCTAATGACAATGCATTTGATTTGGGAGAGCTTGCGAACAGGAGAAAAGACCCAGGTTGTTAAGATTCAAAGGGTTGGGCGGGGGGGGGGGGGTTGGGGGGGAGTAAAAGGGAAAAATGTAAATGTCACTGTTGTACTGTAAATTGATTAGGCTTTTTTTTTGTATGGACAGGAATTTTAATATGCTTTTGTTTATATATCAATGTGTACGACTAAATGCACAAATCACATGTATTGATTGAGCTAATGAAAAATAAAAGGATTTAAAAAAAAAAAAAGTAGGCAATGTGTGATCCATGGTCTCCATAAATGATCAAACTCCTTTAAATTGTCTTTATCTAAAGCATCCAACTTAGTATGTATGAAAGATTGATTCATTCAAAACTTGGTTTCTGCTATGTTTAAAACAGGCATTTTCCATGCTTTAGCTATGGTCTGTTTCGCGGCTGTCAAGAGTATAAGGAACAGTTTCAATTGTTTATGTGTGAGAAAGTCTGGCTTTAAATTTAAGAGAGCTGTTGTCGGGTCTGGTGTAAAAGAACATTCAAACATTTCCAAGGCAAGTAGAAAAATATTTTTCCAAATGTATGTACAATTGGACAATTCCACCAGATTTGTATGTATGTACCCTGTTCAGGACAGCCACGAAAACAGAGGCCTGAGTGATCAGGTGCAAATTTAGCTATTCTAGCAGGGACCAAGTACTACCGTGTAAGTACCTTATATGTTGTTTCAGCAGCCATTATGTTTGTTGAAGAAGATTTGGTATTATGCCATATAGTAGACCAGGGCTCAAAATTTCAAGTCCTGAGCTACTAGCCAGGCCTCAAGGGTTACCCGCCACCAGTTGACCCACCTAGCCCGCCTCTAATTCCGCCCCTAATTCCGCCCCTAAACACGCTCTCATAAAATGACACTTAAATGTATTTTATGCAGAATTAAGTTATAAAAATAAATATTAGCAACAACTGTATGCGTGCCCACCAATGCAGGCTGCGTGTGTCCACCATGCAGCCTTGTGCCCACCAGTGCAGCCTTGTGCCCAGTTCCCACCAATGCAGCCTTGTGCCCACCAATGCAGCTTTGTGCCTAGTGCCCACCAATGCAGCCTTGTGCCCACCATGCAGCCTTGTGCCCACCAATGCAGCCTTGTGCCCAGTGCCCAACATGCAGCCTTGTGCCCACCAATGCAGCCTCGTGTCCACCATGCAGCCTTGTGCCCAGTGCCCACCAATGCAGCCTTTTGCCCACCAATGCAGCCTTGTGCCCACCATGCAGCCTTGTGCCCACCAATGCAGCTTTGTGTCTACCATGCAGCCTTGTGCCCACCAATGCAGCCTTGTGCCCACCAATGCAGTCTTGTGTCCACCATGCAGCCGTGTGCCCAGTGCCCACCATGCAGCTTGATAAAGGAGCGCGACTGCCACGCTACACGCAGCACGCCAGCTCGGGAAACGCGTCGCATACCAGTGACGTCATCGCTCCCTGCCTGCCAGGAAATACCATCTAGGCCGTGCTCTGTCATCTCCTCACCGCCGCCGGCTTCTACCATCTTCCATGCGGAACCTGATGACATCAAAACAGCACAGCGCCACAGCAGGACACAGCACAGAATGACTGACCTGATGATCACTTCCCCTTTTCATGGAATTCGTACAATGCCTGCTTTTACATTGTAAAATGTGAGTTGCCTGTACTTTTAATTTATATTAAATTGTTTTAAAACGTCTACACTTAGAGGCGCCTCTTCCCTTGCTTTTTTCATGATTCAATAGAGGACACGAGAGAACTCGTGGATCCATTTACAGCATTCCCCACTACAGGCGCGACAGTCTCTGATACAACCCTCAAAGACATGCTTGTCTCCCTCCGCAGCTCCATGCATGCTGATTTGATGCACTGCATGAAAAACTTTAAAACTGAAATGAATGATCTAGGGAGCAGGGTAGCTCACGTTGAGGACAAAATGGGGGAATTTGCAGCATCTCACAACACCCTTATTGATGCTCACTCTGATCACTCTGATGAATTGGCTTGGCTCAGGGCAAAGGTCGCTGACCTTGAGGACAGGTCAAGGAGGACCAACGTAAAAATCAGGGAAATTCCCAAAACTGTACTCCCCGCACAACTCCAACAATATGCCCATGACCTGCTGAAATAATACCTCCCCTCAGTTCCTGACTCAGAACTGCAGGTGGACCGCATCCACAGGCTGCCTAAGCCGTCCCACCTCCCAGATAATATACCACAAGATGTTCTTGTGCGGGTTTATTTCTATCAAGTGAAGGAACAACTCATGCTAACGTTCCGCAAGACCCAAGAACCTCCTGTGCAGTTTGCTCCTATTCAGCTCTTTGTGGATCTTTCACAGTTTACAATGCAAAAGCATAAATCCTTGCTCCCTGTGACAAAGGCCCTGCGCAACCACAATGTTCCATATCGCTGGGGCTACCCGGTTAAGCTTACTGTTACGCATTATGGTAAAACCACTGTGATCATGGAGTTGGAGGAGGGTCTCGCACTGCTACGTTCGTTGGACTTTCTCCCTGATCATGCACCTGCGAGCTCCTCTCCCCCTACGAGGCTCAACAAACAGTACAAATGTCAAATGGTGTCAAACAGGAAAAGCGGCAAGAAACGTACCACATAAGCTACTGTCCTGATACCTACATGTGAATTCCTAGTTCATGGTTCCTGACGTGTCCTGCTGCTTTTGTTCTTCCCCCTCCATGTTATGGACAGCAACTCTGCCCTCAAGCTCTTGTTGGAGCAAATTTTTTACCGCGGTACTGTTGTTTTTCTTTTTATACTTTACTTTGTTTGCTTTTTGACTCATTTTCTTTCCTCTCACCGCTGTTATGTCCTGCGATCGATCCAACCCTCTTCTACCGATATGGAGATGCCCATCCTACTATTCTTCGCCTGCTGCCGAATTATTGTCTCATCCAGCTTCCCCTCAACGAGGATAAGGTACTGCTCTCATCTACACCTCTTATGCACACATGGAGCTTAAAATAGTTTCCTTCAATGTGAATGGCCTCAATCACCCTGCCAAAAGAGCCTCAGTCTGGAGAGAAGCACTCAAGCTACAGGCTGATGTTCTCTGCATCCAAGAGGCGCATTTTGTAGCAGACAACCCTCCTCTGTTTTCACACAAAAACTTCCCACATATTTTTCTGGCCTCAGATTATTCCAAACAGAGGGGGGTCCTGATCGCCATAAAGGACTCGGTTGCCTTCCACCTCATAGACACACGTTGACCCAGAAGGTAGATTCCTCATTCTAGTGGGTGAACTCAATAACAAACCTTTCACCATCGCCAATTGGTATGAGCCAAACTCGCACCAATTCCGCTTCTTGAAGAGACTCTATGGCAGGGTTGCCAAGCTCCAGAGAGGATCCCTAATAATCTGTGGAGACCACAACTTAACTGTAGATCATACACTAGACTCCTCTTCCAGAGTGAAATGCCCTCCTCCTCAACTTCAACATTTGCTCCATTCTGAGGACAATTATGATGTGTGGAGGTGCCAGCATGCTAATGAATGGGACTACACTTTCCATTCTGCTAGACATAACTCTTATTCCAGAATTGATTTGATTCTTGTTGATGAAATGCTTTTGCAGGCGGTGTCCTCCTCCACCATCCATGATATTACGTGGTCTGATCACTCTCCTGTTTCAATTACGGTGGTGGAGGGGCACACTCCCAGCACTGCCTATATATGGCGTACTAATACTCAAGTCTTTCAGATGCCCTCTCATGCTGCTAAGATTGCAGACAGCTTATCTCAATTTTTTGATGTAAACACTGGTTCTGTATCTGACCCTGCAATGTTATGGTGTGCCCATAAGGCATTTATCAGAGGTATAATTCTTCAGATCTGTGCTAGGGAGAAGAGGCAGAGGACACACAGACTAAATCGTCTCCTTAATGATATTAGATCACTGGAGACCCAAAACAAATCCAGTGCAGCTATACATTTAGGCCAACAAATTTCCCAACTTTGCTCTGATCTCAGACTCCTACTTATTGAACAATACGATAAACATCTTCAAAACCTGAAACTAACCCATTACTCCTCTGGCAACAGAGCGGGGAAATTCCTAGCCCAGAGGCTTAAACGTCCAAAATGTCCAAAATGTAATTTCTTCTCAAGCATAAAATACTTAATCCCAAAGATATAGCCAACTCATTTGCGGACTATTACTCCTCCTTGTATAATCTCAAGGCTGACCCCAACACCCCCCAGCCTACAGAAGAAAACATTCAGGCTTTCTTAGCCAAAATTAACCTCCCCTCCCTCTCACAATCACAACTCCAAGCTTTGAATACGCCTATCACGGAGTCTGAGATCAAGAACATTATCAAAACGCTTCCATTGGGCAAGTCACCTGGCCCTGATGGCCTTCCGAATGATTATTACAAATCATTCCAGGACAATTTGCTACCGACTCTCTGAACAGTGTTTGTAAATGCGATGTCCTCTGCCTCGTTACCCTCAGAGATGCTTAAGGCATACGTGGTTACTATACCCAAACCGGGTAAAGAACCCACTACTTAGGCCAATATCTTTGCTCAACACGGACGTCAAATTGTACGCAAAGATTTTGGCACATAGATTGTTACCCATTCTCCCCTCTCTCATTGGTCCGGACCAATCCGACTTCACTCCTGGAAGACAGGCGTCAGACGCCACTAGAAGAGTCATAGGGATTATGCAGTATGCTAGGTCTTGTCGGATGCCTTCTCTGCTCCTCTCTTTGGATGCGGAGAAGGCGTTTGACAGGATTCATTGGGGGTATATGAGGCATACTCTGCAAAAATTTGGCTTCACTGGGTCCATCCTTTCGGCCATACTCTCCCTCTATTCGTCTCCTTGCGCTCAAGTTTATACGTCCAACCTATTATCCGATACTTTTAATATCTCAAATGGTACTAGACAGGGGTGTCCCCTCTCTCCCTCGATATTCAAACTCCTTATTGAACCACTCGCGGAGAGGATATGGTCGCATCCGGACATCAAGGGGTTCCCCATAAAAGATAAACACCATGATATAAATTTGTTTACAAACGACATCATTCTCTTTTTGACCTCCCCTTCCACCTCTCTACAACATGCTCACGACACTGTCACTGCTTTCAGCAAAATCTCCTTTTATAAAGTAAACTTCACCAAATCAATCATTCTGGAACTGGGCATTCCTCCCCTTCTGAAAAACCGACTTCAGGCAACCTTCCCTTACTCTTGGAGTAAGTCCAATATTACATACTTGGGCATAAAATTAACAACGAACCCCCAACAGTTAGCAGAGGCCAATTATGTCCCACTCATTGACAAACTTTCCAAAGCAATCAAGAGACTCTCCAATATCGAAATGCCTTGGTCTGGCCGACTGGCTGCATTTAAAATGCTGCTACTTCCGCAAATACTTTATATATTTAGGACACTTCCTATTCCTATGCCCAGATCACACCTCAAAGACTTAAATTCCCTACTCTCAAGATTTATCTGGGGCACTAAAAGACCTAGATGTTCCAAAGCCCTACTGGTTAAACACAGAATGGCGGGTGGTATGGGCCTGGTTGACATTCAGGACTACTTCCGCGCGACCATCCTAGCACAATTTAAAGGTTGGTTTAACCTGGCAGCTGACTCAGTATGGTATGACATTGAACAGTCCCTAAGCCCTATTAAAAGTCTACGGCTCCTTCTCCTAGTTGATATATGGAAACCTGTTTCCATGCTCTATCTATCTATCTCTATCTATCCAGGCCTCCCTGGCGGCATGGAGGGACCTCTGGAAAATTCCAGCCCCTCTCTCTGAACGTGTAATTGTTCCCATACCCATAACAATCCTCTCTCAAATTATCCCTAACATCTCCCTCTCTGACTGGCTGACCAAGGGGATTACCACGATAGACGACTTATATCAGGGGAGCACCCTCCTTCCATTCATTTCCCTACGAGACAAATTTTCCCTAGCATCTACTGACCAGTACAAATACACTCAAATCTCCCATCTCCTCGGTTCCCTCAAGTCACACCAGATAGTATTACCAAAAGAAGTTTGGAAGTTCTACACTACCAACCCTACCCCCCCTAAAGGCATCTCCCTTTTCTACAATCTCTTCCAATATAAACTGCACTTTGTGAAATCTCAACCCTTTAAGAAGTGGGAAGTGGACCTAGGTGTTAATATCACAGATGTACAGTGGAAACAAGCATTGAAATCGCTTTATAGAGCCTCTAATTGCGTCAACCACTGGGAGCTGTCTCAAAAGATAACTCTTCGATGGTACCTGACTTCCTATAGGCTCTCCAAATTCAGTACCCTTGGTTTCCCGCTGTGTTGGAGGAACTGTGGAATGATTGGTAACTTACTTCACATGTTCTGGTCGTGCAAGCATTTAACTAGCTTTTGGAACGCTATATTCTGCTATATCTCAGAGGTTACTGGAATTCTGACTCGTCCCAAACCCAGTCTGGGGATATTGCATATTGGTATTGATATATTCCCCCCGACTTCAGAATAGTGGTGACCCATATCCTGCTGGCAGCCAGGTCTTTAATCGCTAAACAGTGGAAAGCAGATAGAGCACCTAATGCATCGGAGGTTCTTATGACTACGCAGACACATTATGTATATGAGTCCCTGCTAGCTAGCAGGTGAGAAAACAGACAAAAGTTTGATAACAATTGGAAAATGTGGACGACATGGTTTAAAAGTAATAAGAGTATTAATTGAAATGAGTGTATATCTCTTGTGCCTTGATACATCTCTTCTCCTCTAATCTATTGATGGTTGGATCGTAGGATGACACTTTCCCCCCCCCCCCTTTTCTTCCCCTCCTCCCCCTCCTTCTTTTCTTTTTTTCCTCTCTCTACATTTTTCTTTTAAGTAAGTTATGCTATGTTACCCTTTCAGGCTAAGGTTTATCGCTGAACTCACGTGTCCTCGAGACTATTTCTCCGACATGCAAATGTCTTTGACTTCTTCATACTGTTTATGATATAATTGCTCTATTGCTTACTTGCTTCCCTTTGTATCCTGTACTTTGTATCTTGTAAAAACTTTTCTTTTTCAATAAAAACGAATAAAAAAAAAAAAAAAGAAAGTAGACAGGAACATGTATCGGGAATAGATATGAAAATTTAGGGAGTATGGCCATTTTTATTATATACATTTTTGAGATTATATTCTTGAAATGCGACCTTTAGCGTGTGAGTCTTTTAGACATATTCGTTCAAATTGGGAGAGATTATTTATTATGCCTTTATGCCTTGTACACACGACCAGACTGTCTGTCAGAATAAAGTCCGATGGATTGTCTGATGGAGTTCCGACGGAATTCCACTCAAGCTGTCTTGCATACACACGGTCACACAAATGTCCGATCGTCAAAAACGCGGTGATGTACAACACGTACGATGAGCCGAGATTAATGAAGTTCAATAGGCAGTTCGGCTCCTCTGCTTGATTCTGAGCATGCGTGCTTTTTTGTCCGTCGTAATTGCATACAGACGAACGGACTTTCCGATAGAAGTTTTTGTTCGTCAGAAAAAAAGGGAACAGGTTCTCTATCTAAGTCCATCGGAATTTCAGAAGGAAAAAGTCAGATTGGGCATACACAGGGATGGAAATATCCGATGAAAAGAGCCCGTCTGACTTTTTCCATCGGAAAATCCGGTCGTGTATACAAGGCATTAATGTTAAGGAGAGGAGCATAAAAAAAATTGATTTGGAGGTAACGGAATATTTCGGATTGGGGGAGCCCAAAGGATTCACATAATTCTGGGAAAGGACGGATTGATGTTGCTGAAATTATATCATATAAACATAGTTGTGCCATTTGAGCAGCTCTGTAATATAGTGAGAAGTCTGGAAATCCCAAGCCGCCCAGTATCTAGGCAACCGTGGTTTGATTTTTCCCCAAGTGAATTGTATTACTTTTTGGTGTATAATTCTTGAAAAGTAGACAGGAACATGTATCGGGAATTGATATAAAAAATTAGGGAGTATGGCCATTTTTATTATATACATTTTTTCCAAACCCAAAAATTGGTATGGATGACCATTTTGATAACAAACTAGTGGTTATTAGGGATGAGCCGAACACCCCCCTGTTCGGTTTGCACCAGAACCTGCGAACAGACCTAAAGTTCGCGTGAACTTTAGAACCCTATTAAATACAGTGGACTCGAACATTCGAAATCTAAAGTGCTAATTAGAAAGGCTAATATGCAAGTTATTGTCCTAAAAATGATTTGGGGACCCGGGTCCTGCCCCAGGGGACATGTATCAATGCAAAAAAAAGTTTTAAAAAAGGCAGTTTTTTCGGGAGCAGTGATTTTAATAATGCATAAAGTGAAACAATAAAAAGTGAAATATTCCTTTAAATTTCGTACCTGGGGGGGTGTATAGTATGCCTTAAAAGCAGTGATTGTTTCTCTTGCTTAGAACTGTCCCTGCACAAAAAGTAATTTCTGAAGTAAAAAAAGCCATTTAAAACCACTTGCGGCTATAATGAATTGTCGGCTCCCGGCAATACAGAGAAAAGTCATTGATAAAAAAATAAAATAAATGCGTGGGGGTCCCCTTAAATTCAATTTCCTGGCCCTTTAGGTCTGGTATGGATTTTAAGGGGAACTCCACCCCAAAATTAAAAAAAAAATGGCGTGGAGTTCCCCCAAAAATCCATACCAGACCCTTGATCCGGCCTGTACGGTTCAGGAGGGGGGGCGCTCTCTCGTCCCCCCTCTCTTTTCATGCGGCCTGCCAGGTTGCGTGCTCGGATAAAGGGTTTGGTATGGATTTTTGGGGGAACTCCACGCAATTTTTTTTTTTACTTAGGGGTGGAGTTCCCCTTAAAATCCATACCAGACCTGAAGGGCCTGGTATGGATATTTGGGGGAACCCCACGCATTTTTTTTTTAATTTGCGGCAGGGTTCCCCTCAATATCCATACCAGACCTGAAGGGCCTGGTAATTGAATTTGGGGGGACCCCCACACATTTTTTTTTTTTATCAATGACTTTTCTATGTATTTCCGGGAGACGACAATTCATTATAGCCGCGAGTGAGTTTTAAATTACTTTTTTTCCTTCAGAAATGACACTTTGTGCAGGGACAGTTCTAAGCACGGGAAACAAGCGCGACTTTACAGGAATACTATACACACACCCTAGGTACGAAATTTAAAGGAATATTTTATTGTTTCACTTCAAGCATTATTAAAATCACTGCTCCGGAAAAAACGCCTGTTTTTTAAAACTTTTTTTGCATTGATACATGTCCCCTGGGGCAGGACCCGGGTCCCCAAACACTTTTTATGACAATAACTTGCATATAAGCCTTTAAAATTAGCACTTTAGGTTTCTCCTATAGACTTTTACAGGCTGTTCCGCGGCTTTTCGAATTTGCCGCGAACACCCCAAATTGTTCGCTGTTCGGCGAACGGGCGAACAGGCAATGTTCGAGTCGAACATGAGTTTGACTCAAACTCGAAGCTCATCCCTAGTGGTTATTTTCAATAAGGCTGGATAATTAGCAGCAAATAGATCCAAGGAACTGGCAGTGAGCTGGATACCCAAATACGGAAGGCTATGTTCAGCCCATTTAAAGGGTAACAAATCTTGTATAACTCGTTTCTCCTTTCCAGTTAATGAAATGTTCAATGCCACCAATTTTTGAACTTTGAAAAAAGTTCATGTAATATAACCATAAGGTTAGGGGCAGAAACTTGTGGCGAGGACAAAAATAGGAGGATGTCATCTTCAAATAAGCATAATTTGTGATGACATCCACCTAAATCAATACCTGTAATGGTAGGTTCCATCCTTATCCTTTGTGCCAGAGGATCAATAAGCAATGCAAACAAGAGTGGTGAGAGTGGGCATCCTTGTCAAGTACCCCTCTCTATACCAAACTCTTCCGATTTATAACCTGCATATTTAATGTAAGCTCTAGGTTCATGGTATAATGCAGAGATCCATTGTAAAAAATGTGGGCCAAAGCCCCATTTATTGAGGGTAAAGTGCATATAGGACCATGATATATTATCACATGCTTTCTTAATGTCAAGAGTGAGAAAGCAGGTGGGAATACAACATAGTTTAGCGACATGTGACAAAAGGGTTGCAGGTCTAATATTATCACTAGCTTGTCGAATAGGGATGAAACCAACTTGATCTCGATGTATAGGATTACCTATAATTGTGTTTAATCTATTGGCGAGAATTTGGGCAAAAATTTTAATATCCAAATTTAATAAAGAAATACGAAGACAACTTGACCAAATAGTGTCATCTATACGGGGTTTGGGAAGCATACATATAACTGCTGTTAGGGTTTCCTTCCTAAAATAGTGACCCTTAAGGAGGTAATTGAAGGTGTTAGCTAGAACAGGCGATAAAGTTTCCGCAAATGTTAGGTAATAAAGAGCAGAAAATCCATTGGGACCAGGTCTTTTATTTAGTTTCAGATTCTTAATAGCATTGGCCACCTCACCAACCGATACAGATTCCTCCATCATTTCCAATTGTGTTTTGGATAATGAAGGAAGAGAAATGTGAGAAAATTAATCATTCGCTTCAGAGGTATCCATCTCACTATCAGATGAATATAAAGTGGTTAAATGTGACTTACATTTTTGTAGAATTTTCAAAGGATTATTGGAATATACTGTACCTCTCGGGATATTTTTAGACATATCGGTTTGGAAGGATTGTGGCAAGATTTAAGTGCTCGGGCTAGTAATGTATTTGATTTGTTTGCTTTCATGTAAATGTTATGTTGTGATCATCTAATGGTTTTGCCTGCTGACTCAGTGAGAAACAAATCAAATTCTAATTTGGCTTTATCTAATTTCAATCTCAATGATGGAGAAGGGTTATATTGAAATGCCATATGGCATGTATTAAAATTTGTTTCTAGTTTACAGCAAAGGGCTTTTCGTTCACAATTAAATAGTGCAGCCTGTCTCAAACAAATGCCACAGAGGACAGGTTTGTGTGCCTCCCATAAAGCGATCAGAGAAATGTCAGGTGTGGAATTATATTTTAGATATTCCTTAAGCGCAAATTCAATACTAAGTTTATGTACTGAATTTTTGAGTAAAGAATCTCTAAGAAGCCACGTGGAATCACGTGCTTTTGGGATTGTGGAAGCTAGAAGAGTGTAGATTGCGCTATGATCAGACCTTGGAACAGGAACAATTTTTGATGCCAGAATTTCAGGCCTATGGTCCTATGGTCAAAAATATATGATCAATCCTTGAAGATGAGCGATGAGGATACAAATAATGCATATATTGCCTCTTGGTATGATTCAACTCACGCCAGGAATCCACTAAATTGTATTTCGTAAAAAAGTTATGAAAAATAATGTTTATCGGACTTGTGTGGCTGAAGTATTGGTGATTTATCTAGAAAGGGAAAGAGAGTCTGATTAGAATCTCAACATGTAATTACTGTACCCATTTTATGTGTGTCTACCGTTTTTGTAGTAAATGGGAGAGAAAATAAGTAGGTCATTTGTTAGGGGCATAATATGGCACAACAGTGATAGCGGTATCCAGCAAATGTCCTGTTAGAATCAGATAACGGCCTTCAGGATCTTTAATCTCCTTTAATAATGTAAATGGGGTGCTACGGTGAAATGCAATAAGCACACCACATTGTTTAGTCAAAGCAGAGGCCGTAAATACTTGGGAGTACATCTTACTGAAGAATTTGGGGGAGGATTGTGCAGTAGACATGTGCGCCGTCAATAAATTTGTTTTGTTTCGTTCCGTTCCGTTTCGTATTAGTCACATTAGTATTTCGTAATTCATGTCCGAAATTCAATTTGGATTCGTACGAAATACGAATTTTCGTTAGGTTCGTTAACTTTTCGTAACAATTACGAACGTTCGTTATGATGAATTTAAAAAGCAAAAAATACCTTTCTCAATATGGCAGTTGTCTGACTCATTATGCTCATTATGAGGGGCTCCCAACATCCCTGTGCTGTGCTGACTTCCTCCTGGGGCTGTACCCCTGCTGTGCTCATTATGAGGGGCTCCCACCATCCCTGTGCTGTGCTGACTTCCTTGGTTTGTACCCTGCTGTGCTCATTATGAGGGGCTCCCACCATCCCTGTGCTGTGCTGACTTCCTGGGTTTGTACCATGCTGTGTTCATTATGAGGGGCTCCCACCATCCCTGTGCTGTGCTGACTTCCTGGGTTTGTACCATGCTGTGCTCATTATGAGGGGCTCCCACCATCCCTGTGCTGTGCTGACTTCCCAGGAAGTCAGCACAGCACAGGGATGGTGGGAGCCCCTCATAATAAACACAGCAGGGGTACAGCCCCAGGAGGAAGTCAGCACAGCACAGGGATGGTGAGAGCCCCTCATAATGAGCACAGCAGGGGTACAGCCCTAGGAGGAAGTCAGCACAGCACAGGGATTGTGGGAGCCCCTCATAATTAGCACAGCAGGGGTACAGCCCCAGGAGGAAGTTCTTTTTGTATTTTTTTTAAAAACACACTTTTTTTTAGTTTCTATTGTAAAATTTTGCAAATAAGTAATTTTTCTTCATAAATTTGTGCCAACATTTATACTGCTACATATCTTTGGTAAAAAATAACCCAAATTAGTGTATATTATTTGGTCTTTGTGAAAGTTATAGAGTCTACAAACTATGAAAATTGATCACATCTGATCACGCCTGATGTACTGAAGGCCTATCTCATTTCTTGAGACACTAACAAGCCAGGAAAGTACAAATACCCCAAAATTATCCCTTTTTGGAAAGTAGACAGTTGAAGTTGTATTTTTTTCCCACAATTCTTGGGAAAATTAGGATTTTTTTTGATTTTTTTTACACAAACTGGTCATATTAACAGCTTATTTCTCTCACACAGCATATGCATAATTGCAACTACACCCCAAAATACATTCTGCTACTCCTCAAGGCCCAACATTGGAGTAGCACTTTCAGGCGTTCTACAAGCATAAATTGCACATATCATTTCTCAACCAGAAAGAACCATCAAGCTTAGGGCCAGGGGGACAGGGGTAGAGGCTTCTCCCACCCAAATCGATTTGAAGGCCCTGGAGCACCAGGACAATGTCATTGTCCACAAAATGACCCCATTTTGGAAAGCTAACACCCCAAAGTATAATCTATGAAGCATTATGAGTCTTTTGAATGGTTCATTTTTTTCCAGAAGGTTTTGGAAAATGTGGGAAAAAAATTAAAATGCATTTTTTTTTTACTCAAAGTTGTCCATTTATAAGATATTTCTAACGCATCATGTACATAGCAAAAATTACACCCCAAAATGCATTCCGCTACTCCTCCTGAGTATAGCGATACCACATTCGTGAGACTTTTACACAGCCTGGCCACATACAGAGGCCCAACATTGAAGTAGCACTTTCAGGCGTTCTACAAGCATAAATTGCACATATCCCTTCTCAACCACCTATTACATTTTTGAAGGCCCTGGAGCACCAGGACAATAGAATTGTCCACAAAATGACCCCATTTTGGAAAGCACACACCCCAATGTATAATCTATGAAGCATTATGAGTCTTTTGAACGGTTCATTTTTTTCCAGAAGGTTTTGGAGTATGTGGGAAAAAAATAAAAATGCATTTTTTTTAACACAAAGTTGTCCATTTTTAAGATATTTCTAACACATAGCATGTACATAGCAAAAATGACACGCCAAAATGCATTCTGATACTCCTCCTGAGTATGGTGATACCACATGTTTGAGACTTTTACACAGCCTGGCCACATACAGAGGCCCAACATCCAAGTAGCACCTCCAGGCATTCTAGCAGCATGAATTGCACATATCATTTTCTGACTACCGATCACATTTTTGAAGGCCCTTCATATATCTAACACATAGCAGGTACATACCAAATAACAAAAGATTACCTGTGGTTTTAGAAGTGCAGTGGTTCACAGAGGTGAGCATTGGTCCAGGCAGCAGGCAGGGATGAGGTCAGCGACAGCAAAAGCAATCATCCAGGCAGCAGGCAGGAATACTGTCCATAGTTCGTACAGGCAGAGATACTGTCAGTACAGAGCACAGCCAAAGCACAGGTCCAGGTAGCAGGCAGAGGTGTCCCATCAGAAATACTGTCCAAAGTCAGTAGAGGCAGCAAGAAAAGTATTGGTCCAAGCAGCAAGAAGAAACATGGTCCATAATGTCATGGGTCATTACAGGCAGTAATATGGTCAGCACAGCCAAAGTATTGGTCCAGGCAGCAGGAAGAATCATCAAGCTTAGGGCCAGGGGGACAGGGGTAGAGGCTTCTCCCACCCAAATCGATTTGAAGCCTCCGGGCAACCAGAACCTGTTCTGGGAGCACATACAATGAAAAACTGGTTTTCTCTACTCAGAATGCTACTCTGAAGCCCCTCACATATGTGAGACCCCTGTGTACTAAAAGTAGAAGGCCAAAAGATCAGTCCAAGTGGCAGGCAAAAACATGGTCGATTAACAGGCCAAAGTCGGTACACGTGGAAGTCAGAAACGTGGTTTAAATCGGCAGGCAGAGGCATTGTCGGTAAACAGGCTGAGGTTGATGCACGTGGAGGTCAGAAACGTGGTTTAAATCGGCAAGCAAAGACATCGTCGGTAAACAGGCTAGGGTCAGTTAATTAACATGGAAGGTAGTAACATGGTAGCAGGCAAATGGGGAAATGGCAGTCTGTTAATAATAAGGGGAACTAATGGATGTATGATAATTTTTGAAGCAATTTCCGATGCACAGGCCAGGTTGGGAGGGACAATTGGGACAATAATAGGTGGTGTCTCTTCTTACTCCTCCTCTGCTGCATACATGGCATTTATTTTGGCGTCTTCTTCCAGATTCTGTGGGGGGATGCTAAAGGGATAGTGTCGCTCATGAAGCCGACTCACACTATCAGAGTGAATGCTTCCTGGGGCGTAAATGAGGGCATCGATGATATCTTCGATATAATGGAGGTAGGGGAGTTGTTGATTTTGATTTGCTTTTTGGTAGCAGACAAATAAATTAAAAAGGGCCATGTGAAACAGATGTAACGCAACTTTTTTTGTGCCAATAACGGAACTTTCTTGTTGATAAGTAGGGCTGTAGCATCTGGTCATTTAAATCCACCCCCCCATGTACAAATTGTAGTCGTGGACACATTCGGGCTTTACAATGGGGCCGCGTCTTCTTTAGATCTCCACCACGGTGTCATTGTGGATCGTAGAGAGGATGTGGACATCTTTCTTATCCCTCCACTTCATGGCCAACACCTCCTCGTTCCTCATGAATGCCAATTCTCCAGGTTGCAATTTTTTGGTCAAGAAATTTTGTGGGAACCCCTTCCGTTTTTTTTTAAGGTACCGCAGGCCAAGGTTTGCTTACTGTAAAGGTGGCAAAAAAGGGGCAGGCTGGTATAGTAATTTTCAACATACAAATAGTAACCTTTTCCGAACAGGGGTAATGCCAACTCCCAGACAATTTTCCCACTGGTTCCAATATATGTGGGGCAATCACGGGGCTGGAGCTGGGAGTCTTTGCTTTCGTAGATCCTGAATGTGAAGACGTATCCAGTGGCTCGATCGCATAATTTATTTAATTTTAACCCATACCTGTCTCTCTTGCTTGGTATATACTGCTTGAAGTGCAGTCGTCCAGTGAAATGTATGAGGGACTCGTCCACACATATTTTTTGGTCTGGGATGAAAACTTCTTGAAATCGCTGGGAAAGCGCATTGATGAGGGGGTGTATCTTGTACAATTTGTCGTAGTTGGGATGATCTCGGGGAGGGCACTGTGAATTGTCATTGAAGTAGAGAAAACGCATAATCATGTCATATCTTGTCCTGAACATGACAGAGGAATATATGGGCATGTTTTGGATGGGGCATTTTGACCAATATGCATGGACTTCGTTCTTTTTTGTAAGCCCCATATTGAACGTAAGTCCCAAAAACAATTTAAATTCGTCCAATGTTAGACTGGAAC
This sequence comes from Rana muscosa, assembly GCA_029206835.1. Taxonomy (NCBI): domain Eukaryota; kingdom Metazoa; phylum Chordata; class Amphibia; order Anura; family Ranidae; genus Rana; species Rana muscosa. The sequence goes on along the minus strand of CM055116.1, from coordinate 623,725,129 downwards.
ATGCGGGCCTATGAAAAATTGGGGTTGGCAGCAATAAATTGGGATGTATAGAGATTAGTTTAATCCACTATATTCTGCAGCAAATCTTGTGGGAAAAATAAACAAAAATAATCAAATTGAGAAAAATTTGTAGTGTTGGGCTGAACACCTGGCTGTGCGGTGAAGGGGGGGATGATAGTAGATCCTGAGTTGGCAGGCAACCATAAGGGGTTTGCCAGGGCATCGGAAAGGTAGGACTGGGACTGGATTCTTTGGGTTGGGCGTGTATTTCCATTACTTGTACTGGGCTCCTCTTCCTGGGGTATGGCGCTGCTGGTGGTGGGCAGATCTCCTGATCTTGGTCCTGATCTTGGTCCTGATCTTGGTCCTGATCGCATTCTTTTGGCAGGGACTGTTTCCTCCGGGGACTCGGACTCTGAGCCACTGTCCTCCACTGGCTCGTATTCCGAACCAGAATTGAATAATTGGAGCTCCCCGCTGCTCTCATCATCCGACATGGCAAGAATGGCATATGCCTCCTCAGGTGTGTAAACCCTTTGGGACATTATGGCAGGGCTTATTGGTGGGCCTGTGTAATGGTACTGCTGGTGGTAGTGGTGGCGTCCTGTGTGGTGGTACCGATGGAGGTATTAGTGGTGGGCCTGTGTGGAGGTACAGATGGCGGTATGGGTGGTGGTGGTACCAATGGCGGTACAGGTGGTGGTGGTGGTACCAACGGCGGTATGGGTTGTGGTGGTGGCGGTACCGATGGCGGTACAGGTGGCGGTACAGGTGGTGGTGGTGCCGATGGCGGTACGGGTGGTGGCGGAACAGGTGACGGTATGGGTGGTGGTGGTACCGATGGCGTTACAGGTGGTGGTGGCGCTACCAACGGTGGTACTGGTGGTGGTACCGATGGCGGCACTAGTGGCGATACTGGTAGCGGGCCTGTGTGTCAGTATAGATACTAGGCCTGATGGCGGTACTGGTGGTGGTACCAATGGCGGTACTGGTAGTGGTACCGATAGCGGTACTGGTAGCCTGTGTGGCGGTACCAATGGTGGTACCGATGGAGGTGGGCCTGTGACAGATGATTGACAGATGGGCTGATTGATTGATTGACAGATGGGCTGATTGACAGATGGGCTGATTGATGTGCTGGGCTGTGTGACAGGTCCTCTTTATTGGGGGGGGGGCGTGTTGTGCACAGTACTATAATGTAGACAAATTACACTGATCTCACTTACTGATCCCTGCTCTCTCCTCACAGATCGGTGTGTGAGGAGAGAGCAGGGATCAGGTAGTAACTGCTGCTCTGTGTTTACAATTGTGATAGGCTGTGACTTTGACACAGCCGATCACATGGTAAACAGCCAATGAAATTGGCTGTTTACCATGATCGGGGAAGCGCTGTGTCCGAGGGACACACACCATCCCCGATCACCGCGCTGCGGGCTCGCGCGGGCATTATCCTGCAGGACGTCAATGGACGCCCAGTCAGGATAATGCAACCACCGCCCGGCCGTCATTTTCCTATAGGCCGGACGGGAAGTGGTTAAAGTTGCTAAGATAGTCATATGCCTATGACTATTCGCATGTTCTGCTGCGAACCGAAATGGGGGGTGTTCAACTCATCCCTACTAACTAATAATAACTAACTATTAAATTATAGGTATTGGAATTTCCTTTCCAATTTGGCTGTTAATAATAATAATAATAATAATAATAATAATAAAATGTTTTTATTATTATTATTTAATATTATTAATTCACTATGTTCTATTCGTTTAGATGCAGCATTCATTATTTCGGATAATTCGTAACTTCGGATAAATTTGTATTTGTTAAGTTCACTAACAGCCAAATTTGAAAGGAAATTACAATACCTATAATTTAATATTTAGTATTAGTTATTAATATTCGTTAGTTTTTATTTTGGATTTTCAAATTTTGGGGTTTTCAAATTTGATTGTCCTTATTTTCGGATTTTCATTCTTTAGAACTTTGGGATTTTCATTCTTATTTTCGTATTTTCAAATTTTCGTATTTTTTTAAATTACGAATTAACGGATTTTGGAAAAAATTGTTAATTGTGTTTTTGTTAATTTGAATATTTCAGAATTAACGAATTCTTCGAATGTTGTCGAAAAACAAATTCAGAACAAATTGGACATGTCTATATTCTATTATCAGAAACACAACCCCTAGCAGCACTGAATCCCTGTTAAGAAAGCATGCTGGATGTAGGGCAGCCCAGCAGCTCAATTGGATACTGGGCAAGTTCTGGCCAGTGGTCTATTCTCATGACCCAGTAAGCCAGTGGATTGTTGACTGGAAAGCTCTCCATCTCTGTTTTTGCCCCTAGATACTCGTCCCCTGTGTGATGCAGATGCTGCCGATGGGATGTGGAAGCTGACAGCCCTGGGCGGTGAGGACTAAAAAAATTGTGAAATGCATTACTTAGGCCGCCGCCTTCTCCACCATTCCTCTCTTGACCAACAGAAGCCTCAAAACTACATTTGCCATGACACTTTAACCTACCAGAGCCAGGAACAGCATTAGATAAACTCCTCTTTAAGGTGTCCTAAAGATATTTCATCTTCTGCACTCTCTGTGGGGACGGGATGAGTTCTGAGACTTTCATTTGTAACAGTGGTCAAGGAGGGTTGCCAACCAATAGTGATCCTTCTCCTTTACGGCACGTATTCTTGGGTCCTTTCACAGGCTTTGAAGCACGAGGGAGCCCTTGCACCGCAAATTTGCAGAGGCATGAGAAGCAGGATCCTCGGGGTCACTGAGGATTATAGTATCTAGAACTGTCTCCTCCCAGCCACATACTACTCCCAAGGGTTCTGCAGATGGAAAACCATCTCTTACTGTTTGACGTATGTCTTCCTCTGCTTCAATGCCTCCAAAACTGCCAGAATTATCCTCCTCCTCCCTTCTTGTGTGTTCTGTAGCATAGGAACAATGGTATATGCATAAAGGGGGCCTTGAGAGCAAGGGAAGTCCCCCTCTTCCTCCCGCTGCTCTGCCTCAAGTGCCCTGTCCATAATGCCATGCATAGTCTGCTCCAGCAGTAACACAACAGGGATTGTGTCACTGATGCATGCATTTTCACAGCTCACCATCGTTGTGGCCTCCTCAAATGGTGACAGTAGAGTGCATGCATCCTTTATGAGCAGCCATTGGCGTGGGGAAAAAAAATCAGAGCCGACCTGAGCCTGTCTTTGTGCCATACTCACACAGGTACTCGTTGACGGCACTCTGCTGCATGTGTAGCTGCTGCAGCATTGCTAAAAATTGAGTTCCACCTGGTGGGAATGTAACAAATCAAGGGGTTTATGGGGAGGTAGAATTCCCACAGAATTTCAGCCAACCGAGCACTGGCTGTGTATGACCACCTGAAATGGCTGCAGACTCTTCTGGTCTGCTCTAGCAGATCTTCCAACCTTGGGTACCTATTTAGAAACACTGCACCACCAAATTGAGGACATATGCCAGGCAGTGCCAACTTTACCTGTCTAAGGGCAGAGAGGAGGTTTGTGCCATTTTCACACACCACCATTCCTGGCTCCAGCTGGCATGGCATGAACCACCTCTGGGCCTGTCCCTGGAGAGCTGCAAGAATCTCTGCTCCACCACAGTTCCTGTCCCCTAAACACACCAGCTGAAGCACTGCATGGCACCTATTAGCCTGACTTATTGAATATCCCCCTTGAACGCTTAGGGAGTACTTGCGGTACATAGGAAAATTCAGCAGAGGAGGGCATGGAGGGCAGAGGAGGAGGAGGAGGAGTGGGTAGAGCTGACAAATCTGGCATCATCACCACTAGCTGTATGGAGACATGGGGCACAACAAGCTGCAGCACTGAGCCCTGTCCTGCATCCTTCTGAGTAGGGATGGGCCCGGTGCTCGATTCGAACCCATGTTCGAATCGAGCATCGGGCGTTCGCTCGCTCGTCGAGCCCAGAACTATTTGGGCCGTTCGCATCACATTCGTGTGATGCGAGCGGCCCCGCAATGCATTGCGGCCGGCGCGGCCGGCGCAGTGCATTGCTGGCTGATGATTGGCCAAGCATGCACTGTGACCCCGCATGCTTGGCCAATCACAGCGCCCGAAACTCGGAGAGCAATAATTGGCTACAGGCAGGACGCCTGTAGCCAATTACAGCTCAGGGGCTTTAGTACACGCCCCACCATTTAAAAGGCCGCCACGCCATCGGCCCCGGTCACATGAGTTCCGGCTTTAGGAGAGATTAGTCTGCTGATTCTGTCTTTGCTTGATACTGAAAGATTTGCTCTTCTTTGCTAAACCATTGGCTATTTCTTTGCTAAACCATTGCTACCTAAGTCATTGATCGTTCATTGCTGCTGATTGCACAGTTAGTGTGTTATTAGCTGCTGCTGGGGATTAGTCTGGTGCGTGCTTACTGTTAGTACAGTATTGCAGTAGTACCAACCGCAGTGCTGTTAGCACAGCATTGCACCCCAACAGCACCCATAGGACTTCTAGTGTGTTAGTGGCAGCAAACAGAGCTCCTATATTTTCTTCTCAGCAGCACCCATAGGACTTCTAGTGTGTTAGTGGCAGCAAACAGAGCTCCTATATTTTCTTCTCAGCAGCACCCATAGGACTTCTAGTGTGTTAGTGGCATCACACAGAGCTCCTATATTTTCTTCTCAGCAGCACCCATAGGACTTCTAGTGTGTTAGTGGCAGCAAACAGAGCTCCTATATTTTCTTCTCAGCAGCACCCATAGGACTTCTAGTGTGTTAGTGGCAGCAAACAGAGCTCCTATATTTTCTTCTCAGCAGCACCCATAGGACTTCTAGTGTGTTAGTGGCATCACACAGAGCTCCTATATTTTCTTCTCAGCAGCACCCATAGGACTTCTAGTGTGTTAGTGGCAGCAAACAGAGCTCCTATATTTTCTTCTCAGCAGCACCCATAGGACTTCTAGTGTGTTAGTGGCAGCAAACAGAGCTCCTATATTTTCTTCTCAGCAGCACCCATAGGACTTCTAGTGTGTTAGTGGCATCACACAGAGCTCCTATATTTTCTTCTCAGCAGCACCCATAGGACTTCTAGTGTGTTAGTGGCAGCAAACAGAGCTCCTATATTTTCTTCTCAGCAGCACCCATAGGACTTCTAGTGTGTTAGTGGCAGCAAACAGAGCTCCTATATTTTCTTCTCAGCAGCACCCATAGGACTTCTAATGTGTTAGTGGCATCACACAGAGTTCCTATATTTTCATCTCAGCAGCACCCATAGGACTTCTAGTGTGTTAGTGGCATCACACAGAGCTCCTATATTTTCTTCTCAGCAGCACCCATAGGACTTCTAGTGTGTTAGTGGCAGCAAACAGAGCTCCTATATTTTCTTCTCAGCAGCACCCATAGGACTTCTAGTGTGTTAGTGGCAGCAAACAGAGCTCCTATATTTTCTTCTCAGCAGCACCCATAGGACTTCTAATGTGTTAGTGGCATCACACAGAGTTCCTATATTTTCATCTCAGCAGCACCCATAGGACTTCTAGTGTGTTAGTGGCATCACACAGAGCTCCTATATTTTCTTCTCAGCAGCACCCATAGGACTTCTAGTGTGTTAGTGGCAGCAAACAGAGCTCCTATATTTTCTTCTCAGCAGCACCCATAGGACTTCTAGTGTGTTAGTGGCAGCAAACAGAGCTCCTATATTTTCTTGTCAGCAGCACACATAGTACCTATAGTGTGTTAGTGTCAGCACCCATAGGACCTACAGTGTGTTGTGAGCACACATAGGAGTTCTATTTTTTATACTATATACACTACCGACTACAATGGCTGGAAGACCGCCAAGGAGAGGCAGAGCGTGCCGAGGCAAGAACACAGGGCAGGCAGGCTCTGTTTCTAGAGACAACAGTGCTGGCCGTGGACGTGGTCGTGCATCGTCATCAGCACGTGGCCATGGGACACGCTTGTCTTTGTTTTCGGCAGCTGGACATGTGGAGCCGCATCATGCCGAAGGCTTGGTAGAATGGATGACCAAGCCCTCCTCATCCTCCTCATCCTCTCTCACCCAGGCTCAGGGTACTGGCAGAGCAGCTGCCAACGCGTACTCAATGGCATCATCAGCCACCCCTTCCCTAGACCCACCATGTCCTCCTGAGGAGTCCCCCGAACTGTTTGAGCACAGTGTTGGGTACATGCTCCAGGAGGATGCCCAACGATTCGAAGGCTCGGATGATGATACCCAGCTTGAGGAAGTCAGTAGTGTGCGCGCAGAGAGAGGGGATGCTGAAGGACAGCAATCTGGCAGTAGTGTTCCACCAGCTGCAGCTTACTGCCAGGTTTGCTCTAGTGGTGAAGAGGGAGGGGATGATGAGGTCACTGACTCCACGTGGGTGCCTGAAGGGAGAGAGGAGGAGGAGGAGGAGGATGCAGCGTCACATGTCCAACGAGGCAGGATGCCCCCTGGAGGCCAGCTAGAGGCCAGCACAGCAACTGTACCACACCGCAGAGCTCCGCCTGTGCAGGGCGCTGCCTCTGCACGTTATCACAAAAGTTCTTTGGTGTGGGCCTTTTTTGAGACGAGTGCATCAGATCGCACCACTGCTATTTGCAATATTTGTCTCAAGCGTATCTCGCGTGGCCAAAACATCAGCCGCTTGGGCACCACAAGCATGAGCAGACATATGTCGACCTGCCATGCAGCTCGTTGGCAAGCACACATAAAAGACCCACACCAAAGAACAAAGCGGACCTCTCCTTGCTCCTCATCAGCTGGGATCTCCATCCCCACTATATCTTCAGTCCTCTCTGAAAGCTGCTCTGAGAGGACTGAAGGTGTAGAATTAGGTGTGTCACAACCAAGTACTTGCAGTACACCGACGTCCGATTGTAGCAGGCAAATTTCCCTGCCCCAGCTGCTGGACCGTCGAAAGAAGTATACTCCCAGCCATCCACATGCCCAGCGGTTGAATGCTAGCTTGGCTAAATTGCTAGCACTTCAACTGCTGCCTTTTCAGTTGATAGACTCGGCCCCCTTCCGTGAGTTTGTTCAATGTGCGGTTCCTCAGTGGCAGGTTCCCAAACGCCACTTTTTCTCACGGAAGGCGATTCCGTCTCTCTACTGGCATGTGGTAGGCAATGTCCATGCCTCGCTGGACAGGGCGGTCAGCGGTAAGGTGCATATTACCGCTGACTCATGGTCCAGCAGGCATGGACAGGGACGTTATCTTTCTTTCACGGCCCATTGGGTCACTCTATTGGTAGCTGGGAGGGATGCAGGACAAGGTGCAGTAGTGTTGGAGGTTGTTCCGCCACCACGCCTCCAAAATGCTACTACTGGTTGTGACACACCTCTCTCCTCCACCCCCTCCTCTTCTTCTTCCTCCATGTCCTCTTCGAGTGCTCTGTCCTCGGAACCAGCGGTGCTCCGTAGGCGTACAAGGGGCTACGCGAGTACGCAGGCAAAAAGATGCCATGCCGTGCTTGCGCTAGTGTGTTTGGGGGACAGGAGCCACACTGGGCCAGAGGTTCTGGCAGCTCTGCAGGGGCAGGCCGAGAGGTGGTTGACGCCACGCCAGCTTAAGCCAGGAATGGTGGTTTCTGATAATGGCACCAACCTCCTCTCCGCCCTGCGACAGGGGCAGCTCACCCATGTGCCCTGTATGGCTCACGTCCTCAACCTGGTGGTGCAGCGGTTCTTGGGCAGGTTCCCAGGCTTACAGGATGTCCTGAGGCAGGCCAGGAAAGTCTGTGTGCATTTCCGCCGATCTTATAATGCCAGTGCTCGGCTGACTGAGCTGCAAAAGGAGCTGAACCTGCCCAAGAACCGCCTAATATGTGACATGCCCACCAGGTGGAACTCAACGTTGGCCATGCTGCAGCGACTGCACACGCAGCAGAGGGCCATCAATGAGTACCTTTGCGACTACGGCACCAGGACAGGGTCAGGGGAGCTTGGCTTTTTTTCCCCACGCCAGTGGAGCATGATCAGGGATGCATGCACTGTCCTCTCACCATTTGAGGAGGCCACGAGGATGGTGAGCAGTGACAGTGCATGCATCAGTGACACTGTACCTCTTGTCCACCTGTTGGAGCATACGCTGCGTGGGATAATGGACAGGGCACTTGAGGCAGAACAGAGGCAGGAAGAGGAGGACTTCCTTGTCTCTCAAGGCCCCCTTTATCCAGACAATGTTCCTTCTGTCCCACCCATCACACAGGAAGAGGAGGAGGAGGAGGAGGAGGATTGTGTGAGCATGGAGGTGGAGCCTGGCACTCAGCATCAGCAGCAGCAGTCTTTTAGGGATGATGTACAGTCCCAACAAACCAGTGGACTTGTACGTGGCTGGGAGGAGGTGGCTGGCGATCATGTCATCCTCAGTGACCCAGAAGACTCCGGACCAAATGCCTCAGCTAACCTACGCTGCATGGCCTCCCTGATCCTGCAAAGCCTGCGGAAGGATCCTCGTGTTCTTCGGATCAAGGAGAGTGACCATTACTGGCTGGCCACTCTCCTTGATCCACGGTACAAGGGTAAGGTTGCGGACCTTATCTTGCCGTCACAGAGGGAGCAGAGGATGAGACATCTCAGGGAGGCCTTGCAGAAAGGTCTGTGCAACGCGTTCCCAGAAACTGGGAGGTTACAAACTCCTGGTCCTGGACGACGAGTTGCTGAGGCTTCGGTCAGTAGCAGAAGGAGCGGTGGGGAAGGTGGACGTCTGACCGATGCATTCAGACAATTTTTTAGTCCGCAGCCCCAAGGTATGATCGGTTCCAGCAACCATCGCCAGCGTCTGATATACATGGTGCAGGAATACCTAGGGGCAAGGTCAGACTTGGACACCTTTCCCACCGAAAATCCTCTGGCTTACTGGGTCCTGAGGATGGATCACTGGCCAGAGCTTGCACAGTATGCAATTGAGCTACTGGCCTGTCCTGCATCCAGCGTTCTTTCCGAACGCACATTCAGTGCTGCTGGAGGATTTGTCACCGATCATAGGGTGCGCCTGTCCACCGACTCGGTTGATTGACTGACCTTCATAAAAATGAATCAGTCTTGGATCACCACCAGCTACCAGACACCTGAAGCGGATATAACCGAATAATTTATAATGTCACATCCCTTCAAGACTGCCTATGCTGATGCTGAGTGACTGTCCTGTTATGTTCACTGACTATCCTCTTCCTCCTCCTCAATGATCCATGCCACCACACCAGTGCCTAAGGCACAATTTTTCAGCCCCTGTATAACAGGGGCGTGTAATTACAATTTTTTAAAAAGATGCTTCGCAACAGGTGTGACTGCTGTGCTCAGAGTACAGTATCTGTGAGGGGTTGCAGTGTTGTGGCACCAGCACCAGTGCCTAAGGCACAATTTTTCAGCCCCTGTTGGGGCGTGTAATTACAATTTTTAGGCAATGCTTTGCAACAGGTCTCATTGCTGTGCTCAGAGTACAGTATCTGTGAGGGGTTGCAGTGTTGTGGCACCAGCACCAGTACCTAAGGCACAATTTTTCAGCCCCTGTATAACAGGGGCGTGTAATTACAATTTTTTAAAAAGATGCTTCGCAACAGGTGTGACTGCTGTGCTCAGAGTACAGTATCTGTGAGGGGTTGCAGTGTTGTGGCACCAGCACCAGTGCCTAAGGCACAATTTTTCAGCCCCTGTTGGGGCGTGTAATTACAATTTTTAGGCAATGCTTTGCAACAGGTCTCATTGCTGTGCTCAGAGTACAGTATCTGTGAGGGGTTGCAGTGTTGTGGCACCAGCACCAATGCCTAAGGCACAATTTTTCAGCCCCTGTTTAACAGGGGCGTGTAATTACAAATCTTGATCTAATAGTTCACAGCAGGGCCCATTCCTGCGCCCACCAAGAGTAACTATGAGGGCCTACAGTCTTGTGGCAACACCGTCCACCACCACCACCACCACCAAAGGCCCAATTTTTCTGCCCTGTTCAACAGGTGCATGCAATTACAAATCTTGATCTAATAACTCACAGCAGGGCCCATTCCTGCACCCACCAAGAGTAACTGTGAGGGCTTACAGTCTTGTGGCAACACCGTCCACCACCACCACCACCACCACCAAAGGCCCAATTTTTCTGCCCGGTTCAACAGGTGCATGCAAGTACAAATCTTGATCTATTAACTCACAGCAGGGCCCATTCCTGTGCCCACCAGTCTTGTGGCTACACCAACATCTAATAGGGCAAATTTCTGCAGAGTATATACGGCAGGCCCCTACTTTCAAACATCCAACTTACAAACGACTCCTACTTGCAAACGGCAAGAGAAAACAGGAAGTGAGAGGAAATCTACCCCTAGGAAGGAAAATTCTATCCTGTTAGATTTAATTTGGGAAAAAGGTATCTCCTCTCTACTGATGCTTTATCACCAATCCTTGTTTCAATTAAAACCCCACTTTTCCAAAAACATTTGTCATTGGGACGGAAAGTGAGGTGACATGTTCTGAACAGATGTGCAAAGACAGCAAATGTTACAGGGGTGATAACCCCTTCCTATGTTCTCCAAAAAGCTTAAAAATTGTTTTTTTTGGGATGTAGCTACACTTCATAATGTACCTGTTCAGATTCTACTTAAGAACAAACCTACAGTCCATGTCTTGTTTGCACCACCTATATACTGCTGTTCAGAGTATATAGGGTTGTAGGTATAGGGTTTTATTTTGGGTGCGGGGTCACCTTAGTATCCATACAAGACCCAAAGGGGCTGGGGTGGGGGGGGGTGATGGGGTAGCCATGCCATTTTTCTCAAGGATTTTCAGCCATATGGCGGCCAGGACAAGACATGACATTAAAGCCGCAAGTGGTTTTAAATGGCTTCTTTTTTTCCTTTACAAATGTCATTTTGTGCAAGGACAGTTCTAAACACGGGAAACACATGCCACTTCACAGGCATACTTTAGACACCCCCCAGGTACCATATTTAAAGGAAAATTTCACTTTTTTTTTTTTCACTTTATGCATCATTAAAATGACTGCTCCCGAAAAAACTTTAGTTTTTAAAATTTCTTTTTGCATTGATATATGTCCCCTGGGGCAGGACCCGGGTCCCCAAACCTGTTTTATAACATTAACATGCATATTGGCCGTTGTAATTAGCAATTTTGATTTCGAACGTTCGCGTCCATTATAACGAATAGGGTTCGAAAATTTGCGCGAACTTTCGGTCCGTTCGAAGGTTCTGGTGCGAACCGAACCCGGGGGTGTTCGGCTCATCCCTACTTCTGAGTTGCAAGCAGAGTTACCTAGTGTGCTGTGAACAAAATATATCATCCCTGACCATGCTTGCTAACATGGATTTTGCGGCTGGCTGCCTGGCTCAACGATACCACAACATTGTCTTCCACGTGATGGTACAGAGCTGGAATGGCCTTACATAAAAATAAATAGTGACTGGGAACCTGCCATTGGGGTACAGCACATTCTGCAAATTCACAGAAGGGGCAGAATCCACCAGATGGAAAGGCAGAAGTTGTAGAGCCAGCAGCTTTGGCAAGCTTGCATTTAGACACTGGACATGTGGGTGGCAGTGACAATTTTTTTTTCTGCTGCAGTAAAATGGGCAGAGAAATTTGCTGGCTATAGTCTACAGCTGGTGGTGTGCTGCTGGCAGATGTGCTGCAAGGACCTGGGACACCCTGCACTATACCATCATCCCTGTCAGTGGAGGCTGCTGAGAGGTCATGAGGTATAGTGGGGGCAGAATGAGGTGCGTAAGGAGGAGGAACAGATTTGCGCCCCTTTTGTGTGGCTTTCAGGTGCTCTTGCCAACAGGCTGAGTGGTGGGAGGTTAAATGCCTTGTCAAGCATGTGGTACCCAAATGGCTGGTGTTTTTGCCACGCTTGATGTGCTTGAGACAAAGTTTGCAAATTGCAACAGTGCGATCAGCTGCACATGTGCTTAAAAAGGCCCAGACAGCTGAGCTGTGGGAAGTGGGCAGGGGGAGATTACAGCTCCACAATGTGATGGAATAGGGTGGCTGTTCCCTACTCTTCCATGATGGCTGCCTCATTGGGGTTGTGCCTCACCCTCACTTTCCTCCTTTGCTCTATCAGCCACCCAAGTCGCGTCAGTGACCTCATCATCATCATCTCCTCCATTCTCATTACCACTGGAGACAACTTGGCAATACGCTGCTGGAGGAACATGACTGCTAATTTGTGTACCAATGTTCTCCCCTCTCTGTTGGCTCATGTTCCTGCCTTCCTCAACCTCAAGCTCAGAACCAACATCTGAATCAAGAAATGGCTGTGCATCGTCAAGGAGCAAGTAGCTGATGCTGTGTTCAAATAGCTAGCTGACTCCTCCATGCCTGATGCTGGGGCTATGGCAGGAATAGCTGTGGACAAGGAGGCAGGTTTAGCCACTCCAGCAGCAGCAGTGGACTGAGCACCAGTCTCTGCTTGGGTGACGGAGGATGAGGAGGATGAGGATGGTTTAGTAAGCCAGTCCACCACCTCCTCTGCATGCTGTGGCTGGATAGCAGGGGCAACATCACTAAACAGAGGAAATGATGCCCTGCCTAAGGACTGACCATGTCCACCTTTTCCTGTGGACTAGGGATGAGCTTCGAGTTTGAGTCGAACTCATGTTTGACTCGAACATTGGTTATAAAAGAAAAATTTGCGCTAGGTGCAAATTATTAAAGTTTGACTCGAACATTGCCTGTTCGCCCGTTCGCCGAACAGCAAACAATTTGGGGTGTTCGTAGCAAATTTGAAAAGCCCCGGAACACCCTGTAAAAGTCTATGGGAGAAATCTAAAGTGATCATTTTAAAGGCTCATATGCAAGTTATTGTCATAAAAAGTGTTTGGGTCCTGCACCAGGGGACATGTATTGATGCAAAAAAAGTTTTAAAAACTACAGTTTTTTCGGGAGCAGTGATTTTAATAATGCTTAAAGTGAAACAATAAAAGTGAAATATTCCTTTAAATTTCGTACCTAGGGGGTGTGTATAGTATGCGCTTGTTTCCCATGCTTGGAACTGTCCCTGCACAAAGTGTAATTTCTGAAGGAAAAAAAATAATTTAAAAGTACTCGCGGCTCTAATGAATTGTCGGCTCCCGTCAATACACAGAAAAGTAATTGAAAATCATTGATAAAAAAAAAAAAATGCGTGGGGGTCCCCCCAAATTCTATTACCAGGCCCTTCAGGTCTGGTATGGATATTAAGGGGAAACCTGCGTCAAATAAAAAAAATTATGTGGGGTTCCCCCCAAATATCCATACCAGACCCAAAAATGACGTAGGGTTCCCCCCAAATATCCATACCAGACCCTTCAGGTCTGGTATGGATTTTAAGGGGAACTCCACCCCAATTTTTTTTTTTAAATGGCGTGGAGTTCCCCCCAAAAATCCATACCAGACCCTTTACCCAAGCACGCAACCTGGCAGGCCGCAGGAAAAGAGGGGGGATGAGAGCGCGCCCCCCTTCCTGAACTGTACCAGGCCACATGCCCTCAACATGGGGAGGATGCTTTGGGGGTTTGTGACCCCTCAAAGCACCATGTCCCCATGTTGATGGGGACAAGGGCCTCATCCCCACAACCCTTGCCCGGCCCCCCTATGTGAATTGGTAAGGGGTACATTGTACCCCTACCATTTCACAAAGAAAGTGTAAAAAAAAAAAAAAAACACACAGACACCGTTGGGATAAGTCCTTTATTAAAAAAAAAAAGATTCCAGCGGTTTTAATCCACTCTCGGTCTCCACTGCAACGCTGTCGGTATCCTGCGATGGATACTCTCCTCTCTGGGGTCCAGCGGTGGATGATCTCCTCTCCATCCAGGTCCAGGCTCCAGCGATGAGATGTCCAGCGCAGCGCATCCTGTCTCCACCGGAGAATCCCCGGGAATATCGTCGCCGCAGCCTGACAGGTCTTATGTAGCTGAGGACGGTGCCACCCGTCACGTGACGCAAGGGGAAACCCGGGCTTCCCCAGTGACGTGCGGGTGACCCCGCCCCAATCTGATGCAACGGAAACCTGCGTTACATCAGAGGGGGGCGTCTCATCCCTACTGTGGACACATACATTGCTGGTCCCCTCACAGTGCCATGGAAACGTCTGCCTCTTCTTGTTGTCCTCCCAGACATGAGGGGGGGTGCTTATGCTCATTAACACAATGTAATATGGATGTGGAAAGGTGTACGTGGATGCACTTTAATCAATGGAGAGTGGTGTTTGGTGCACTTTAACTTGAGTACTCACTACTACACAGAAACACTCCACTGATACACTATATTATACTACAGTAAAACTGCACTGACGCACTGCAATATACTGCGTCAAACGTACTGCGTTAAACGGAAGGTAACACACTGTAATATACAGCGTTATACTTGCAGTAATGTACTGAACTATACTGCGTTAAACGGAAGATAACGCACTAAAATATACTTAAGCCCCGAGCCTCTTTCTGAGATTTGGTGTTTGCAAGTTAAAAACTGTTTTTTTTTGCTAGAAAATTACTTAGAACCCCCAAACATTATATATATTTTTCTAACACCCTAGAGAATAAAATGGCGGTCTTTGCAATACTTTTTGTCACACCGTATTTGCGAAGCGGTCTTAAAAGAGCGCTTTTTAAAAAAAAAAAAAAACTTTTTTGAATAAAAAATAAGACAACAGTAAAGTTAGCCCAATATTTTTTTATATTGTGAAAGATAATGTTACGCCGAGTAAATTGATAACTAACATGACATGCTTCAAAGTTGCGCCCGCTCGTGGAATGGCGACAAACTTTTACCCTTAAAAATCTCCATAGGCGACATTTAAAAATTTCTACAGGTTGCACGTTTTGATTTACAGAGGAGGTCTAGGGGCTAGAATTTTTGCTCTCCCTCTAAAAATTGCGGCGATACCTCACATGTGTGGTTTGAACAGCGTTTTCATATGCGGGCGCTGCTCATGTATGCGTTCGCTTCTGCGCGCAAGCTCGTCGGGAAGGGGTGCTTTAAAAAAAAAAAATTGTCTTATTTATTTTACTTTATTTGATTTATTTTGACACTGTTTTTTAAAACAAATGTTCTGGGTCACTTTTGGGTTACTTTTATTCCTATTACAAGGAATGTAAACATCTCTTGTGATAGATAAAAGCATGACAGGTCCTTTTAAATATGAGATCTGGGGTCAAAAAGACCTCAGATCTCATATTTGGACTAAATGCAATAAAAAAAAAATATTCTGTAGGACCTATGGGCAGAAGTGACGTTTTGACATCGCTTCTGCCCTGCAGTGATATGGAGATGGGTGGGTGGGGTCCATCTTCCCTTCACTTGTCTCCATACACAGCAACAGAGAGGACCGATAGCCTCTGCCACTGCCGACGGCTCCGGTAAGCGGCGGGAAGGGGGGCCCTCTCTTGCCGCCGATAAAAGTCATCTCGTGGTGTATCCGCCGCAGAGACCACTTTTTTTTTTTTTTTCAAATTTCCACTTTATTTTATTTAGTCATAGGACATTTTCAAGATATACATGGATCATTACACAGCTTTATCAGTTTACATGTCATTGAGATAACTATAATAACTAAAAATAAAAATGTATCTAATTTCCCAAAAATACAATCTCTATTTCTCATCATTATCCAACAAGTGTTATCCAATATTTATACTTATATCTCTTCTCTTTAATGTTTCCGAGGTTCAATCTAGTCATCTCCTACCCCCATCCTCTTTCCATTTCGTAGCCTGTCCTATTCCATTTTAACGCTAAATACTCCCACCCCCAACCCAATTAAATAACCAAAACCCCAAAAAAAAAAAAGGAAGAGGGGGACCAAACAAACACGTTGGAGACCGAGACTCTTAAGGATCCTCCCAATTATTGTCATAAAGAATTTTCCCTTCTTCTGATAGTACAAAATCATTCCATTCTGACCAAATTCTGTCATATAATTCCCGTTGGTGTCGTGCTGAAAGTACCAAGTCTTCCAATCTACTAATTTCTTTAACTTTGTCTAGCCACATCCTTACCGTCGGTGGCAGTACTGATTTCCATCCCAGAGGGATACATGCCCTTGCCGCCTCCAAGAGGTGGCCTATTATCGATTTTTTAAATATTTCCTCTGATATGTATGATTTATGAAAAAGAAAAAAAGCTGGTAGCGTATAGCCAGTAAACATCTGAAGCATATGTTCTACTACCGTCCAAAAATGTTTTAATTTAGGACAATTCCAAAATATATGGAGAATAGGGATGAGCTTCGAGTTCGAGTCGAACTCATGTTCGACTCGAACATTGCCTGTTCGCCCGTTCGCCGAACAACGAACAATTTGGGGTGTTCGCGGCAAATTCGAAAAGTCTATGGGAGAAATCTAAAGTGCTAATTATAAAGGCTTATATGCAAGTTATTGTCCTAAAAAGTGTTTGGGGACCCGGGTCCTGCCCCAGGGGACATGTATCAATGCAAAACAAAGTTTAAAAAACTGCCGTTTTTTTAGGAGCAGTGATTTTAATAATGATTAAAGTGAAACAAAAAAAGTGAAATATTCCCTTAAATTTCGTACCTGGGGGGTGTGTATGATATGCATGTAAAGTGGCGCATGTTTTCCGTTCTTAGAACTGTCCCTGCACAAAGTGTAATTTCTGAAGGAAAAAAAGTAATTTAAAACTCACTCGCGGCTACTAATGAATTGTCGGCTTTTATCAATACATACAAAAGTCATTGATAAAAAAAAAAAAAAGCGTGGGGGTTCCCCCAAATTCAATTACCAGGCCCTTCAGGTCTGGAATGGATATTAAGGGGAACCCCGCCGCAAATTTAAAAAAAAATGGCGTGGGGTTCCCCCTAAATATCAATACCAGGCCCTTCAGATCTGGCATGGATTTTAAGGGGAACTCCACCCCAAATTAAAAAAAAAATGGCGTGGAGTACCCCCAAAAATCCATACCAGACCCTTATCCGAGCACGCAACCTGGCCGGCCGCAGGGGAAGAGGGGGGACGAGAGAGCGGCCCCCCCTCCCTCCTGAACCGTACCAGGCTACATGCCCTCAACATGGGGAGGATGTCCCCATGTTGATGGGGACAAGGGCCTCATCCCCACAACCCTTGCCCGGTGGTTGTGGGGGTCTGCGGGCGGGGGGCTTATCGGAATCTGGAAGACCCCTTTAACAAAGGGGACCCCCAGATCCCGCCCCCCTATGTGAATTGGTAAGGGGTACATTGTACCCCTACCATTTCACGAAGAAAGTGTCAAAAAATGTAAAAAAAAAAACACAAACACCTTGGAAAAGTCCTTTATTAAAAATAAAATAAAAAATAAAACATTCCAGCAATGAAATCCAGTGTCCCGCGGCGATCCCGATGTCCAGCGCTGTCCGTCATTGGTTGTGCCTGAGCGGACCTGATGGGGAACTTCCTCTGCAGTGTTTTAAATGTATAGACCCGCCCCTTCTAAAGTTCCCCATCAGGTCCGCTCAGCAGACCAGATGCGGAACGTGAGAAGGGGCGTGTCTATTCATGTATTACACAGTGAAGGAAGTTCCCCATCAGGTCCGCTCTACGAGGGGGCGGACCTAATGGGAACTTCCTTCACTGTGTAATACGTGAATAGACCCGCCCCTTCTCATGTTCCACATCTGGTACGCTTAGCGGACCTGATGGGGAACTTTAGAAGGGGTGGGTCTATTCACGTATTACACTGTGAAGGAAGTTCCTATCAGGTCCGCCCCCTCGGTATGTCAGGCCCCGCCTACGTCATTGGCCTGAGCGGGGAACTTCCTTCACTGTGTAATTTAAATTTACACAGTGAAGGAAGTTCCCCATCAGGTCCGCTCAGGCCAATGATGTAGGCGCGGTCTGACATACCGAGGGGGCGGACCTGATGGGGAACTTCCTTTACTGTGTAATTCATGTATAGACTCGCCCCTTCTCGCGTTCCGCATCTGGTCCGCTGAGCGGACCTGATGGGGAACTTTAGAAGGGGCGGGTCTATACATTTAAAACACTGCAGAGGAAGTTCCCCATCAGGTCCGCTCAGGCACAAGCAATGACGGACAGCGCTGGACATCGGATCGCCGCGGGACACTGGATTTCATCGCTGGAATGTTTTTTTTTGTTTTTTTTTTTTAATAAAGGACTTTTCCAAGGTGTTTGTGTTATTTTTTTTAAATTTTTTGACACTTTCTTCGTGAAATGGTGGGGGTACAATGTACCCCTTACCAATTCACATAGGGGGGGGGGCGGGATCTGGGGGTCCCCTTTGTTAAAGGGGTCTTCCAGATTCCGATAAGCCCCGCGCCCGCAGACCCCCACAACCACCGGGCAAGGGTTGTGGGGATGAGGCCCTTGTCCCCATCAACATGGGGACATCCTCCCCATGTTGAGGGCATGTGGTCTGGTACGGTTCAGGAGGGGGGGCGCTCTCTCGTCCCCCCCTCTTCCCCTGCGGCCGGCCAGGTTGCGTGCTCGGATAAGGGTCTGGTATGGATTTTTGGGGGGACCCCACGCCATTTTTTTTTACATTTGGGGTAGAGTTCCCCTTAAAACCCATGCCAGATCTGAAGGGCCTGGTATGGATATTTAGGGGGAACCCCATGCCATTTTTTTTTAAATTTGCGGTGGGGTTCCCCTTAATATCCATTCCAGACCTGAAGGGCCTGGTAATTGAATTTGGGGGAACCCCCACGCTTTTTTTTTTTTTATCAATGACTTTTGTATGTATTGATAAAAGCCGACAATTCATTAATAGCCGCAAGTGAGTTTTAAATGACTTTTTTTCCTTCAAAAATGACATTTTATGCAGGGACAGTTCTAAGCACGGGAAACATGCGCCACTTTACATGCATATAATACACACCCCCTAGGTACGGAATTTAAAGGAATATTTCACTTTTATTTTTTCATTTTAAGCATTATTAAAATCACTGCTCCCATAAAAACGTCTATTTTTAAACTTTTTTTTGCATTGATACATGTCCCCTGGGGCAGGACTCGGGTCCCCAAACACTTTTTAGGACAATAAATTGCATATTAGCCTTTATAATTAGCACTTTAGATTTCGAACGTTCGAGTCCATTGTATTTAATAGGGTTCTAAAGTTCACGCGAACATTCTGTCTGTTCGCAGGTTCTGGTGTGAACCGAACAGGGGGGTGTTCGGCTCATCCCTGATGGAGAATAGTACCTTTGCTTCCTTGGCATCTCCAGCACAAATCCGAACATTCAGGAAAGACTTTATTCAATTTTTCTGGAGTTTTATACCATCGGCTAAGAATCTTATAGTTTGTTTCTTGTGTTTTTACACAGATTGATGTTTTATGAATAAGCCTTAAAACCTGCTGTCTTTGTATACTATCCCACGATGTTCCTAGGTCCTGTTCCCATTTTTGAATAAATCCCGGTACATATTCTTCCCTAGGCGTATTAAGCAATTTATAGTTAACTGATAATGTATGGGATGTTACCTCTCTCTCATAACAGTACATCTCAAACGTAGTCAAGGCTCTATCAAACACCTCTGGATTCACAAGGGTCTTAAGAAAATGTGTAATCTGAATAGAACTCCATAATCCTAGTTTATATATATCTGCTTGTGTCATTAATTCCATAATCTTTACCCATCTTCCTTCTCTTATATATGATAATACTTGTGTTTATCCTGCATCTAATAAGTGCCGGAAACTTATATCTTCATACCCTGGTGAAAAGAGGATTTCCCAGTATCGGGTATAGGGGAGATGTTTCAGGTATTATACCTTGTGACGGATCTCAGATACCCCAGCTGGGCACATCCGCCAGACTTGTGTCTCCTGTCCTCCAAACGCACCCGCAGCCTGCAGATTCGTCATAACCAGCCCTTAACCCCTCAATCACGAGACAAGCCACACAGGTGTTGAGGGTTAAACATGCAGAGCATAAAACAGTTTATTAAATCCAAAACATACACTTTTACACACAGTTAGGGGCACTCCCCTTAGCCTTGTCATAGAGGGGGGGTAGGGGACAAGGAAGAACCAATGGGAACTGAACATTGAAACAGAGATTACAGTTAAACATAAAGGGATTATGGTAAACAGGCAGCCCTTCAATACACATCCCCTGCGGCGAGATGTCTGCAGTCCAGACCATTGTCTATGTGCCATGAACCAACACAATTAAGCACAGCAACAAGGGGGGGATGGGGAAGAAGGGATGTAGCATTACATTACATTATCTCAATGCCAGCTTGTCCAGACGTCTCTTAGTCTCTTATGGGCCATAGTCTGTGGGTAGGAGGCCCGCCCTCAGTCCCTTCCAAAGCACACAGTGACAGTGGGTTCTGTCACATTTCTCCCCTTTTAAAAACAGACTAACCAAGTTCCTGACCCCCAACTGGTCTGGACCTGCGTTAGTCACAAACTTCCACCCCAGGCAACCAGG
Source organism: Rana muscosa (assembly GCA_029206835.1). Lineage (NCBI taxonomy): Eukaryota > Metazoa > Chordata > Amphibia > Anura > Ranidae > Rana > Rana muscosa. The sequence continues at coordinate 623,704,768 of CM055116.1, read as the reverse complement.
AAAAGGAAAAGTACGTCTCTGGCGCTGGGGAGCAAAATCGCACATACGGTCTCCCGTGAATAAAAACAGCCGCTGCAGAGTGGGAACAGCTGTCCGCACTCCCGTGATCCGGGGCTGGGTTGCAGGTATTGGGGGTAGCTGAATAATCCTCTGCCCCGATGCCAGCGCTTCAGCTTGTAGGGAACGTAGGCTGGCAGTGCTATGCAGTTGGGGAGGAAAAGGTACTTGCTTTTCTCCTGGAGTAGTTACCAGCCGCTGAGGAGGTATCTTGCAGGGACTATCTCCCGGACTCTCCATCTCTTTTTCTGATGCTGGGCAGAGGCCAACAGCGCTCTGCTCCGTAGCCAGCGATTCTGCTAGGGGGGCATATACAACGGTAGAGTTCAGCCGCTGGAGAGGGGGAAGGGTTTTCTCCCCTCCTGGTTCTGTGACCAGCTGCTGAGGCGACTTCTGACAGGGGCTGTCTCCCAAACCCTCCAAAGACATACTGAGGGCTGGGCAGGGGCCCGTGGCACTCTGCCATGCAGCCAGCGCTTCAGCTGGGGGGATAAACACTGGGGTAGTGTCCAAGTGCTGGGCAACCAGCTCACTGAGGTCATCCCCCGGACTCCCTGGATCCAACTCTGAGGGTGGGCAGAGGCCAGCATCACTCTGCCCCATAGCCAGCGCTTCTGCTGGGGGGATGAACACTGGGGTAGTGTCCAAGTGCTAGGGAAACAGCTCATTGAGGTCATCCCTCGGACTCCCTGGATCCAACTCTGAGGGTGGGCAGAGGCCAGCGGCACTCTGCCCTGCAGCCAGCGCTTCTGCTGGGGGGATGAACATTGGGGTACTGTCCAATTGCTGGGGAGGGATAATTGCTTCCTTCACTCCCATTGGGGATATCTGCTGTTGGGGAAACGGCTCATGAAGATCATCTCTCAGACTCTCCGGGTCCAACTCTTTTTCTGATGCTGGGTAGAGGCCAGCGGCACTCTGCCCTGTAGCCAGCGCTTCTGCTGGGGCACCGGATTCGATACTCTGGACTTGCTGCTGATCACCATTTACCAGCCTTCCAGCGCCCGTCTCAACTTCCCCTTCTGAGACCTTTATGCTTTTATCTTGTCTCGCTGCCTGGGAAACCTCTGGTGCATTCTGGCATTCTAGCACTCGTAGTGCCCTCTGTATCATCGCCGCTTCTTCCATTGCGGTTAGGACGGGAAAACGTAGGGGCACTCCTGGCCCCATTTGCTCTGCATCTTCGCGACTGTCCACTATTTCTCCAGGACAGTCCCATTAAACGGGAGCCATGCCAGGCTGCTGATCACCATCAAACAGCCGCTTGCAGGCAATCTCGAGCTCCCATTCCTGCTCAACCAGGAACTCCAATTCCTCCAGGCCACACGCCTCTTCGGGAAGGTCCAGCACCTCATCTCGGAAGTCCAGGATGTCTTCCAGCCGCCACTCTTCGTCGCTCCCAAAGTCTGGGTCTCCGTACATTTTTTGATGGAGCAGCCCCACGCTGCCGTAGCCAACGCCTTCTGTCGGGCTGCCATCTGCTGTACTTGGCCACAGTTGAGCCACGAACCACCGGAGGGCTCTGTAGCTGGCGTCCAGCCTCATCTCCTCCTGGACCAATCTTCCGAGCTCCATCTTACACTCATCTCGCGGTCGTTCCCTCAGGAACACCTCTTGCGCACGGTACTGAGTCCAGTACATGTCTGTGGAGGAGGGAAGGATCTTCCCCTGATGGTGCCACTCGTGGCTTAGTGTCTCATGCCAGAGTTGCCGGCGGATCACATCCTCCCAGCCGAGCATGGTTTGCTCCGTCGCTGGTCCCCGATGTTGCTTCCGCATGCCTTGCAGCCTCCTCCCGAACTCCGCTCTCATGCTGGCCGGTCCCCGTATCGCTCCTTGGCGGCTGCCCGGATCTTGTATCCTGGTGGTGGTTTGGATGTCCCGGACTGCAGGAGACACCCCACTGCTGCCACCACTGTGACGGATCTCAGATACCCCAGCTGGGCACATCCGCCAGATTTGTGTCTCCTGTCCTCCAAACGCACCCGCAGCCTGCAGATTCGCCATAACCAGCCCTTAACCCCTCAATCACGAGACAAGCCACACAGGTGTTGAGGGTTAAACATGCAGAGCATAAAACAGTTTATTAAATCCAAAACATACACTTTTACACACAGTTAGGGGCACTCCCCTTAGCCTTGTCAAAGAGGGGGGGTAGGGGACAAGGAAGAACCAATGGGAACTGAACATTGAAACAGAGACTACAGTTAAACATAAAGGGATTATGGTAAGCAGGCAGCCCTTCAATACACATCCCCTGTGGAGAGATGTCTGCAGTCCAGACCATTGTCTATGTGCCATGAACCAACACAATTAAGCACAGCAACAAGAGGGGGGGATGGGGAGGAAGGGATGTAGCATTACATTACATTATCTCAATGCCAGCTTGTCCAGACGTCTCTTAGTCTCTTATGGGCCATAGTCTGTGGGTAGGAGCCCCGCCCTCAGTCCCTTCCAAAGCACACAGTGACAGTGGGTTCTGTCACATACCTGTACTGGATAATAGATCATAGCAAATTTTTACAGTGTTCCCTATCAAGGGGTGGTTTATTATTTGTTTCGGGAGAAAAGCATAGCACCAAGGGGCTCTGCCCAGGGGTATCACAGACTGTGTGCATTCTATCTGCACCCAAAGTTTGGTATCTTTGTGACTATTCCAATCAATTACCCTACTTAACTGAGTTGCTAGATAATATTTTCGTATGTCCGGCACTGCCAATCTTCCATATTCTTTTGGATTCATCAAAACCTTACGTTGTATCCTGCGGTGCTTATATGCCCAAATAAAATCAAACAGTAGTTTTTGACTTTGCTTAAAATAGCTAGGCGGAATGCGTATTGGCAGTGTCTGAAATAGGTACAGTAGTTTAGGAAGTATATTCATTTTGTGTGATGTTACATCATCCTAGCCAGGAGTGAAAGCCCGTATTCCAGCCCAGTAACAACATCTTAATTTTTGACAATAGGGGGGGAAAATTCAGCTCAAAAACTTTTTCTATTTTAGGAGGGATCAACGTACCCAAATATGTCAGTGCTTTCTCAGTCCATTTAAATTGAAAATTTTGTTTAAGTTGCTTTACTAATTCTTGAGGCAAATTCACCCCATTGCTTCTGATTTTGAAAAATTTATACTGAGGTTGGAAAGTGAGCCATAGTTCGCAAATTTGGAAGTGTAGTCACCGGGTTCCTTAGTGAAAATAACATATCATTGGCATATGCTGAAATTTTATGCTGACTCTCTCCCATCTGAATCCCTGTAATATTTTGGTTTAGTCGAATAGTGCAGAGAAATGGTTCCAATGACAGGGCGAATAGGAGGGGCGAGAGGGGACAACCCTGTCTCGTTCCATTTGTGATTTTAAGAGTATCTGACAGTATCCCGTTTACCCGTATTCGGGCAGTTGGGCGGGAATAAATAGCAGTGATCCATTGTAACATTTTATTTCCAAAACCACCATATTTTAGGACTGCCAGCATAAAATTCCAATTCACCCTGTCAAAGGCCTTCTCTGCATCTGTATTCAAAAGTATACATTGAGTCTGGGATACATTGACCTTCTGTAATAAATTCAAAACCTTTATAGTGTTATCCCTTGCCTCTCTTGTGGGTACAAATCTCACTTGATCTAAATTAATCAATTTTGGGATATGATGTTGAATTCTATTGGCCAATATCTTGGTAAAGATTTTAAGATCTAAATTAAGTAGAGAAATCGGCCTGTAATTTCCACAGGAGGTCAAATCTTTCCCCTCCTTAGGTATCACCAAGATATAGGCCAATAAGGTTTCCATTGTAAAAGTTGCGGAGGAGCCCAGTGCATTAAAAAATTTGATCATGTACTGTCCAAGAGAAGGAAGCAAGATCTTATAGTATTGGGCTGTTAGGCCATCCGGACCCGGTGCTTTATCTAATTTAATTGTTCCTACTGCTTCTTGAAGTTCTTCTATTGTTATAGGGTCTTCCATTTTATCTCTGTCTATATCCGATAACCGAGGCATCGATGATAGAGTAAGATATGTGTCTATTTGTTCTTGGGTATGAGTTTCAGATTATAAAGTGATTCATAGAATTCTTTAAATTCCTGTGCTATATCATATGGTTTTACAATCTCTAATCTGTTAGATGTTATCAAATGAGGGATATAGGTCTTTAATTTTTGTCCTTGTAACGTTCTAGCTATGCAGAGACCACTTTTATCTTGTAGCGGACCGCCCGCTGAAGAAGAGGATACCGGGGTTATGGTAGCTAGCTGCTACCATAACGGTATTCCTCTTCAAACAGCCGACTTAAAACTGCGGCGGGTGGTCCGTAAGTGGTTAAGCATGCACTAGCACACAGAAATGTACATGCAACGCAACTAATAGGGAGGAGTACTCAATCAGCAATGGATCACTAGTGAAATATTTACTCTTCACCGTAAATAGGGACAGGTGGAGGTTCTTTTCTAACATAGATTCCTGACTGGTGACCATACTAAGAACTGTATGATGTCATAACTTAGCATATATGTATGGATATTGTAAAGATGGCTTTCAGAGAAATGTAAAACTCTGAAAGTTGACCCTCTCTCACATTCTCTTTCCCTTCTGAAAGGCTGATGTTCTTTGTCTCCTGCTATGCTCAGAATAAATATGTCTACTGAAGCTTTGCCAGCCTAAAAGTCTCAAGTTTGTATGGCAGACTACATTGACTGAGGCTAACACCTGGTGGAGAACGCGGACATGAACTCGACTTGAAACAGCCAGATTAGGAGGGGCGCATGCACGGAACCTAGCAGGTCAGTCATGCCGTGCTAGAGCTCCGCTCCACGAGAGACCAAAGCCGCCGTAAACAGCCTGCCTGCAACCCGCCGGACCCCACATCATACCCTGCAGCCTCCAGACACAGCTGCAGATCACCAGAGGAGCTAAAACACACCCTGCAAGAACTGCACCTAGTGGAAAACCTTCCCAGCGCCAGCACTTCCCATAGACGATCAGCTTCAACCTCCCCACTCAAGCCTCCACCATCTTCTGGAAAACACAGCAACCAATGCACAAAAGAGGCCACTTCACCTCTCCAATAGAGATGTCCCGAACTATTCACCGGCGAATAGTTCCCGGCGAACATAGCTTGTTCGCGTTCGCCGCGGCGGGCGAACATATGCGATGTTCGGTCCGCCCCCTATTCTTCATCATTGAGCAAACTTTGACCCTGTACCTCACAGTAGGTGCCGCCGACATTGTGTTTCCAGCGCGATGGGATCGCGCTGGAAATCACCGCTGGGAGGCTGTGCTTCTCGCGCTCGCCACCCCTGAGACCATCCGCGATAGGGCTCGCACTGTTCATTAATACTTTCTAAAACTGTTGTTGCGATGTGTAACCGCGGGGTGGTGCAAGGCAAAAACCTTTGTGCAAATGCCAGCTTTTGTTCAGTTCTCCTCTGAGACCCCGGTTCGATCCCAGCCATGGCCAATCTTTTTTCAAATCCAAAACTCTGCACGGACCAATTACTGTAAAGTGTGTCTGCTCCGTGCTCTTATACTGTACAGCTGCTGCCAAGCCTGTTCACTGTACAGTACTGTACAGTACATATGTACCGCTCCGCACTCATGCACCCTTCAGCTGGCGCGGCACATCATTCGGCATTCGTCATTCATCAACGCTATGAAGTTCCGCTTTAGTTATAGTCCGCTTTGTCTTGGTATTATAAATGCAATTGTATGCCAAACATGTCTGCACAGTTTAGCGCCTGTACTGTACACTTCCATTTTTATTTAACACATGTTGTTGCCGTACTGTACTGTCATTCGGCATTAGTGATTCATCAACGTTGTGAAGTTCTAATTTAGCTATGTGTGTCTGTGGTCCAGTGCGTGCGTCTCTGACTTTAGTGCACTGTGTCCAGAGTTCGATTCCCCAGTTAACTTTGTTTTTATAGTCTTATTTGTAATAAAGCATATTCGAGTACAGTATTGTATGTATTTGATACAGTACAGTATGTGTTACTTTATGTTTTAAACGTTTTGATTTAACACAACTTTTTACTGTACAAGTGTAACAAATTAATAGACTCGCCCCTTCAAAAGTTCCCCGTCAGGTCCGCTCAGCCAATGACGTTGGTGTAAGGCTGAGCGGACCTGATGGGGAACTTTTGAAGCGGCGGGTCTATTCATTTATTTCACTGTGGTGGAAGTTCCCCATCAGGGGAACCCGCCCCCTCGCATGTCAGACCCGCCTACGTCATTGGCTGGCGGACCTGATGGAGAACTTCATCCTCAGTGTAATAAATCAATAGACCCGCCCCTTCAAAAGTTCCCCATCAGGACCGCAGTATGATAATGTAAAATACTACCATTTAAATGGGATTTTACTGATCTAAATGTAAACGTGAATTTCTATGTAAAAATGAGAATTCTAAAAGAGGAACTATTGTAATGTCTACCTCAACTTGTTTTCTTAGCCTTTTATTTCCAGCCTTTTATTTATTTTCTGCTTTTCATCCAAGAGCCATACAGTAGATTTTCACTTTGCTTTGTATTCTCCTAATTTATTGTTAGTTTAACATAAAAGAACAGAAATATATATATATTTTTTAAATAGTTTCCGGTGTATTCAGTGTCCACTCCAGTCCTGAAAGACTCATCTGATCTCTGCTGTAAGGACAGCGTCCTGACAGCACCCCATAAAGCCCTTTTTAGGGCTAGTACATCAGTCTGCCTTTTTTTTTTCTCTGTAATCTAATTGCAGTTGCCTGCCAGCGTGTGTGTGTCAGGCTCACAGCGTATACTGTGCCCACTTGCCCAGTGGCACCACTCATATATCTGGTGGCACAGTAGATTACTAGTGAGAGGAGGGACAGTGTAGCTGCTGCTGATTTAATATGGAAATCTATAGCTAGGCCAGTGTATTCAGTGTCCACTCCAGTCCTGAAAGACTCATCTGATCTCTGCTGTCAGGGCAGCGTCCTGACAGCACCACAAAAAGCCCTTTTTAGGGCTAGTACATCAGTCTGCCTTTGTTTTTTTTTCCCCTGTGATCTAATTGCAGTTGCCTGACAGCGTGTGTGTGTCAGGCTCACAGCGTATACTGAGCCCACTTGCCCAGTGGCACCACTCATATATCTTGTGGCACAGTAGATTACGAGTGAGAGGAGGGACAGTGTAGCTGCTGCTGATTTAATATGGAAATCTATAGCTAGGCCAGTGTATTCAGTGTCCACTCCAGTCCTGAAAGACTCATCTGATCTCTGATGTAAGGACAGCGTCCTGACAGCACCCCAAAAAGCCCTTTTTAGGGCTAGTACATCAGTCTGCCTTTGTTTTTTCCTCTGTAATCTAATTGCAGTTGCCTGCCAGCATGTGTGTGTCAGGCTCACAGCGTATACTGTGCCCACTTGCCCAGTGGCACCACTCATATATCTGGTGGCACAGTAGATTACTAGTAGGAGGAGGGACAGTGTAGCTGCTGCTGATTTAATAGGGAAATCTATAGCTAGGCCAGTGTATTCAGTGTCCACTCCAGTCCTGAAAGACTCATCTGATCTCTGCTGTAAGGACAGCGTCCTGACAGCACCCCAAAAAGCCCTTTTTAGGGCTAGTACATCAGTCTGCCTTTGTTTTTTTTCCTCTGTAATCTAATTGCAGTTGCCTGCCAGCGTGTGTGTCAGGCTCACAGCATATACTGTGCCCACTTGCCCAGTGGCACCACTCATATATCTGGTGGCACAGTAGATTACTAGTGAGAGGAGGGACAGTGTAGCTGCTGCTGATTTAATAGGGAAATCTATAGCTAGGCCAGTGTATTCAGTGTATGTAAAAAGAAACAAATCCGCGCAATAAACTATAATGTACTACTAAGCAGCTGAACACTAAGGGTCAAATAATCAAAATCCCTGAGTAGAACATAAAAATAAATAGTGCAGCGCTTTAAAAGTCCATATATCAAAGATAGAAAAACAGCACAGTAAATCAGTATATAATCCCCGTGATCTTCATAGATGACACATGGACTCTTGATTGCATGCAGGTGGTAACAGACACACACACAGTGAGAGACCTCCACCAACAGATAAATTGGCCGCTCACCTTCCAACATGGACCCTTTAATTACAGAGGGTCACTGAAAACTTTCCCTTACGGGTTAATCCAAACCAGATGAAGATGTAAACTTCCCCAAAAGGATTAGGGTCATCAATTCCATATAACATCAGGATCATTCAAAAACTTCCAGGTATTAAGTTCATAAGGCAGTGTTTACATGTGGAAAATATAGAAGCAGACCATAGTGTTTCTCCGTAATAGAAAACAATTTAATGAAAAACAAAAGTAGTGCACTTACATTTAAAAGGCACTAAACCAGTGCCGAGGTACAACAGCGCGTCTGGTGAGACTGTGAATGAACTGCGGGTGACGTCACAAACTTCCCATCCGTACGCACGTTACGTCCCAGTAGGCGGGACTTCATCAGCGGATATGGGAAGAACGCCAGACACCCGCTCTTATAGCAACAAGGCGCCTGTAACTATGGAGACACGATGCGGCGTCACATGACGCCGATAGGGACGTCTGAATCACATGACATCAACCAGGAAGTGTCCCCGTGAGCCAGATATCCACACAAAGGCTCCAAAGGCAACCAAAATACATGATAAAAACTTTAAAATAGAAAATATAAATATATATATCTAAAATTCAACCAGTAAACCAGCCCAGTTGGTTAATATAAAATATATGTATATTAATGCAGCGATCAACTCCTACAGTTACTACCGATATGGAGAAAGAAGCTGCTTATACATTGGATAAAAAATAAATAAACAAATCTGGACTACAGACCTGAATATAAACGTGACATCAACCACAGCCCACAACAATCTCACCAAACCAAAATAAACATACTAAAACAATAATACATTAATAAATCACATATAATAAAAATGAAAAAAACATCTAAGATCTAATTAGCGGTCAGTTATAAAACAATTTATGTCAAATTTGACATTTAACCCGTCAGGGCAAAGAACTCGTGTTTCATGAATCCAATGGGATTCTCTTTTGCTCAGCCGATGGATAAAATTGCCACCTCGCCAATGTCTAGTGACTTTCTCTATGCCCCAGAATCTCAAACCCTTGGGATTTTGTTGGTGGAACTGTTTAAAATGCCTAGAGACATTATGGGTTTTGACCCCCTTTTTAATATTATTAACATGTTCTGCCACACGAACATGTAGAGGTCTCGAGGTTCGGCCTATATATTGGAGTCCGCAATCGCACTCCAGCATATAGACGACCCCCACCGTGGCGCACGTAATCAATTGTTTAATATTGTATTCTTTATTGGTGGCAGATGCCAAAAAAGACTTCCTTTTCTTAAGATTAACTTTAGAGGTCCTGCACGGGACACAACGGCCACATGCGTAAAATCCACCAAGGAATCTAAACATGCTGTTATCAGACGGTACAGGGGGGTTTAGGACACTAGGTGCCAATCGATCTCGCAAGGACGGGGCTTTCTTATAAATGAATTGGGGTTTCTCCGGTAAAACGGGACCAAGAATCTTATCTTGTTTTAAGATGGACCAATTTTTAGCAATAATTTTCTCGAACTTTTTATACTGGACATTGTAGTCCAATATCATTCGAAAATTGTGAGAATCCCCATCAGAAGTTTTACTTCGATCAGTCAATAATGTCTGTCTATCAATCATCTGAACTTGTTCTACCTCTCGGAGCAGAACCTGTTCATCATAACCCTTTTGCACAAATCTAGTGGTCAACACTCGTGATTGGTTTACAAAATCAGATACTTGTGTGCAATTCCGACGCAACCTAATATACTGTCCCCTGGGGATGTTGCACAACCAAGAACGGTGGTGACAACTCCCCAGGGGAATGTACGCATTGCGATCGGTGGGTTTAAAGTGATTGATCAACTTAAAATGATCACTTCCCTTGGTGATGGTAAGATCCAAATAATCAACCTTCTCATTGTCTATGGTCCATGTGAGGATAATATTTTTGTTGTTGTCATTAAGATGACTAATGAAAAAATCCAAAGCGGATCTATCACCCTCCCACACCAGGATCAAATCATCAATATAACGAAAATAACAAACTAATTCAGGGGGACGACATGCGAACACTGCCCGTTCCTCCCAGTGGGCCATAAAAATATTGGCCACACTGGGAGCAAAACGGGCCCCCATCGCAACTCCCCTAGTTTGTAAGAAAAAATCCCCATCGTACCAAAAATAATTCCGGGATAAACAAAAATCCAAACAACTCAAAAGGAACTCCTGATGTCTACCAGACAGCGTAGAGGTGGACAGAGCCCATTCCACAGCCGTCAGTGCATCCTGGTGTCCTATAATGGTGTACAGGGACCCCACGTCTGCTGTCACCAATATACTTTTTTTAGAACACCCCAGAGATTGGAGGATCTGGATAATATGTTTAGTGTCTTTAAGGAATGCTGGCGTTTTAACTACCAGGGGTTGTAAAAATGAATCAATGTATTGCCCTAATCGGGCTGACACTGAGTCAATCCCATTTACTATGGGCCTCCCTGGAGGATTAACACTGTCTTTATGTAATTTCGGTAGAAAATAAATGATAGGAGTTCTGCAAAACAATAGATCCAGGTAAAGAGCCTCTTTTTTGGTCAATATTCCCTGATCTTTACCATCCTCAATGATATGGTGTAACTCATCCTTAAAGGACAACATAGGGTCTGTATGAAGAACTCTATATGTATCCTCATCTGACAATAGGTTACTCATTTCCATTTTATAGTATTCTTTACTCAGGATAACTAACCCTCCTCCTTTGTCCGCTGGACGAATTACAATTTCTTTTCTTTTTTCCAAAGATCTCATACCCCGTTTAATATATTGTGGATCTAATACCTTTTTAATTTTCAATGACTCCAAATCCTTTACTACCATATTCTTGAAGACCTCCATATATTTGCTGTCAACATTAATGGGGTTGAATATTGATTTATTTCGTAAAGAAGAATGGTCACCCCTAACAAGTGGTGTAGCCCTACTGGTGTTGGATAAAAAATATTTTTTCATGTTCAAACTTCTAATGTATTTTTGCAAACTTACGTAAGTTTGGAATTTATTCAAATTTTTGGTTGGGGCAAATTTAAGCCCTCTATCCAGGACTTTGATTTCATCATCATTTAATGTTACCCCACTTAGATTATAAATTCCTGCTCCTGTTATGGTTTCGACCTTTTGTAATCGCCTACCCCCTCTCCTTCCTCTCTGTCTTTTCTTTTTCTTGGGGTACCTACATTGGGCGGTGGATACTGTGGCAATTGTCTCCACCATTCCCCTAGGTTGGGTCTGTGTACAGGGGGTCCAGTTTGGTATCCCCCACGTATTCAGTGTCCACTCCAGTCCTGAAAGACTCATCTGATCTCTGCTGTAAGGACAGCGTCCTGACAGCACCCCAAAAAGCCCTTTTTAGGGCTAGTACATCAGTCTGCCTTTGTTTTTTTTTCCTCTGTAATCATATTGCAGTTGCCTGCCAGCGTGTGTGTGTCAGGCTCACAGCGTATACTGTGCCCACTTGCCCAATGGCACCACTCAGATATCTGGTGGCACAGTAGATTACATTTAAAAAAACAAAACAATTTTGACTGCAATAGAATAGCAGTCAGTTGCCTGCCAGCGTGTGTGTCAGGCCTACAGCGTCTAGTCTGCCAACTTCTGCCAGTGCACAGTGCCACTCATATCTGGTGTCACAGTAGCTTGCACGCATAGTACAACTAAACTAATCTAAAAAAAATGACAGGCAGAGGCATGCCACCCCGCAGGGGCCATCGTGGTCGTGGTGCTGTGATTACCTTTGGCCCTAGAATAATGCCCAGTGTTCAGAGGCCACGTACCCTGAACTCGAAAAGTTCTGAGCACATAGTTGACTGGCTAACACAGGACACCCAATCTTCTACAGCTTCCGCTCGGAAACTTGACGCACCATCCTCCTCCAGCTCAGCTTCGGGCACCTCTCAAGTTACCACTCGCCCGCTTGCCGCCACCACCAACACTAGCACCACAGCTGCTTCACTTGATCTGTCAGAGGAGTTATTTACACGAGCGAGTTGGAAGAAATTAGTGATGCGCAACCATTATTGCCAGAGGATGTAGATAAAAGGGATATGTCTCAGTCAGGCAGCATTACACACATGGATGTACGGTGTAATGATGATGATGTTGTACCCGCTGCTGCTTCCTTTGCTGAGTTGTCAGATACAAGTGAAGCGGTTGATGACGATGATGTGTCCGTGGATGTCACGTGGGTGCCCGCTCGAAGAGAAGAAGAACAGGGGGAAAGTTCAGATGGGGAGACAGAGAGGAGGAGGAGACGAGTTGGAAGCAGGGGGAGATCGTCGCAAGGAGCTAGTGGCACAGTCAGACAGCATGTATCGGCACCCGGAGTCAGCCAGACAGCACAACAATCAACGCATGCTGTTGCCACCACCAGAATGCCGTCATTGCAAAGCTCAGCAGTGTGGCATTTTTTTTGTGTGTCTGCCTCTGATAACAGCGATGCCATTTGCAACCTGTGCCAAAAGAAACTGAGTCATGGGAAATCCAACACCCACCTAGGTACAACTGCTTTGCGAAGGCACATGATTGCACATCACAAACGCCTATGGGATCAACACATGATGACGAGTACAAGCAGCACACAAGCTCAAAGCCACCATCCTCCTCCTGGTCCAGCATCTGCAGCCACGTCAACCACTGCTGTCCTCCTTGCCCCCTCTCAACCATCCGCCACTCCGTCTCTCGCCTTGAGCAGTTCCTTCTCATCTGCCCACAGTCAGGTGTCTGTCAAGGACATGTTTGAGCATAAGAAGCCAATGTCACAGAGTCACCCCCTTGCCCGGCGTCTGACAGCTGGCTTGTCGGAACTCTTAGCCTGCCAGCTTTTACCATACAAGCTGGTGGAGTCTGAGGCCTTCAAAAAATTTGTAGCTATTGGGACACCGCAGTGGAAGGTACCCGGCTGAAATTTCTTTTCACAAAAGGCAATCCCCAACCTGTACTCTATTGTGCAAAAGGAAGTCATGGCATGTCTGGCACACAGTGTTGGGGCAAGGGTCCATCTGACCACTGATACCTGGTCTGCAAAGCACGGTCAGGGCAGTTATATCACCTACACTGCGCATTGGGTAAACCTGCTGACGGCTGCCAAGCATGTAATGCGTGGCTCTGCAGAGGAGTTGGTGGTGACACCGCCACGACTTGCAGGCAGGCCTGCTGCCACCTCCTCTACTCCTCCTATTCCACCCTGTTCGATAACCTCCTTGGCTGAGTCCTCTTCTGCTGCTGCGTTTTGCTCCACATCAACTGCACCCCCTCAGCTCCCCAGGGGCTATTCCACATCCCAGATACAACAGTGTCACGCCGTCTTGGGGATGACTTGCCTGAAAGCAGAGAGTCTTACTGGACCAGCACTCCTGTCTGCCCTGAACGCACAGGTGGATCAGTGGCTGACTCTGCACCAACTGGAGATCGGCAAAGTGGTGTGTGACAACGGAAGCAATTTGTTGGCGGCATTGAATTTGGGCAAGTTGACACATGTGCCGTGCATGGCACATGTGTTGAATCTGATTGTACAATGCTTTGTGCATAAGTACCCAGACTTACAGGACGTCCTCAAGCAGGCCAGGAAGGTGTGTGGCCATTTCAGGCGTTCCTACACGGCCATGGCGCACTTTTCAGATATCCAGCGGCGAAACCACATGCCAGTGAGGCGCTTGATTTGCGACAGCCCAACACGTTGGAATTCAACACTCCTAATGTTCGACCGCCTGCTCCAACAAGAAAAAGCCGTCAACGAGTATTTGTATGACCGGGGTGCTAGGACAGCCTCTGCGCAGCTGGGAATTTTTTTGCCACGTTACTGGACGCTCATGCGCAATGCCTGTAGGCTCATGCGTCTTTTGAGGAGGTGACAAACCTAGTCAGTCGCACTGAAGGCACCATCAGCGACATCATCCCATTTGTTTTCTTCCTGGAGCGTGCCCTGCGAAGAGTGCTGGATCAGGCCGTAGATGAGCGTGAAGAGGAAGAGGAAGAGTTGTGGTCACCATCACCACCAGAAACAGCCTTATCAGCATCGCTTGCTGGACCTGCGGCAACGCTGGAAGAGGAGTCTGAAGAAGAGGAGTCAGAGGAGGAATGTGGCTTTGAGGAGGAAGAGGAATACCAACCACAGCAGGCATCCCAGGGTGCTCGTTGTCACCTATCTGGTACCCGTGGTGTTGTACGTGGCTGGGGGGAAGAACAGACCTTCAGTGAGATCAGTGAGGACGAGGAATGGGACATGAGTAGCTCGGCATCCAACCTTGTGCAAATGGGGTCTTTCATGCTGTCGTGCCTGTTGAGGGACCCTCATATAAAAAGGCTGAAGGAGAACGACCTGTACTGGGTGGCCACGCTACTAGACCCCCGGTATAAGCAGAAAGTGCCTGAAATGTTACCGAATTACCGGAAGTCGGAAAGGATGCAGCAATTCCAAAATAAATTAAAAAGTATGCTTTACATAGTGTATAAGGGTGATGTCACAGCACAACGGGAATCTAACAGGGGAAGAGGTGAAAGTAATCCTACTCCTACCACGACCACGCCGGCAAGGACAGGACGCTTTACAGATGTGTTGTTGATGGAGGACATGCAGAAATTTTTAAGTCCTACACATCACCACAGCCCTTCGGGGTACATCCTCGGAGAACGACTCGACCGACAGGTAGCAGACTACCTCGCCTTAACTGCAGATATCGACACCCTGAGGAGCGATGAACCCCTTGACAACTGGGTGTGCAGGCTTGACCTGTGGCCTGAGCTATCCCAATTTGCGATAGAACTTCTGGCCTGCCCCGCTTCAAGTGTCCTTTCAGAAAGGACCTTCAGTGCAGCAGGAGGTATTGTCACTGAGAAGAGAAGTCGCCTAGGTCAAAAAAGTCTAGATTACCTCACCTTTATTAAGATGAATGAGGCATGGATCCCGAAGGGACTGACAGTGGGCGATACATTTGACTAAAAAAGGCCTGATGAGATGAGCTGCCTTGGGCTAAAAATGGTCCACACGCTGCTGTATTTTATCTCTGCATGCCGGATGACTTGCGTGACTTATCTGCCACCAACTAGGGTTCAAGCCGCAATGTTTTAGGGCACTTTCTGCCTGGAAAACATACATTTTTCTGCCCGCTGCTACAGCAGCGGCTGCAACAATACCTGATTTTTCTGGCATGTGCACATGCCTAATTTTTCTGGCCTCTGGTGCTGCACTGTGGCTGCAAAAACAAAACAAAAAAAAAGCACATGTGTCAATTCCCCTTCGTGATCGTTACCTTGTTGTGGTGAAGGGGCTTGCATATCACAATGAAGCGACCACCTCTATGAGTGTGTTGGCAATGGCAATGTTGGCACACCCCAGATGATAAGGTTGTTGCTTCATTGTGAACAGACCAAAAGTGATCGGCTGGATAATTTTGCATAGAAAAAACATTAATTTTCTTTGTGATCATCTAAGGTTTGGTCTGTCAGAGTTTGGTCTGTCACTGTGAAGCGGGCGTAACCCTTACACTACCTGATCAATACAACATCATATCTGATGTTTTAAAGCACGTTATTCCAAACAATTTAGGAATGTTAGGTGATTTATGCCCTTTATGGATTAAAACCCAACTCTGCGTCAACTACGTAATTTTCCATGGGAGTTTTGCCATGGATCCCCCTCCGGCATGCCACAGTCCAGGTGTTACTCCCCTTGAAACAACTTTTCCATCACTATTGTGGCCAGAAAGAGTCCCTGTGGGTTTTATAATTCGCCTGCCTATTGAAGTCTATGGCGGTTCGCCCGGTTCGCCCGTTCGCGAACATTTGCGGAAATTCGCGTTCGCCGTTCACGAACGGAAAATTTTATGTTTGCGACATCACTACTCTCAAACTCAAGACCAAGAGGATTCCATGGACTGAGGTCAGACTCCCCCCTCGAATCCTTCTTATTTCCCATACCGTGGGTTTGGTACCTAACTGGTTGTTCCACTGCTCTACATGACCAACTCCATGCAAGTACTTTGCGCAATTGTGTTTAAACCCTATTCTGTTCCTGTCTAGCACCCTCAGATACTCAACTCATTTTTTATCCCTTTTGGATAACAGACATATCCTCCTGTTCTTTAGGGAAAAGCGATACTAGTGGTGGGTGAATGTGCTGCACTGGGGTTGTGGAAAGGAAAATTTACCCCGAGGGGCTTTGTATTGCAGCAAGAAGTAATTCAATAGTGCATGTGTCAGAAACGTAATGTTTATTTAAAAATATTTACCACAGGGAGTACAAAAAACAAGAACTCCTAATGGATAAAGTGGAGCAAATACATCACAATAAATATAATACAGCCGTGAAGGTACATATACAATGACCTGACATAAAAATGACATCAATATCCTATTATAAATTAAACCCTGACTGCGTTTTGACCTTGGTCATCTTCAGGGGGAACAGAAGAGATGCTCTGAAATGAAAACATTGTGTAGGTGATATTGTTATGGAAAACAAGAGCCCTATCAACAACGGAACATCTACAATATATAATCTTTGTATTACTAGGTATAATTACCAAAAAACGGCTGGAGGAAGAAACCTCCCCCTGTGTAGGGTTTTAAAACCAAACATCGGACCCCGTGGCTGCGGCTGGCACCCCAGACGGCCCACGTAGACGGGGGGGGGGGGGCAGTGTGGAAAGCAGCCCAGCTGCGGGTGAACGAATAGACTCCAGGCTTACGGGAGGTCGCACTGGTGCCCCACACATACCAAGGCGAGGGGGGTGGCAAAGGCCAAGAGCATGAAGCCAAACCAGGCGCCCATTGCTGTAAAGATATTATGGTCGAAAAAAAAAATTAAGATAAGTATTCGTATATTCATGACTTCATGATGTGGTGAGGTGTGCAGTGTGTGGTGTGATGGCAAAATGTGGAAAAAGGTATGAATGGATAATGCGTGTGTGAGTCATACAAAAACAGAAGGTGTAGTGAAAAACACAGAGAATATTGAAAAGGTGTGTATGAGGTAAGAATATGAGGAGGAGTGTATGATGAAAGAAAAGTGTATGTGAAAAAAACAGGAGAAACTCCATGTGTGATATTAAATGAAAGGATGTGTCATGTGTGAAATGTGAGTGAAATGTTAAAGTGCAAAAATAATTAAAAAACAAAAATTAAATAAATATATAAATATTAAGAAAGATGAAAAAAAAAAATAAGTAACAATTAAAGCAGTAAATTTACCTGAAGTGTATTGATATAATGAGAGGTGGTTTCTTAGGTCATGAGAGAAGATGGTAACAGGTTTGCTAAAGAAGACCCATAGGGGATTCCAAAGCACATGTGGTAGAAATTGCCTAGTACCTTATACCTTGTTATAGTCTAATGAGAAACAGAGCTCCGGTAAGTGGCCATATATAGGGTAGGGCATTTACTTACTTAAACCGGAAACCATTCAAGGTCTGTTTGTTTTGATGGCTGCATGGGTTTTGAGTTAAATTCCCATGGGGCCATCTATTATATGTGTAACAAATGTAAATGGGCATGCCTAATAGGCTCCAGGGTAATTGGCTCCCTGCCCCCAAACCCACCCGCCACCCCAGGGGATCACCAGGCAGTGGGGGAAACATGGGGCCACCAAAGCGACATGCCCGCGTGTGGCCTCCCCGGCTTTCTGTAAGGACAAAGCCCCGGCACAGCTGTCACTTCCGCCATCAAAACGGCGCGGCGGCATGGTGTGCCATGCACGCCGCGAGTGCGCATGCGTGGCAGATCATTACCGCCCGGAAAAATCACGGAAAGCCGCTGGCAGGTGCGGGCTCCCTCAAACGGCCAAAGGAGAGGCCATTGTGGAGCATGTAAAGGGGAGAGAGGAAGGAATCCTCAATTCCCCCCCACCTTCCGTGAAGCCTGGCTGGACGTGTCATCCGCAGCTACCCCTGGTGGCCGTGGGCCAAAGTGCACGCCGCAAGCAAAAAGGCCAGATGGAGGGAGAAAAGCATAACACAGAGTATATTAATGAAGTTGAGAAAGTAAGGGCAAAAATCTAAATCGCAGTATAGTCTGATTTTAAAGCATATCATGGTAATTGTTGATATAAACATCATGGCTAAGAATGACATGCAGCAAAGTACCTGAAAAACCCAATAAATGGTGAGAATATACAAAAACGACATATTAGAGATAGAGGGCTGTTAGGTCCCATATCCCAACTCATAGTGTTTTGTCGATTACAAAACCTTCGGAGAAGGGAGCACAAGTGGTGGATCCATTGTGGCCTGTATCAGCAATGGCTTGTGGCTAGGGATGAGCCAAACACCCCCCGGTTCGGTTCGCACCAGAACCTGCAAACGGACCGAAAGTTTGCGCGAACTTTAGAACCCTATTAAATACAATGGACGCGAATGTTCAAAATAAAAAGTGCTAATTATAACGGGCTAATATGCAAGTTATTGTCCTAAAAAGGGTTTGGGGACCCGGGTCCTGCCCCAGGGGACATGTATCAATGCAAAAAGAAGTTTTAAAAACGGCCGTTTTTTGGGCAGCAGTCATTTTAATGATGCATAAAGTTAAAAAAATAAGTGAAATATTCCTTTAAATATCGTACCTGGGGGGTGTCTAAAGTATGCCTGTGAAGTGGCACGTGTTTCCCGTGTTTAGAACTGTCCCTGCACAAATTGAAATTTCTAAAGGAAAAAAAAAGCCATTTAAAACTGCTTGCGGCTTTAATATAATGTCTGGTCCCGGCAACATGGATGAAAATCATTGAGAACAATGGCATGGGTACCCTCCCCCCTCCCCAGCCCATTACCAGCCCCTTTGGGTCTTGTATGGATATTAAGGGGAACCCCGCACCCAAAATGAAAAAAGGCCCTATATACGCTGAACAGCAGTATACAGGCGGTGCAAACAAGACAGGGACAGTAGGTTTGTTCTTAAGTAGAATCTTTTTCAAATTTGGAACAGGTAAATTTTTTAAGTGTAGCTCTAGCCAAAAAATCTATTTTTAAGCTTTTTGGAGAATATAGGGAAGGTTTTTTTATTGAAACAAGGATTGGTGATAAAGCATCAGTAGAGAGGAGACACCTTTTTCCCATATTAACTCTTACAGGAAAGAACTTCACTTCCTAGGGGTAGATTTCCTCTCACTTCCTGTTGTCTCCTTCCATTTGCAAGTAGGAGTCATTTGTAAGTTGAATGTTTGAAAGTAGGGGCCTGCCCTATATACTCTTCAGAAATTTGCCCCTTAGGTTTTGGTGTTGCCACAACACTGTAAGCCCTCACAGTTACTCTTGGTGGGCGCTGGAACGCCCTGCGGTGAACTATTATATCAGGAATTGTAATTACATGCCATTGTTGAACAGTGGTAGGAAAAATTGGGCCTTTGGTGGTGGTGCTGGTGCCACAACACTGTAAGCCCTCACAGTTACTCTTGGTGGGCGCATTAATGGGCCCTGCTGTGAATTATTAGATCAAGAATTGTAATTGCATGCCCCTGTTGAACAGGGGCTGAAAAATTGGGCCTTTGGTGGTGGCGGTGGTGCTGGTGCCACAAGACTGTAAGTCCTCACAGTTACTCTTGGTGGGCACAGTAATGGGCCCATCTGTGAAATATTAGATCAAGAATTGTTATTACATGCCCCTGTTGAACAGGGGCAGAAAAATTGGGCCTTAGGCACTGGTGCCACAACACTGCAACCCCTCACATATACTGTACTTAGAGTGCAGCAATGAGCCCTGTTGCAAAGTATTAGATCAAGAATTGTAATTACATGCCCATGTTAAATAGGGGCAGAAAAATTGGGCCTTAGGCAATGGTGCCACAACACTGCAACCCATCACAGATACTGTATTTGGAGCGCAGCAATGAGCCCTGTTGCAAAGTATTGCATCAAAAATTGTAATTATACGCCCCTGTTAAACAGGGGCTGAAAAATTGGGCCTTAGGCACTGGTGCTGGTGCCACGACACTGCAACCTCTCCCAGATACTCAAGTTGGAGTGCAGGAATGAGCCCTGCTGCAAAGCATTGCATCAAAAATTGTAATTACACGCCCCTGTTAAACGGGGGCTGAAAAATTGGGCCTTAGCCACTGGTGGCGGCACCCAGAACCACAAATGTTCTTCCAATCTATCGGCAGGATCATTGAGGAGGAAGAGGATAGTCAGTCAACATAACAGGACAGTCACTCAGCATCAGCATAGGCAGTCTTGAAGGGATGTGACATTTAAAAAAAAAATATTCGGTTATATCAGCTTCAGGTGCTTGGTAGCTGGTGGTGATCCAAGACTGATTCATCTTTATGAAGGTCAGTCGATCAACCAAGTCGGTGGACAGGTGCACCCTGTGATTGGTTACAAAGCCTTCAGCAGCACTGAATGTGCGTTCCGAAAGAACGCTGGATGCAGGACAGGCCAGTAGCTCAATTGCATACTGTGCAAGCTCTGGCCAGTGATCCATCCTCAAGACCCAGTAAGCCAGAGGATTTTCGGTGGGAAAGGTGTCCAAGTCTGACCTTGCCCCTAGGTATTCCTGGACCATGTAAATCAGACGCTGGCGATGGTTGCTGGAACCGATCATACCTTGGGGCTGCGTACTAAAAAATTGTCTGAACGCATCAGTCAGACGGCCACCTTCCCCACCGCTCCTTCTTTGACTGACCGAAACCTCAGCAACTCGTTGTCTAGGACCAAGAGTTTGTAACCTCCCAGTCTCTGGGAACGCATTGCACAGACCTTTCTGCAAGGCCTCCCGGAGATGTCTCATCCTCTGCTCCCTCTGTGACGGCAAGATAAGGTCTGCAACCTTACCCTTGTACCGTGGATCAAGGAGAGTGGCCAGCCAGTAAAGGGTCCCTCTCCTTGATCCGAAGAATATGAGGATCCTTCCGCAGGCTTTGCAGGATCAGGGAGGCCATGCAGCGTAGGTTAGCTGAGGCATTCGGTCCGGAGTCCTCTGGGTCACTAAGGACGACATGATCCGCAGCCACCTCCTCCCAGCCACGTACAAGTCCACGGGTTTCTTGGGACTGTAAATCATTTCTAAAACACTGCTGCTGCTGATGCTGAGTGCCAGGCTCAACCTCCATGCTGACACAATCCTCCTCCTCCTCCTCGTCCTCTTCCTGTGTGATGGGTGGGACAGAAGGAACACTGTCTGGGTAAAGGGGGCCTTGAGGGGCAAGGAAGTCCTCCTCTTCCTGCCTCTGTTCTGCCTCAAGTGCCCTGTCCAATATTCCATGCAGCGTATGCTCCAACAGGTGGACAAGAGGTACAGTGTCACTGATGCATGCACTGTCATTACTCACCATTCTTGTGGCCTCCTCAAATGGTGCCAGGACAGTGCATGCATCCCTGATCATGCCCCACTGGCGTGGTGAAAAAAACGAGCTCCCCTGACCCTGTCCTGGTGCCGTAGTCGCACAGGTACTCATTGATGGCCCTCTGCTGCGTGTGATGCCGCTGCAGCATTGCCAACGTTGAGTTCCACTGGGTGGGCATGTCACATATAAGGCGGTTCTTCGGCAGGTTCAACTCCTTTTGCAGCTCAGCCAGCCGAGCACTGGCATTATATGATCGGCAGAAATGCACACAGACTTTCCTGGTCTGCCTCAGGACATCCTGTAAGCCCGGGTACCTGCCCAAGAACCGCTGCACCACTAGGTTAAGGATGTGAGCCACACATGGCACATGGGTCAGTTGTCCCTATCGGAGGGCGGAGAGGAGGTTGGTGCCATTGTCGCAAACCACCATTCCTGGGTTAAGCTGGCGTGGCATCAACCACCTCTCAGCCTGTCCCTGCAGAGCTGACAGAACCTCTGCCCCAGTGTGGCTCCTGTCCCCCAAACACACCAGCGCAAGCACGGCATGGCATCTTTTTGACTGCGTACTTGCGTAGCCCCTTGAACGCCTACGGAGCACCACTGGTTCTG
This sequence comes from Rana muscosa, assembly GCA_029206835.1. Taxonomy (NCBI): domain Eukaryota; kingdom Metazoa; phylum Chordata; class Amphibia; order Anura; family Ranidae; genus Rana; species Rana muscosa. The sequence continues at coordinate 623,682,733 of CM055116.1, read as the reverse complement.
AGGACAAAGCACAGGAAGAGGCCATGGAGGAAGAAGAAGTAGAAGGGGTGGAGGAGAGAGGTGTGTCACAACCAGTAGTAGCATTTTGGAGGCGTGGCGGCGGAACAACCTCCAACACTACTGCAACCTTGTCCTGCATCCTTCCCAGCTGCCAAAAGAGTGACCCGCTGGGCATGTGGATGGCTGGGAGTGAACTTCTTTCGGTCCAGCAGCTGGGGCAGGGAATTTTGCCTGCTGCAATCGGACGTCGGTGTACTGCTAGCAGAGTGCCCGCAAGTACTTGGCTGTGACACACCTAATTCTTCACCTTCATTCCTCTCAGTGCAGGTTTCAGAGAGGACTGAAGGTATAGCGGGGTTGGAGATCCCAGCTGATGAGTAGCAAGGAGAGGTCCGCTTTTTTCTTTGGTGTGGGTCTTTAAGGTACGCTTGCCAACAAGCTGCATGGCAGGTCAACATATGTCTGGTCAAGCATGTGGTGCTCAAGCGGCTGATGTTTTGGCCACGCGAGATACGCTTGAGACATATGTTGAAAATAGCAGCGGTGCGATCTGATGCACTTGACTCAAAAAAGTCCCACACCAAAGAACTTTTGGAATAACGCGCAGAGACAGCGCCCTGCACAGGCGGAGCATTGCGGTGTGATTCAGTCGGTGTGCTGCCCTTACGCTGGCCCCCGGAGGGCATACTGCCTCATTGGAGATGTGCCTCCTCCTCCTCTTCCTCTCTCCTATCAGGCACCCACGTGGAGTCAGTGACCTCATCATCCCCTCCCTCTTGATGACTGGAGCAAGCCTGGCAGTATGCTGCAGCTGCTGGAACATGACTGCCAGATTGGTGTCCTTCTTGAGCATCCCCTTTCTCTGCGCTCACGCTACTGCCTTCCTCTAGCTGGGTATCATCATCAGACCCTTCAAAACGCTGGGCATCCTCCTGGAGCATGTACCCAACACTGTGCTCAAACAGTTCAGGGGACTCTTCAGGAGGACATGGTGGGTCCAGGGAAGGAGTGACTGATGATGACATTGATGCGAGGGAAGAGGACGCATTGGCAGCTGCTTTGCCAGTACCCTGAGCCTGGGTGAGAGAGGATGAGGAGGATGAGGAGGGCTTGGTCATCCAATTTACCAAGTCTTTGGCATGAGGCGAGTCAACACGTCCAGCTGCCGAAAATAAGGACAAGCGTGTCCCATGGCCACATGCTGATGACAATGCACCGCGTCCACGACCAGCACTGTTGCCCCCAGACACAGAGCCTGCTTGCCCTCTTTTATTGGCTCGCGACTGTCTGCCTCTCCTTGTTGGCCTTCCAGACAGTCTAATGGCCTGCATGGAGATGGGAAAACCAGCGATAAGGGGTAGCTTCAGGTGTATACTGTGCAGGAGGCACCTACACCCACTGTAACTGCTTGCAGGTGCCTGTCTGTGTTACACAACAGAACAATACCACAAGCAATAAGGGGTAGCTTTACTGTATACGGTGCAGGAGGCACCTACACCCACTGTAACTACTTGCAGATGCCTGTCTGTGTTACACAACAGAACAACACCACAAGCAATAAGGGGTAGCGTATACTGTGCAGGAGGCACCTACACCCATTGTAAACTGCTTGCAGATGCCTGTTAGTGTAAAAACAAAAGAAAAACACCAGCAATACGGGGTAGCTTCAGGTGTATACTGTGCAGGAGGCACCTAAACCCACTGTAACTGCTTGCAGATGCCTGTCTGTGTTACACAGCAGAACAACACCACGAGCAATAAGGGGTAGCGTATACTGTGCAGGAGGCACCTAAACCCACTGTAACTGCTTGCAGATGCCTGTCTGTGTTACACAACAGAACAACACCACGAGCAATAAGGGGTAGCGTATACTGTGCAGGAGGCACCTACACCCACTGTAACTGCTTGCAGATGCCTGTCTGTGTTACACAACAGAACAACACCACGAGCAATAAGGGGTAGCGTATACTGTGCAGGAGGCACCTACACCCACTGTAACTGCTTGCAGATGCCTGTCTGTGTTACACAACAGAACAACATCACCACGAGCAATAAGGGGTAGCTTCAGGTGTATACTGTGCAGGAGGTTTAGCAAAAATGACACTGACACTGTCCCTGCCTATCCTGCTCTCTCCTTGCACGCCAACACACTGTAACTGCGCAAGGTTTAGCAAAGAATAAAACTGACACTGTCCCTGCCTATCCTGCTCTCTCCCTGCACGCCAACACACTGTAACTGCACAAGGTTTAGCAAAGAATAACACTGACACTGTCCCTGCCTATCCTGCTCTCTCCCTGCATGCCAACACACTGTAACTGCACAAGGTTTAGCAAAGAATAACACTGACACTGTCCCTGCCTATCCTTCTCTCTCCCTGCACGCCAGCACACTGTAAATGCACAAGGTTTAGCAGAGAATATAACTGACACTGTCCCTGCCTATCCTTCTCTCTCCCTGCACGTCAACACACTACACAAGGCCACCGCTCTGGCGGGCTTATATAGTGTGGGGCGTGTACTAAACCCCCCTGAGCTATAATTGGCCACAGGCATCCTGCCTGTGGCCAATTATGGCTCTCTTTGCTGCCGGCGCTGTGATTGGCCAAGCATGCGGGGTCACAGTGCATGCTTGGCCAATCACAGCGCCGGCAATGCACTGCGATGGCGCAGTGCATTGTGGGCCGTTCGTGTCACACGAATTTGGCGCGAACGGCCCACAAAGTTCTGGTTTCGGCGAACAGCCGATGTTTGAGTCGAACATGCGTTCGACTCGAACACCGAGCTCATCCCTACTTGTGGCCCTAAAATCCACTATCTGCTCACACTAAAAGACATTCCAAACGCCCACCACTGCCGTGAATTGTATCCGGTCCATGGCAACGAGAGGAAGTTAATGACGTTGAATGATTCTATTTAATGGGGTTATACATAAAGAGGTATCAGGAAAAATGCTAAGCATAGAAAAACACAGCTCATGTTGTGACCCAGCAGTATCAAGCATGGGGAATGGGTGCTGGCCACCCAAACAATGTTAACTAAGGAAAAGCGATACTAGTGGTGGGTGAATGTACGGCACACCCCAAATGGTTATGGAAAGGAAAATTTACCCCGGGGGGCTTTGTATTGCAACAAGAAGTAATGCAATAGTGCATGTGTCAGAAATGTAATGTTTAACTCTTTTAACAGGGAGAGCATTCGTGGAGTACAAAAAACAAGAACTCCTAATGGATAAAGTAGAGCAAATACATCACAATAAATATAATACAGCCGTGAAGGTACATATACAATGACATGACAAAAAAATGACATCAATATCCTATAATAAATTAAACGCCGATGCGTTTCGACCTTGTCAGGAAGGTCATCTTCAGTGGGAACAGAAGAGATGCTCTGAAATGAAAACATTGTGTAGGTGATATTGTTATGGAAAACAAGAGCCCTATCAAAAACGGAAATATCTACAATATATAATCTTTGTATTACTAAGTATAATTACCAAAAAAGGGCTGGAGGAAGAAACCTCCCCCTGTGTAGAGTTTAAAAACCAAACATCGGACCCCGTGGCTGTGGCCGGCACCCCAGACAGCCCACGTAGACATGGGGGGGCCAGTGTGGAAAGCAGCCCGGCTGCGGGTGAACGAACAGACTCCAGGCTTACGGGAGGTCGCACTGGTGCCCCACACGTACCAAGGCAAGGGGGAGGGGAGAGAGAAGCCTGGAGAGCAGGGGCAAAGGCCAAGAGCATGAAGCCAAACCAGGCGCCCATTGCTGTAAAGATATGATGGTCGAAAAAAATATTAAAGTAATTATTCGTATATTCATGACTTCATGATGTGGGGAGGTGTGCAGTGTGTGGTGTGATGGCAAAATGTGGAAAAAGGTATGAATGGATAATGTGTGTATGAGTGGTACAAACACTTCAGGTAAATTTTCTGCTTTAATTGTTACTTATTTTTTACTTTCATCTTTCTTAATATTTATATATATATATATATATATTTTTTTTTATTATTTTTGCATGTTTAACATTTCACTCACATTTCACACATGACACATCCTTTCATTTAATATCACACATGGAGTTTCTCCTGTTTTTTTCACATACACTTTTCTTTCATCATACACTCCTCATCATATTCTTACCTCATACACACCTTTTCAATACACATATAATAGATGGCCCCATGGGAATTTAACTCAAAACCCATGCAGCCATCAAAACGAACAGACCTTGAATGGTTTCCGGTTTAAGTAAGTAAATGCCCTACCCTATATATGGCCACTTACCGGAGCTCTGTTTCTCATTAGACTATAACAATATGCACCTTCTCATTTTCCCTGGATCCTAATGCCCCATACACACGATCATTTTTAATGTCATTTTTAAAACTGACGTTTTTCTCGTCATTTTTTTTCTTGTTTCCTCTCAAGCCTGTCTTGCGTACACACCATCATTTTAAAAAATGTTCAAGAAAAGCGCAGTGACGTACACCACGTACGACGGCACTATAAAGGGGAAGTTCCGTTCGAATGGCGCCACCCTTCATGTTAGTAAAGTTTGTTGAGAGACGATTCGCTCTTTTCAGTCTAGTGCTTTTCAGTCCGTTACAGCATGACGAATGTGCTATCTCCATTACGAACGCTAGTTTTACCAGAACGAGCGCTCCCGTCTCATACTTGATTCTGAGCATGCGCATTTTTTTTCACGTCGTTAAAGCATACACACTATCGTTTTTCACGTCGTTAAAAAAAACGACATGAAAAACGACGTGAAAAAAGAGAGCATGTTCGAAATTTTTAATGCCCGTTTTTCACGTCGTTAAAAATGCTCTGGAGCATACACACGATCATTTTTAATGGCCATTTTTTTTAATGGCATTTTTAACGGCATGAAAAATGATCGTGTGTATGGAGCATTAGGGTACTAGGCAATTTCTAATGTGCTTTGGAATCCCCTATGGGTCTTCTTTAGCAAACCTGTTACCATCTTCTCTCATGAACTAAGAAACCACCTCTCAATATATCAATACACTTCAGGTAAATTTACTGCTTTAATTGTTACTTATTTTTTATTTGTTTTTTCTTTTCATCTTTCTTAATATTTATATATTTATTTTTATTTATTTTTTTATTATTTTTGCACGTTTAACATTTCACTCACATCTCACACATGACACATCCTTTCATTTAATATCACACATGGAGTTTCTCCTGTTTTTTTCACATACACTTTTCTTTCATCATACACTCCTCATCATATTCTTACCTCATACACACCTTTTCAATATTCTCTGTGTTTTTCACTACACCTTCTGTTTTTGTACCACTCACACACACATTATCCATTCATACCTTTTTCCACATTTTGCCATCACACTGCACACCTCACCACATCATGAAGTCATGAATATACGAATACTTATTTTAATATATTTTTCGACCATAATATCTTTACAGCAATGGGCGCCTGGTTTAGCTTCATGCTCCTGGCCTTTGCCCCTGCTCCCCCAGCCTCTCTCTCTCGCCCCCCCTCGCCTTGGTATGTGTGGTGCACCAGTGCGACCTCCCGTAAGCCTGGAGTCTGTTCGTTCACCCACAGCTGGGCTGCTTTCCACACTGGCCCCCCCCCCGTCTACGTGGGCCGTCTGGGGTGCCGGCCGCAGCCATGGGGTCCGATGTTTGGTTTTAAAACCCTACACAGGGGGAGGTTTCTTCCTCCAGCCGTTTTTTGGTAATTGTACTTAGTAATACAAAGATTATATATTGTAGCTGTTCCGTGGTTGATAGGGCTCTTGTTTTCCATAAAAATATCACCTACACAATGTTTTCATTTCAGAGCATCTCTTCTGTTCCCCCTGAAGATGACCTTCATGACAAGGTCGAAACGCGTCGGAGTTTAATTTATTATAGGATATTGATGTAATTTTTATGTCATGTCATTGTTAATGTACCTTCACGGCTGTATTATATTTATTGTGATGTATTTTCTCAACTTTATCCATTAGGAGTTCTTGTTTTTTGTACTCCACGAATGCTCTCCATGTGGTAAATCTTTTTAAATAAACATTACGTTTCTGACACATGCACTATTGCATTACTTCTTGCTGCAATACAAAGCCCCCCGGGGAAAATTTTCCTTTCCATCCTCCTGTTCTTTGGGCCTATCACTGATTTGGTCTGAAGATGTAATCTGTAACTTGCCCTAATCCTTCCATATACCCTGTTGGGCATCGCACCCATTATACATATCTAAACTCAGAATTCACTTGAACTCCAACGCCATTCTGCAACCCCTCTATTATCAATCGAGTTCAACACTTTGACTTGCTGTACCCAGCAGCGAACACCTCTACACACCACTCGACTGCAAAAAACATGTATGCACTATTTGGGCACCAACTGCCCACCTTGCTTCAATTCCCGTTGCTGCAGCTAATCGAAAAATTTGTCTGAACTTTTAGATAACCGCGATAGGATTACTAACTCTGTTGTTCCTTCTCAGTTACACAGCTTTTTTCAGGAACTCTATAACTCAGAATAATCTCTGTCGCCACCCCTTACTCTCTGCCCTCTCTCAACCCAACCCCACCCATGGGCAGTTCTTGATCTACCTAAATTGTTGTCGTTAATGCCTCTCAGGCCAGTTATTGCTAAAAGCATTCAAAGTTATAGACCCTAGATCTGTTCAGTGGTTAGCAGGTTATATGCTATATACCTTTCTGGTAACTCATCACATCAGCTTTGTCCCTCATTTGGATGATCAGTGTGCCCCCAACTTGCCCCCCTCGTTTGCCCACCCTTAATATTTGGACAAGCGACAGTGGCTACACTACCCCAGATAGGGAACTTTCTCCCTTTCCACAGGCTCCTTTTGACCTTGTCTATTGTTTTTTTTAAATATTACAGTATTTTGACTTTTGCTTTCTGCTTTTCCCCTGTTCTAGACCGCTTTTTCTCCTCCTTCTCAACTTCCAAGTCCACACAGGATGACCTGCCTGACCAGTGCTTCGTGTTCACTGGTAAGTTTTACCACCATACACAGCTACCATGGCCACCGCTGTATCCTGGGGAATATGAAAAAGTGTAGCGCTTATTTTTGTAAAAAAGTCAGTTACCAACCCATATCAAATGTTGCAAACATGCATATATATGAAATGTGATCCGTGAAAAAAAAAAAATATATATGTGTAACAAATAAATCAGAACAAAGCAGTCCTCTATTGTGACCACACACAAATAACAGTCCCAAAGTTGTAGAAAAAACTGCAAGGTTGAAATGAAAAGTCCCACATGGATATGACCCTCTCTGTGAAAGGATAGAGACACCACCACCGATGTAAGGAGGAGCCTTACCAGATGGTGTTGACTTGGTGAGGTATATACCACCCAAATCAAAACAGGCTTATATAATCAGTCAGCAAGATGTATCCAGCTGGTCCTGAATCTGCATATCAGTCAGGACCGCAAATTCCCGTAAACACCAGGAAGTGTAAATACATGTAGTCTTGTTGGAGCCAGAGATACGGTAACCACATAACATGCATAATGGGAAAAAAACTCACATAGTGTGATACCGTACAAGGTGGTATTTATTAAAAAAGATTAAAAAATGAACACTCACATTTGGAAGAACATCATAGGCATATCACAAAGTGCAAGAGCAATGTGTGTGAATGGGTCCACCCGACACATTTCAACTAAACAGTCATCAACGCTGTTTCCTGGCCTAGGCCAACAAGGCCCAGGCCTAGGGCAGCACTTTTCAGGGGGACGACACAGAAAGAGTCTCCGCCGTTGGTGTAGCACCAGTTTGATGGGGCGGACTGGGCTGAGAGGCAAATTAGTCTAGCGCCCCCATAAAGTGGCCACACTGCTTCCAGTATGCGGGCAGCTGGCATTCCGCAACTGTGCGGGGGGGTGTCGGCGCTGCTTCTAATTTTGACTGTCCTATCATCCTGGACCATAAACCTTCCTCACTGTGCTATATGTTTTCTGCTGCACCATTGGCATGGTTATATCTTCTTAGTCCTCTCCATGAAATTATCAGAAATTTGCACTTAAAGTAGATCTATAGGCAACACTTTTTTATTTAATTTTGGATAGAGTAAGGGAGGGTTGTAGCCCCTGTCAGTTTATTTTTTACCATCCTTGTCCCATTGCAGAGATTTCCCTTCACTTCCTGCCCCATAGCTATCCCCTACTTGGGAATTCACCTTTCAGCTGAATTCTCACAGCTTTTCTCAGTTAACCACCCAGCAATCCTGAAAAAGGTATCAAACTTAATGACGCAATGGTCCTCCCTTCCCCTTTCCTGGCTAGGTAAAATCAACATAGTCAAAATGACTATCTTACCCAAGCTGCTATACCTATTCAGAGTCCTACTTGTCCCAGTCCCAGCATATTATCTATGGCTCCTGCAGAAAAGAGCAGTGATTATTGTCTGGGGCACGTTAAAACCCAGGGTACCAAAAAACATGCTTTACCTCCCTAAACTTCGCGGTGGCCTCGGCTTCCCTAATTTTGTGACATACTATAAAGCGGGGCACATGGCCAGCCTTCCCAAATATCATACCACTCATGAGATTCCCTTATAGGAATCAATTGAGTCGTTCAACTGCGACCCCTTATGGGTCTCTAACCTATTATGGCTACGCCCAACTGACCAATCTAACCTAAGTAATCCCTTCACCAGGCTCTTTATCTCTCTTTGGGATAGACTCAAATTGCACTACAACCTGCAATCACCCCACAACCCCCTCCTTTCCTTCCTCAAAAACCCAGCATTTTATCTGGTTTGGGAGTCTCCGGCAGCGTTCAATAGGTGGGCAACACTAGGACTGTTACGACTACATAACAGTCACTTCTTCCACATTTCTCCCCTTCTCAACCCTAAGTGAATCCTCCAACTTACCCCCATCAGAAATATTCTGATATCTCCAAATTAAAAACTTTTACACACTGAACATCAATACAGAAACCCTCCTCAACCAACTTTCTAACTTTGAATCTAAATGTAAACATGATCCACACGCCAGAGGGCTCATCTCATCCCTTTACTCTCGACTCTTAGTCAAACCTGACTCAGCTAAACCTCAATACACATGCAAATGGGAGGAGGACTTTGGACTCACCCTTGACATTGCAGACTGGTCTGCGATTTGGTCAGCAACTAAATCATCCTCACCCAATATACTGGCAGTAGGGATGAGCCAAACACCTCCCGGTTCGGTTCGCAGCAGAACATGCGAACATGCAAAAAGTTTGTTCGAACACGCAAACACCGTTAAAGTCTAATGGACACGAATGTGACAAACCAAAAGTGCTAATTTAAAAGGCTAATATGCAAGTTATTGCCATAAAATAGTGTTTAGGGACCCGGCTCCTGCCCCAGGGGACATGTATCAATGCAAAAAAAAAGTTTTAAAAACAGCCGTTTTTTCGGGAGCAGTGATTTTAATAATGCTTATAGTAAAACAATAAAAATTAAATATTCCTTTGAATTTCGTGCCTGGGGGGTGCCTATAGTATACCTATAAAGAGGCGAATTTTTCCCGTGTTTAGAACAGTCCCGCAGTAAAATTACATTTCTAAAGGAAAAAAAGTATGAATAGTAAGGGGAACCACGCATCCAAATAAAAAAAAAAAGGTGTGGGTGTCCCCCAGGCCCTATATTCTCTGAACAGCTGTATATATACTATACGGCCTGCCCTATATACTCTGCAGAAAATTGGGCCTTAGGTGTTGGTAGTACCAGAACACTGTAACCCCTCACAGATACTCTTGTAGAGCGCAGGAATGGGCCCTGCTGTGAAATATTAGATCAAAAATTGTAATTGCATGCCCCTGTTAAACAGGGGCAGAAAAATTGGGCCTTTGGTGGTGGTGCCACAACACTGTAAACCCTCACAGTTACTCTTAGTGGGTGCAGGAACGGGCCCTGCTGTGAAATATTAAATCACAAATTGTAATTATATGTCCCTGTTAAACAGGGGCAGAAAAATTGGGCCTTTGGTGGTGGTGGTGCCACAACACTGTAAACCTTCACAGTTACTCTTGATGGGCACAGGAACGGGCCCTGCTGTGAAATATTAGATCACAAATTGTAATTATATGCCCCTGTTAAATAGGGCAGAAAAATTGGGCCTTTGGTGGTGGTAGTGGTGGTGCCACAACACTGTAAACCCTCAGAGTTACTCTTGATGGGCGCAGGAACGGGCCTGTTGTGAAATATTAGATCAAAAATTGTAATTACATGCCCCTGATTAACAGGGACAGAAATAGTGGGCCTTTGGTGGTGGTGGTGGTGATGGTGCCACAACACTGTAACCCCTCACAGATACTCTTGTTGAGCGCAGGAACTGTCCCTGCTGTGAAATATTAGATCAGATATTGTAATTACATGCCCTGTTAAACAGGGCAGAAAAACTGGGCCTTTGGTGGTGGTGGTGCCACAACACTATAACCCCTCACAGTTACTCTTGATGGGTGCAGGAATGGGCCCTGCTGTGAAATTTTAGATCAAAATTTTTAAATACGTGCCCCTGTTAAACAGGGACAGAAAAAGTGGGCCTTTGGTGGTGGTGGTGGTGGTGATGATGGCGCCACAACACTGTAACCCCTCACAGATACTCTTGTTGAATGCAGGAACGGGCCCTTCTGTGAAATATTAGATCAAACATTTTAATTACATCCCCCTGTTAAACAAGAGCAGAAAAATTGGGCCTTTGGTGGGTGGTGGTGCCACAACACTGTAACCCCTCACAGATACTCTTGTTGAGCGCAGGAACGGGCCCTGCTGTGAAATATTAGATCAAAAATTGTAATTACATGCCCCTGTTAAACAGGGGCAGAAAAATTGAGCCTTAGGCAGTGGTGGTGCCCTAAACCAAAAATATTCTTAGAAGCTAGAATCATCAAGATTGAGGAGGAATAGGATAGTCAATCAGCATAATAGGATAGTCACTCAGCGTAGACAGTCTTTAAGGGATCCTACATCCATAGAAAATTAAAATCGGTTACATCAGCATCAGGTGCTTGGTAGCTGCTGATCCAAGACTGATTCATTTTTAAGAATGTGAGCCTATCAACGGACAGGCGCACTCTGTGATCCGTTACAAATCCTCCAGCAGCACTGAAGTACTTGGGACACCTATTGCTATACCTTCATTCCTCTCAGTGCAGGTTTCTGAGAGGACTGGAGGTATAGTGGGGTTGGAGATCCCAGATGAGGAGCTTGTTCTTTGATGTGGGTCTTTCAAGTGCTGTTGCCAATGGACTGCATGGGAGGTCGACATATGTCTGGTCAAGCAAGTGGTGCCCAAGTGGCTGCTGTTTTGGCCACGCTTGATCCGCTTAAGGCATAGGTTGCAAACAGCAACGGTGCGATCTGCTGCACACGTGTCAAAAAATGCCCACACCAAAGAACTTTATAAAATCAGCGGGGAGTCAGCAGTGCCCTGCACCTGCAGAGCTCTGCGGTGTGATGCAATAGGGTGGATGCCCTTCAGCTGACCCCTGGAGGGCATCCTGCCTCATTGTAGATGTGCCTCCTCCTCCTCTCTTCTATCAGGCACCCAAGTAGAGTCAGTGACCTCATCATCCCCTCCCTGCTTGTCACTGGAGCAAACTTGGCAGTATGCTGCAGCTGGGGGAACATGACTGCCAGTTTCTTGTCCTTCTTGGGCACCCCCTCTCTCTAGGCTCATGTTACTCCTTTCCTCAAACCTGGGTACCAACATCGGAGCCTTCAAATCTCTGCGCATCCTCCAGCAGCATGTACCCGACACTGTGGTTGAATAGTTCGGGGGACTCATCCGTGCATGATGGTAGGGCTAGGGAAGGAGTGACTGTGGACAAGGAGCCGGTGGAATAGGCTGCTTTGGCAGCTGCATTGGAAGGCAAACTACTCTGAGCCTGGGTGACAGAGGATGAGGAGGATGAGGACGGCTTTGTTATCCTCTCCACCAACTCTTCTGCATGTTGTGGCTCAATAACACAGCCAGCAGCAGAAAAAGAGGATAAGCGTGCCCCACGACCACGTGCAGAGGATGCACCATGTCCATGACCATCACTGTTGACTGTAGACACAGAGCCTGCTTGCCCTCTTTTAGTGGCCTGTGCCTCTCCTTGGTGGCCTTCCGGACATGATGTACATTTTGTTTTGCAACACCACACTACACTGTATTAGATTCTGTGTACACCACCATAAAAGTAGTAGCAAGTGCACTATGGCTGCACTGTATTGTGTACTGGGTACACCACCAGAAAAGTAGTAGTAGCAACTGCACTACGGCTGCACTGTATTGTGTACTGTGTACACCACCAGAAGCAGGGCTGATCCTAGACGGGGTGCGAGGGGTGCAGTTCACCCAGGCGCCACAGAGGTGGGGGCGCTAGAGCGCCAGAGTGCTCGCCTCCCTCCTCTCCTTGTTGGTGTCCGAGGCGAGGCTGCTCTCTCCGCCAGTCACCGCCGCTGTATTTCCTGCCCTAGTTTGCCCCCTCCATCCTCCTGTCAGAACAGATCGAGCGGCTGTCTCTGTTCGGAGAGAGACCGTGCTGTGACGTCGTTGGGGGGTGGGGCGGTCCGTTCCGTGCAGTGCCCGTCATTTGTGCTTCTCCTCTGTTATGATCTTCACCCGGGCGGCTGCACACTGTCCTCTCCTCTCCAGCTGGCGCCCGGGTGGGGTTTGTCCCGAGGGGGGGGTCTAACTGTATTAATGGAGGGGGTGGTCTGTTCTAATGGAGGGGGGTCTGTACTAATGGTGGGGGGTGGTTTGTGGTGGGTCTGTACTAATGAAATGGGGGTCTGTTCTAATGGATGGGGGTGGTTTGGGGGGTGGTCTGTACTAATGGAGAGGGGTGGTGGTTTGTGGGGGGTCTGTACTAATGGAGGGGGATGATTTGTGGGGGGTCTGTACTAATGGGGGGTGGTTTGTGGGGGGGTCTTTACTAATGGAGGGGGGTGGTTTATGGGGGGTCTGTACTAATGGAGAGGGGTGGTGGTTTGTGGGGGGTCTGCACTAATGGAGGGGGGTGGTGGTTTGTGGGGGGGTCTGTACTAATGGAGGGGGGTGGTTTGTCGGGGGGTCTGTACTAATGGAGAGGGGTGGTGGTTTGTGGGGGGGTCTGTACTAATGGAGAGGGGGTGGTTTGTCGGGGGGTCTGTACTAATGGAGAGGGGTGGTGGTTTGTGGGGGGTCTGTACTAATGGAGGGGGATGGTTTGTGGGGGTGTCTGTACTAATGGGGAGGGGTGGTGGTTTGTGGGGGGGTCTGTACTAATAGAGGGGGGTGGTTTGTTGGGGGGTCTGTACTAATGGAGAGGGGTGGTGGTTTGTGGGGGGTCTGTACTAATGGAGGGGGATGGTTTGTGGGGGGTCAGTACTAATGGGGGTGGTTTGTGGGGGGTCTGTACTAATGGAGGGGGTGGTTTATGGGGGGTCTGTACTAATGGATGGGGATGGTTTGTGGGGGGGTCTGTACTAATGGGGGGTGGTTTGTGGGGGGGTCTGTACTAATGGAGGGGGGGTGGTTTGTCGGGGGGGTCTGTACAAATTGAGTGGGGTGGTTTGTGGGGGGGTCTGTACTAATGAAGGGGGTGGTTTGTGGGGGGGTCTGTACTAATGGATGGGGGTGGTTTGTGGGGGGGTCTGTGCTAATGGAGGTGGGGTGGTTTGTCGGGGGGTCTGTACAAATGGAGGGGGGTGGTTTGTCCGGGGGTTTGTACTAATGGAAGGGGGGTATCTACTAATGGAGGGGGGGTGGTTTTCCTGAGGAGGGTCTGTACTAATGGAGGGAGGTGGTTTGTCCTGAGGGGGTCTGTACTAATTGAGGGGGGTGGTTTGTCCTGGGGGGTCTGTACTAATGGAGGGAGGGTGGTTTGTCCTGGGGGGTATATACTAATGGAGGGGGGGTGGTTTGTGGTGAAAGGAGTCTGTACTAATTGAGGGGAATGGAGGGGGGGGTTTGTCCTGAGGGGGGTCTGTACTAATGGGGGGGGGTGGTTTGTCCTGAGGAGGGTCTGTACTAATTGAGGGGGGTGGTTTGTCCTGGGGGTCTGTACTAATGGAGGGGGGTGTTTTGTCCTGGGGGTCTGTACTAATGGAGGGGGGTGTTTTGTCCTGGGGGTCTGTACTAATGGAGGGGGGTGTTTGTCCTGGGGGTCTGTACTAATGGAGGGGGGTCTGTACTGAGGGAGGGGTTTATACTTAGTGGGGAGTCTGCACTGACGGAGGGGGGTCTATACTTAGTGGAGGGGGGTCTGTACTGAGGGGCGACTATAGTTGGTGGAGGGGGGTGACATCAACCCTAGTAATGCCACTGCAGCCATGGGCTCTTCTTTCCCCCCTCCCTCCCCCTGTAGCTGGCCAGCTAAGACCTGTACTAGGTTGCTAATGTGGCTTACATGCACATATATAGCTAGACCTGCTAATAATGTTAATACAGTGCATATGCTCATTTGTGAGAGATAAAAGCAGAGTTATTTACTGTGGATTTATATATGGATGTCATATAACAGTTGTATATTGTGTTCACAGAAGCAAAAGAAAAAATATGCCTTTAAGATTATTATATACAAAAGGTAAGCTTAATGACAGCAGAATTGCAACCAGAAAGCATAGAGTTAAGCTTTTGTGACTCATCAGAAGTTTTAGCTAATCACAACCAATCTCACTGAGCAAGAGTCTTTTGGCCAATCACAGCCAGCATTACACCCATGTTCTGTCTAGGAAATCTCCTAGCACGTTGTTAGAACTCATTACACCAGAAAGAGTGAAGATGAACAGTTCATGATCCATCAGAGTCCAGTTTTATGGAAGCAAGTGGCCAAAATAGGTATTTAATACAGTCATATATGTTCCTATTGTTAATAATGTGATTAGAACTGTATACTGAAACTAGTTATGTGTTCACTTGTAGTTCCACCAAACCAAGTTTCAAAACAGGTTTCAAACAAACCAGCAAACAAGCCAAGTTGCAAACAATCAAACCAGGTTACAAAACAGGTTTCAAACCAACAAACAAACAGCAATATAGAGCAAAGTCCCAGAGAGATCATAAAGTGTCTAAAGTATTTAAAGTGAAAGTACAGATACTGAAGAGAGAAATATATCTACCATTTTATGTAGAATTACAAGATTGAACAGTTGAACCGCCATTTGTTATACTTTATTCAACACGTGTTTGTACATGGACTTTCTGCTGCTAAATTGTCAGTGTTGTATATGAAGAAAAGCTGAAGTGAATAAAGAAGTTATCTAAAAGGTTTGGTGTGCTCTTTAAGCCTACTGCTTCCATAGAACAGCGCTAGAGGAATTATAAAGTAACAGATAGTCTTGTTTGGACTAAAAGATCAGAGAAATCAAATTCTTCTAATGCCACAGCGCATAAAGGCACTTCATAGTGCTGCGCCTGCCACAGTGGAACTATTAGCCCATTGAGGGTGAAGCGATTGTGCGCCTCAACTTGCACAGTAAAGAGCGCATTTGAGCAGCGGAGCTACCATAGAGGCCATAGAACGTGTGTTTTAGTCAAACTGAAGCCGACTCTTAAAGTGGCAGAACGGCAAAGGCAAAATAGTCACAGAGAGAGCGCCAACCCTCCTGCGAGAGAGAAAAAGACGCATGGTGGAAGGCCAAAGTCCAGAGTTAGGGTGCCTGCACCGCTACCCACAAAGAGGCCACGTACTGCAGCCAGCTATTTCCCCGCCACTAGGCCCAAAGCCTGCAGCACAAAGCATCACAAGTCAGCGCAGAGCATCGCAAGACAGCACAGAGCATCGCACGTCAGCGCAAAGCATCGCACGTCAGCGAAAAGCATCGCAAGTCAGCGCAGAGCATCGCAAGTCAGCGCAGAGCATCGCAAGACAGCACAGAGCATCGCACGTCAGCGCAACGCATCGCACATCAGCGAAAAGCATCGCAAGTCAGCGCAGAGCATCGCAAGACAGCACAAAGCATCGCACGTCAGCGCAAAGCATCTCACGTCAGCGCAAAGCATCGCACGTCAGCGCAGAGCATCGCAAGACAGCACAGAGCATCGCACGTCAGCGCAAAGCATCGCAAGTCAGAGTAGAGCATCAGATCAAAAAAGACAAGTCTCCTTTAAGACTATTTGTTCCAGCAACCTACAGATCACAGTATCCTGCTCTTCAGAATAAGGTCAGAACTTTCCTTTATTACTATCATTGCACATAGGCTTGACAAGAAAGAGACATTTTCGTGTTCAGGAGTAAAAGGACTGTAAGTAAAGAACAAGGGACAGTTGTAGTACACGAACTCTAAAGTATTTTAAAGTGAAAGTCATTTTTACTGCCTGCACCTATTGCTATTGCATTTAAAGTGAAAGTAATTTTTACTGCCTGCACCTATTGCTATTGCATTTAAAGTGAAAGTCTTCTTAATATTCGTATTAATTGTTATAGCACTTAAAGTAAAATGTCTAAGCCTAGTATTTCTATGCCACTGTTTGAAGATACAAAGATAGATAAGATAGAAGGTGAAGAGCAAGTGAACCTGTCTGAGGTAGAAGAGTCTGATGCAGCATTAGTCTTGCCCCAAACAGATGAACTAAGACGTTCAGAACGTATCAGAAAACCGACCCAAAGATGCTGGAAAATTTGGAGCAAGAAGCAATATTGAAAGGAAAAAAGTTCACCAGAATGTATGATAAGTGGAAATCCTACATTAAAGATGTTCGTAGAAAGCTAAAGCAAGAAAGTATAAAAGGAAACTTGAGTGATATGATAGAGACGGTAGAAGAATCTGATTCAGAGCTTATGGCAGCATATGTCAACCTGCGGTCATCTACGACACCTCCCCAGGATATTGTAAGGAACATGGACACATGTACTGCAGTCACTAAAGGTTTAGTAAAGCTCATGAGAGAACTATCATCTGAAGCTAACTATGATGAAGTTAAGGCAAGAAAGAGAATG
Organism: Rana muscosa; assembly: GCA_029206835.1. Lineage (NCBI taxonomy): Eukaryota > Metazoa > Chordata > Amphibia > Anura > Ranidae > Rana > Rana muscosa. The sequence goes on along the minus strand of CM055116.1, from coordinate 623,665,798 downwards.
AATGAGCTTTTTATGAGAGACTATGCTAGGTCCTTAGGAGGAACCACAATCACAAGTAGGACTTCTTCCACTAGCAGAAGTGCCAGTAACATATCAGAGTCCTCAAGTACTTTAATAGCCAAAAGAAAGGAACTTGTCGAACAACTTGCTGTCAAGAGAGCAGAAATTGAGATGGAATCTGCAATCGAGGCGCAGCGTCTACGAGTAGCAGAAATGGAAAGGCTGAAGGAAGTCAAGATTATAGAAGCCAGACTAAGAGTACACGAAAACGACATGAATAGTAATCATAAGTCCAAATCTGTACTAAGTGAAGATGCAGACTCCTACTTCCTTTCATACGCCCAGGAGAATGGAAGGAAATCTCCATTATGTAATGAAGAAAAAAGTCATTGCCCTTCCATCCCTGCTCAGAAAGACAAAGAGAGAGACTCACCCAATTCAGAACTAAGTGAGAAAATAAAACAGGATAATTCTGTTCATAGATGTCACTGCAATGATCAGGAGAATGTTGCGACTACAGTCCCAGCAAGACGACAAAGAACAGTCCCAGCAAGACTTCCCGTTCCAGAACCTACTGTATTTTCAGGAGACATACTGAAGTTCATAGAGTGGAAGGCAAGTTTTGAAATGATTATTGAGCATCATTGCTCCAGGCCAGTTGACAAAATATTCTACCTTCAGAAATATGTTGGTGGAGAAGCGAAGAAAGCTCTTGAATAGGAATGAGCTCGGTGTTCGAGTCGAACATAAGTTTGACTCGAACATCGGCTGTTCGACCGTTCGGTGAACATCGAACGATTTGGGCCGTTCGCGCCTAATTCGAGTGACGCGAACGGCCCACAATACACTGCGCCATCGCAGTGCAATCCCGGCGCTGTGATTGGCCAAGCATGCACTGTGACCCCGCATGCTTGGCCAATCACAGCGCCGGCAGCTAGGAGAGCCATAATTGGCCACAGGCAGGTTGCCTGTGGCCAATTATAGCTCAGGGGGTTTAGCACACGCCCCACACTATAAAAGCCCGCCAGCGCGGCGGCCTTGTGTAGTGTGTTCCTGCGCAGGGAAAGAGAAGGATTGGCAGGGACAGTGTGATATTCTTTGTGCTATTCTTGTGTGCAGGGAGAGAGAAGGATAGGCAGGGAGAGTGTCAGTGTCATATTCTTTGCTAAACCTTGTGTGCAGGGAGAGAGAAGGATAGGCAGGGGACAGTGTCAGTGTCACATTCTTTGCTAAACCTTGTGTACAGGGAGAGAGAAGGATAGGCAGGGAGAGTGTCAGTGTCATATTCTTTGATAAACCTTGTGTGCAGGGAGAGAGAAGGATAGGCAGGGAACAGTGTCAGTGTCATATTCTTTGCTAAACTTTGTGTGCAGGGAGAGAGAAGGATAGGCAGGGAGAGTGTCAGTGTCATATTCTTTGATAAACCTTGTGTGCAGGGAGAGAGAAGGATAGGCAGGGGACAGTGTCAGTGTCATTGTTGCTAAGCCTCCTGCACATTATACACCTGAAGTTAGCCCGTATTGCTGTGTTTTCCTGGTGTGTTACACCAACAGGCATTTGCAGCACTTACAGCGGGCGGAGTGTGCCTCCTGCACATTATACACCTGAAGTTAGCCCGTATTGCTGTGTTTTCCTGGTGTGTTACACCAACAGGCATTTGCAGCACTTACAGCGGGCGGAGTGTGCCTCCTGCACATTATACACCTGAAGTTAGCCTGTATTGCTGTGTTTTCCTGGTGTGTTACACCAACAGGCATTTGCAGCACTTACAGCGGGCGGGGTGTGCCTCCTAAACATATTACACCTGAAGTTAGCCCGTATTGCTGTGTTTTCCTGGTGTGTTACACCAACAGGCATTTGCAGCACTTACAGCGGGCGGAGTGTGCCTCCTGCACATTATACACCTGAAGTTAGCCCGTATTGCTGTGTTTTCCTGGTGTGTTACACCAACAGGCATTTGCAGCACTTACAGTGGGCGTAGTGTGATTCCTGCAAAATATACTCCTGAAGCTAAGCCTTATTGCTGGTTTTCCCATCTCCCTGCAGGCTATTAGAATGTCTGGAAGGCAAACAAGGAGAGGCAGACAGTCAGGAGCCAATAAAAGAGGGCAAGCAGGCTCTGTGTCTAGAGACAACAGTGCTGGTCGTGGACGCGGTGCATCGCCATCAGCACGTGGCCATGGGACACGCTTGTCCTTCTCTTCGGCAGCTGGACGTGTTGAGCCGCATCATGCCGAAGACTTGGTAGAGTGGATGACCAAGCCCTCCTCATCCTCCTCATCCTCTCTCACCCAGGCTCAGGGTACTGGCAAAGCAGCTGCCAAAGCGTCCTCTTCCCTGGTATCAATGTCATCATCAGTCACTCCTTCCCTAGACCAACCATGTCCTCCTGAGGAGTCCCCCGAACTGTTTGAGCACAGTGTTGGGTACATGCTCCAGGAGGATGCCCAGCGTTTCGAAGGGTCTGATGATGGTACCCAGCTAGAGGAAGGCAGTAGCGTGAGAGCAGAGAGAGGGGATGCTCAAGAAGGACACCAATCTGGCAGTCATGTTCCAGCAGCTGCAGCATACTGCCAGATTGGCTCCAGTGATGAGGAGGGAGGGGATGATGAGGTCACTGACTCCACGTGGGTGTCTAATAGGAGAGAGGAGGAGGAGGAGGAGGATGAGGAGGAGGCACATCTCCAATGAGGCAGGATGCCCTCGGGGGGCCAGCGTAAGGGCAGCACACCGACGGAATCACACCGCAGAGCTCCGCCTGTGCAGGGCGCTGTCTCTGCCCGTTATTCAAAAAGTTCTTTGGTGTGGGCCTTTTTTGAGTCGAGTGCATCATATCGTACAGCTGCTGTTTGCAACATATGTCTCAAGCGTATATTGCGTGGCCAAAACATCACCCAGTTGGGCACCACATGCTTGACCAGACATATGTTGACCTGCCATGCAGCTCGTTGGCAAGCCTACCTTAAAGACTGACACCAAAGAACAAAGCGGACCTCTCCTTGCACCGCATCAGCAGGGATCTCCAACCCCACTATACCTTCAGTCCTCTCTGAAACCTGCACTGAGAGGAATGAAGGTGTAGAATTAGGTGTGTCACAGCCAAGTACTTGCGGGCACTCTGCTAGCAGTACACCGACGTCCGATTCTAGCAGGCAAATTTCCCTGCCCCAGCTGCTGGACCTTCGAAAGAAGTTCACTCCCAGCCATCCACATGCCCAGCGGTTGAATGCTAGCTTGGCTAAATTGCTAGTGCTTCAACTGCTGCCTTTTCAGTTGGTAGACTCGGCCCCCTTCCGTGAGTTTGTGCAATGTGCGGTTCCCTTAGTGGCAGGTTCCCAAACGCCACTTTTTCTCACGGAAGGCGATTCCGGCTCTCTACCGGCATGTGGAAGGCAATGTCTTGGCCTCGCTGGACAGGGCGGTCAGCGGTAAGGTGCATATTACCGCTGACTCATGGTCCAGCAGGCATGGACAGGGACGTTACCTTTCTTTCACGGCCCATTGGGTCACTCTTTTGTCAGCTGGGAAGGATGCAGGACAAGGTGCAGTAGTGTTGGAGGTTGTTCTGCCGCCACGCCTCCAAAATGCTACTACTGGTTGTGACACACCTCTGTCCTCCACCTCCTCCTCTTCTTCTTCCTCCATGGCCTCTTCCTGTGCTTTGTCCTCGGAACCAGCGGTGCTCCGTAGGTGTTCAAGGGGCTACGCAAGTACGCAGGCAAAAAGATGCCATGCCGTGCTTGCGCTGGTGTGTTTGGGGGACAGGAGCCACACTGGGGCAGAGGTTCTGTCTGCTCTGCAGGGGCAGGCCGAGAGGTGGTTGACGCCATGCCAGCTTAAGCCAGGAATGGTGGTTTGCGACAATGGCACCAACCTCCTCTCCGCCCTCCGACAGGGACAACTGACCCATGTGCCCTGTGTGGCTCACGTCCTTAACCTGGTGGTGCAGCGGTTCTTGGGCAGGTACCTGGGCTTACAGGATGTCCTGAGGCAGGCCAGGAAAGTCTGTGTGCATTTCTGCAGATCTTATAATGCCAGTGCTCGCCTGGCTGAGCTGCAAAAGGAGTTGAACCTGCCCAAGAACAGCCTTATATGTGACATGCCCACCAGGTGGAACTCAACGTTGGCCATGCTGCAGCGGCTGCACACGCAGCAGAGGGCCATCAATGAGTACCTGTGCGACTACGGCACCAGGACAGGGTCAGGGGAGCTCAGGTTTTTTTCACCACGCCAGTGGGGCATGATCAGGGATGCATGCACTGTCCTGGCACCATTTGAGGAGGCCACGAGGATGGTGAGCAGTGACAGTGCATGCATCAGTGACACTGTACCTCTTGTCCACCTGTTGGAACATACGCTGCATGGAATAATGGACAGGGCACTTGAGGCAGAACAGAGGCAGGAAGAGGAGGACTTCCTTGCCTCTCAAGGCCCCCTTTACCCAGACAGTGTTCCTTCTGTCCCACCCATCGCACAGGAAGAGGAGGAGGAGGATTGTGTCAGCATGGAGGTGGAGCCTGGCGCTCAGCATCATCAGCAGCAGTCTTTTAGGGATGATTTACAGTCCCAAGAAACCAGTGGACTTGTACGTGGCTGGGAGGAGGTGGCTGCGGATCATGTCGTCCTTAGTGACCCAGAGGACTCCGGACCGAATGCCTCAGCTAACCTACGCTGCATGGCCTCCCTGATCCTGCAAAGTCTGCGGAAGGATCCTCGTATTTTTCGGATCAAGGAGAGGGACCATTATTGCTGGCCACTCTCCTTGATCCACGGTACAAGGGTAAGGTTGCGGACCTTATCTTACCGTCGCAGAGGATGAGACAACTCCGGGAGGCCTTGCAGAAAGGTCTGTGCAACGCGTTCCCAGAGACTGGGAGGTTACAAACTCCTGGTCCTGGACAACGAGTTGCTGAGGCTTCGGTCAGTCAAAGAAGGAGCGGTGGGGAAGGTGGCTGTCTGACCGATGCGTTCAGACAATTCTTTAGTCCGCAGCCCCAAGGTATGATCGGTTCAAGCAACCATCACCAGCGTCTGATATACATGGTGCAGGAATACCTAGGGGCAAGGTCAGACTTGGACACCTTTCCCACCGAAAATCCTCTGGCTTACTGGGTCTTGAGGATGGATCACTGGCCAGAGCTTGCACAGTATGCAATTGAGCTACTGGCCTGTCCTGCATCCAGCGTTCTTTCAGAACGCACATTCAGTGCTGCTGGAGGATTTGTTACGGATCACAGGGTGCGCCTGTCCACCGACTCGGTTGATCGACTGACCTTCATAAAGATGAACCAGTCTTGGATCACCACCAGCTACCAAACACCTGAAGCTGATATAACAAACTAATTTATTTTCAAATGTCACATCCCTTCAAGACTGATGCTGATGCTGAGAGACTGTCCTGTTATGTTGACTGACTATCCTCCTCCTCCTCAATGATCCGATTGATGATGATAGCTTGGAAGAACATTTTTGTTTCTGGGTGCCGCCACCAGTGGCTAAGGCCCAATTTTTCAGCCCCTGTTTAACAGGGGCATGTAATTACAATTTTTTATGCAATGCTTTGCAGCAGGGCTCATTCCTGTACTCCAACTAGAGTATCTGGGACAGGTTGCAGTGTCGTGGCACCAGCACCAGTGCCTAAGGCCCAATTTTTCAGCCCCTGTTTAACAGGGGCGTGTAATTACAATTTTTGATGCAATACTTTGCAACAGGGCTCATTGCTGTGCTCCAAGTACAGTATCTGTGAGGGGTTGCAGTGTTGTGGCACCAGTGCCTAAGGCCCAATTTTTCTGCCCCTGTTTAACAGGGGCATGTAATTACAATTCTTGATCTAATAGTTCACAGCAGGGCCCATTCCTGCGCCCACCAAGAGTAACTGTGAGGCCTTACAGTGTTGTGTCAACACCACCACCACCACCACCACCAAAGGCCCAATTATTCAGCCCCTGTTCAACAGGGGCATGCAATTACAATTCTTGATCTAATAATTCACAGCAGGGCCCATTCATGCGCCCACCAAGAGTAACTGTGAGGGCTCACAGTGTTGTGGCAACACCAACATGTAAGGGGCAAATTTCAGCTGAGTATATACGGCAGGCCCCTACTTTCAAACATCCAACTTACAAACGACTCCTCCTTGCAAACGGAAGGATACAACAGGAAGTGAGAGGAAATCTACCCCTAGGAAGGCAAATTCTCTCCTGTAAGAGTTAATATGGGAAAAAAGTGTCTCCTCTCCACTGATGCTTTATCACCAATTCTTGTTTCAATAAAAACCCCAAATTTTCAAAAAACATTTGTCATTAGGACGGAAAGTGAGGTGAACTGTTCTGAACAGGTGAACACTGCACAGACAGCAAAACAAATGTTACAGGGGTGATAACCCTTCCCTATGTTTTCCAAAAAGCTTAAAAATAGATTTTTTGGCTGGAGCTACACTTAAACAATGTACCTGTTCAAAATTACAAACAGATTCTACATAAGAACAAACCTACAGTCCCTATCTTGTATGCACCGCCTGTATACGGCTGTTCAGAGTATATAGGGCCTTTTTTATTTTGTGTGCGGGGTTCCCCTTAATATCCATACAAGACCCAAAGGGGCTGGTAATGGGCTGGGGTAGGGGGGGGGGGTGTGATGGGGTAGCTATGCCATTTTTCTTAAAGATTTTCATCCATATTACCGGGACCAGACATTACATTAAAGTCGCAAGCAGTTTTAAATGGCTTTTTTTCCTTTAGAAATGTAATTTTGTGCAGGGACAGTTCTAAACACGGGAAACACGTGGCACTTCACAGGCATACTTTAGACACCCCCCAGGTACGATATTTAAAGGAATATTTGACTTTTTTTTTCACTTTATGCATCATTAAAATGACTGCTCCCGAAAAACGGCAAAACTTCTTTTTGCATTGATACATGTCCCCTGGTGCAGAACCCAGGTTCCCAAACCCTTTTTAGGACAATAACATGCATAATAGTCGTTATAATTAGCACTTTAGATTTCGAACATTCGCATCCATTGTATTTAATAGGGTTCTAAAGTTTGTGCGAACTTTCGGTCCGTTCGCGGGTTCTGGTGCGAACCGAACCCGGGGGTGTTCGGCTCATCACTACTCTTGAATAGTGATGAGCCGAACACCCCCGGGTTCGGTTCGCACCAGAACCCGCGAACGGACTGAAAGTTCGTACGAACATTAGAACCCTATTAAATACAATGGATGCGAACGTTCGAATTCTAAAGTGCTAATTATAACAACTATTATGCATGTTATTGTCCTAAAAAGGGTTTGGGAACCCGGGTTCTGCACCAGGGGACATGTATCAATGCAAAAAGAAGTGTTAAAAACGGTCGTTTTTCGGGAGCAGTCATTTTAATGATGCATAAAGTGAAAAAAGAAAGTCAAATATTCCTTTAAATATCGTACCTGGGGGGTGTCTAAAGTATGCCTGTGAAGTGCCACGTGTTTCCCGTGTTTAGAACTGTCCCTGCACAAAATGACACTTCTAAAGGAAAAAAAAGCCATTTAAAACTTCTTGCGGCTTTAATGTAATGTCTGGTCCCGGTAATATGGATGAAAATCTTTAAGAAAAATGGCATAGCTACCCCATGACCCCCTCCCCCCTACCCCAGCCCATTACCAGCCCCTTTGGGTCTTGTATGGATATTAAGGGGAACCCCGCACATAAAATAAAAAAGGCCCTATATACTCTGAACAGCCGTATACAGGCGGTGCATACAAAACAGGGACTGTAGGTTTGTTCTTATGTAGAATGTGTTTGTAATTTTGAACAGGTACATTGTTGAAGTGTAGCTCCAGCCCAAAAATCTATTTTTAAACTTTTTGGAAAACATAGGTAAGGGTTATCACCCCTGTAACATTTGTTTTGCTGTCTGTGCCCCTGTTCAGAACATTTCACCTCACTTTCCGTCCCAATGACAACTGTTTTTGAAATGTGGTGTTTTTCTTGAAACAAGGATTGCTGATAAAGCATCAGTACAGAGGAGACACCTTTCTCCCATATTTATTCTTACAGGAGAGAATTTTCCTTCCTAGGGGTAGATTTCCTCTCACTTCCTGTTGTCTTCTTTCGTTTGCAAGTAGGAGTCGTTTGTAAGTTGGATGTTTGAAAGTAGGGACCTGCCGTATATACTCTGCAGAAATAGGCCCCTTAGTTGTTGGTGTTGGCACAACACTGTTAGCACTCACAGTTACTCTTGGTTGGTGCTGGAACGCCCTGCTGTCAACTATTATATCAGGAATTTTAATTACATATAATTGTTGAACAGTGGTAGTAAAAATTGGGGCTTTGATGGTGGTGCTGGTGCCACAACACTGTAAGCCCTGACAGTTACTCTTGGTGGGTGCAGCAATGGGCCCTGCTGTGAATTATTAGATCAAGAATTGTAATTACATGCCCCTTTTGAACAGGGGCTGAAAAATTGGGCCTTTCGTGGTGGTGGTGGTGGTGGCGTTGCCACAACACTGTAAGCCCTCAGACTTACTCTTGGTGGGTGCAGGAATGGGCCCTGCTGTGAATTATTACATCAATAATTGTAATTGCATGCCCCTGTTGAACAGGGGCTGAAAAATTGGGCCTTAGGCACTGGTGGCACAACACTACAACCCCTCACAGATACTGTACTTGGAGCACAGCAATGAGCCCTGTTGCAAAGTATTGCTTCAAAAATTGTAATGACACGCCCCTGTTAAACAGGGGCTGAAAAATTGGGCCTTAGGCACTGGTGGCACAACACTACAACCCCTCACAGATACTGTACTTGGAGCACAGCAATGAGCCCTGTTGCAAAGTATTGCTTCAAAAATTGTAATGACACGCCCCTGTTAAACAGGGGCTGAAAAATTGGGCCTTAGGCACTGGTGGCACAACACTACAACCCCTCACAGATACTGTACTTGGAGCACAGCAATGAGCCCTATGGCAAATTATTGCTAAAAAAATTGTAAGTACACGCCCCTGTCAAACAGGGGCTGAAAAATTGGGCCTTAGCCACTGGTGGCGGCACCCATAAACAAAAATGATCTTCCAAGCTATCATCATCAATCGTATCATTGAGGACTCGGAGGAGGAGGATAGCCAGTCAACATAACAGCACAGGCACTCAGCATCAGCATCAGTCTTGAAGGGACGTGACATGTTAAAATCAATTAGTCTGTTATATCAGCATCAGGTGTGTGGTAGCTGGTGGTGATCCAAGACTGGTTCATCTTGATGAAAGTCAGTCGATCAACCGAGTCGGTGGACAGGCGCACCCTGTGATCCGTGACAAATCCTCCAGCAGCACTGAATGTGCGTTCCGAAAGAACGCTGGATGCAGGACAGGCCAGTAGCTCAATTGCATACTGTGCAAGCTCTGGCCAGTGATCCATCCTCAAGACCCAGTAAGCCAGACGATTTTCGGTGGGGAAGGTGTCCAAGTCTGACCTTGCCCCTAGATATTCCTGCACCATGTTTATCAGACGCTGGCGATGGTTGCTGGAACCAATCATACTTTGGGGCTGCGGACTAAAGAATTGTCTGAACGCATCGGTCAGACGGCCACCTTCCCCACCGCTCCTTCTTTGACTGGCCGAAGCCTCAGCAACTCGTTGTCCTGGACCAGGAGTTTGTAACCTCCCAGTCTCTGGGAACGCGTTGCACAGACCTTTCTGCAAGGCCTCCCGGAGTTGTCTCATCCTCTGCTCCCTCTGCGACGGTAACATAAGGTCCGCAACCTTACCCTTGTACCGTGGATCAAGGAGAGTGGCCAGCCAGTAATGGTCCCTCTCCTTGATCCGAAGAATACGAGGATCCTTCCGCAGACTTTGCAGGATCAGGGAGGCCATGCAGCGTAGGTTTGCTGAGGCATTCGCTCCGGAGTCCTCTGGGTCACTAAGGACGACATGATCCGCAGTCACCTCCTCCCAGCCACGTACAAGTCCACTGGTTTCTTGGGACTGTAAATCATCCCTAAAAGACTGCTGCTAATGATGCTGAGTGCCAGCCTCCACCTCCATGCTGACACAATCCTCCTCCTCCTCCTCCTCCTCCTCTTCCTCTTCCTGTGCGATGGGTGGGACAGAAGGAACACTGTCTGGGTAAAGGGGGCCTTGAGAGGCAAGGAAGTCCTCCTCTTCCTGCCTCTGTTCTGCCTCAAGTGCCCTGTCCATTATTCCACGCAGCGTGTGCTCCAACAGGTGGACAAGAGGTACAGTGTCACTGATGCATGCACTGTCACTGCTCACCATCCTCGTGGCCTCCTCAAATGGTGCCAGGACAGTGCATGCATCCCTGATCATGCCCCACTGGCGTGGAGAAAAAAAACCAAGCTCCCCTGACCCTGTCCTGGTGCCGTAGTCGCACAGGTACTCATTGATGGCCCTCTGCTGCGTGTGCAGCCGCTGCAGCATGGCCAACGTTGAGTTCCACCTGGTGGGCATGTCACATATAAGGCGGTTCTTGGGCAGGTTCAACTCCTTTTGCAGCTCAGCCAGGCGAGCACTGGCATTATAAGATCTGCGGAAATGCACACAGACTTTCCTGGCCTGCCTCAGGACATCCTGTAAGCCCGGGTACCTGCCCAAGAACCGCTGCACCACCAGGTTAAGGACGTGAGCCACACAGGGCACATGGGTCAGTTGTCCCTGTCGGAGGGCGGAGAGGAGGTTGGTGCCATTGTCGCAAACCACCATTCCTGGCTTAAGCTGGCGTGGCGTCAACCACCTCTCGGCCTGGCCCTGCAGAGCAGACAGGACCTCTGCCCCAGTGTGGCTTCTGTCCCCCAAACACACCAGCGCAAGCACGGCATGGCATCTTTTTGCCTGCGTACTTGCGTAGCCCCGTGAACGGCTACGGAGCACCGCTGGTTCATAGGACAAACCACAGGAAGAGGCCATGGAGGAAGAAGAAGAGGAGGGGGTGGAGGAGAGAGGTGTGTCACAACCAGTAGTAGCATTTTGGAGGCGTGGCGGTGGGACAACCTCCAACACTACTGCACCTTGTCCTGCATCCTTCCCAGCTGCCAAAAGAGTGACCCAATGGGCCGTGAAAGAAAGGTAACGTCCCTGTCCATGCCTGCTGGACCATGAGTCAGCGGTAATATGCACCTTACCGCTGACCGCCCTGTCCAGCGAGGCCAAGACATTGCCTTCCACATGCCGGTAGAGAGCCGGAATAGCCTTCCGTGAGAAAAAGTGGCGTTTGGGAACCTGCCACTGAGGAACCGCACATTGCACAAACTCACGGAAGGGGGCCGAGTCTACCAACTGAAAAGGCAGCAGTTGAAGCGCTAGCAATTTAGCCAAGCTAGCATTCAACCGCTGGGCATGTGGATGGCTGGGAGTGAACTTCTTTCGACAGTCCAGCAGCTGGGGCAGGGAAATTTGCCTGCTAGAATCGGACGTCGGTGTACTGCTAGCAGAGTGGCCGCAAGTACTTGGCTGTGACACACCTAATTCTACACCTTCATTCCTCTCAGTGCATGTTTCAGAGAGGACTGAAGTTATAGTGGGGTTGGAGATCCCAGCTGATGCGGTGCAAGGAGAGGTCCGCTTTGTTCTTTGGTGTGGGTCTTTGAGGTAGGCTTGCCAACGAGCTGCATGGCAGGTCAACATATGTCTGGTCAGGCATGTGGTACCCAAGCGGCTGATGTTTTGGCCACGCGATATACGCTTGAGACATATGTTGCAAACAGCAGCTGTGCGATCTGATGCACTAGCCTCAAAAAAGGCCCACACCAAGGAACTTTTTGAATGACGGGCAGAGGCAGCGCCCTGCACAGGCGGAGCTCTGCGGTGTGATTCCGTCGGTGTACTGCCCTTACGCTGGCCACCAAAGGGCATCCTGTCTCGTTGGAGATGTGCCTCCTCCTCATCCTCCTCCTCCTCTCTCCTATTAGGCACCCACGTGGAGTCAGTGACCTCATCATCCCCTCCCTCCTCATCACTGGAGCCAATCTGGCAGTATGCTGCAGCTGCTGGAACATGACTGCCAGATTGGTGTCCTTCTTGAGCATCCCCTCTGTCTGCTCTCACCCTACTGCCTTCCTGTAGCTGGGTTTCATCATCAGACCCTTCGAAACGCTGGGCATCCTCCTGGAGCATGTACCCAACACTGTGCTCAAACAGTTCGGGGGACTCCTCAGGATGAGGACATGGTGGGTCTAGGGAAGGAGTGACTGATGATGAGTCTGACATTGATACCAGGGAAGAGGACGCTTTGGCAGCTGCTTTGCCAGTACCCTGAGCCTGGGTGAGAGAGGATGAGGAGGAGGAGGAGGGCTTGGTCATCCACTCTACCAAGTCTTCGGCATGATGTGGCTCAACATGTCCAGCTGCCGAAAAGAAGGACAAGCGTGTCCCATGGCCATGTGCTGATGACAATGCACCGCGTCCACGACCAGCACTGTTGCCCCCAGACACAGAGCCTGCTTGCCCTCTTTTATTGCCTCCTGACTGTCTGCCTCTCCTTGTTTGCCTTCCAGACATTCTAATAGATGGCCTGCAGGGAGATGGTAAAAAAGCAATAAGGGCTACCTTCAGGTGTCCTTCTCTGTCCCTTGAAACAAGGACTTGCACAGTGAAAGAAACTGACACTCTCCCTACCTACAGTTTTCTGTCCCTAGAAAAAATGTTTTTTTTAAGCACACTATAGCACAAGGAGAATTCACTCACTGTCCTTCCCAGTCCCTAGAAACAAGGACTTGCACAGTGAAAGAAACTGACACTCTCCCTACCTACAGTTTTCTGTCCCTAGAAAAAATGTTTTTTTTAAGCACACTATAGCACAAGGAGAATTCACTCACTGTCCTTCCAGGTCCCTGGAAACAAGGACTTGCACAGTGAAAGAAACTGACACTCTCCCTACCTACAGTTTTCTGTCACCAGAAAAAATGTATTTTTTAAGCACACTATAGCACAAGGAGAATTCACTCACTGTCCTTCCCAGTCCCTGGAAACAAGGACTTGCACAGTGAAAGAAACTGACACTCTCCCTACCTACAGTTTTCTGTCCCTAGAAAAAATGTTTTTTTAAGCACACTATAGCACAAGGAGAATTCACTCAATGTCCTTCCAGGTCCCTGGAAACAAGGACTTGCACAGTGAAAGAAACTGACACTCTCCCTACCTAGAGTTTTCTGTCCCTAGAAAAAATGTTTTTTTTAAGCACACTATAGCACAAGGAGAATTCACTCACTGTCCTTCCAGGTCCCTGGAAACAAGGACTTGCACAGTGAAAGAAACTGACACTCTCCCTACCTACAGTTTTCTGTCCCTAGAAAAAATGTTTTTTTTAAGCACACTATAGCACAAGGAGAATTCACTCACTGTCCTTCCAGGTCCCTGGAAACAAGGACTTGCACAGTGAAAGAAACTGACACTCTCCCTACCTACAGTTTTCTGTCCCTAGAAAAAATGTTTTTTTTAAGCACACTATAGCACAAGGAGAATTCACTCAATGTCCTTCCAGGTCCCTGGAAACAAGGACTTGCACAGTGAAAGAAACTGACACTCTCCCTACCTACAGTTTTCTGTCCCTAGAAAAAATGTTTTTTTTAAGCACACTATAGCACAAGGAGAATTCACTCACTGTCCTTCCCAGTCCCTAGAAACAAGGACTTGCACAGTGAAAGAAACTGACACTCTCCCTACCTACAGTTTTCTGTCCCTAGAAAAAATGTTTTTTTTAAGCACACTATAGCACAAGCACAAAACACACTGACACTCTCCCTACCTATCCTTCTCTTTCCCTAAACTAAAGGAATCCAGGTTAAGCAAGAAAGAAATAAAAGTCACTGTCCCTGCCTATGCTGCTCTATCCCTGCTCCGGAACACACTACACTAGGCCGCCGTGCTGGCGGCCTTTTATAGTGTGGGGCGTGTACTAAACACCCTCAGCAATAATTGGCCACAGGCATCCTGCCTGTGGCCAATCATTGCTCTCCTCGCTGCCGGCGCTGTGATTGGCCAAGCATGCGGGGTCACAGTGCATGCTTGGCCAATCACAGCGCCTGGATGACACTGCGATGGCGTAGTGCATTGTGGGCCGTTCGCGTCACTCGAATTTGGCGCGAACGGCCCAAATCGTTCGATCTTCGTCGAACGATCGAACAGCCGATGTTCGAGTCGAACGTATGTTCGACTCGAACACGAAGCTCATCCCTACTCTTGAAAGGTAACTTCTATAGAACAGATGAAGAAGCCTACAAGCAAGCTTGGGAAAAGTTAAATGCAAGATATGGTCATCCTTTCTTAGTACAAAGAGCCTTTAGGGAGAAATTGAATAACTGGCCTAAAATAGGTCCTAAAGAACATTTCAAACTCCAAGAGTATGGTGACTTCCTGCAAGCATGCAGCAATGCCATCCCACATGTACGAGGACTAGAAGTACTGAACGACTATCTTGAAAACCACAGGATGCTAGCTAAGCTACCTGAAGAAGTGGCTTCTAGATGGAATCGCTATGTGACTGAACAGTTAGATCTAAGTAAGGACTTCCCAAGATTTGAAAAGTTCTCTGAGTTTGTTAATAAGGAACCACGAATAGTATGTAATCCAGTAACAGGATCTTACGCCTTAAAGTCCTTAGAAGAAAGGCCTGTGAGAGATATAAGACGTGCAAGAGCAACTAGCTTTGCAACCGACACAACAGAGAAAAGTATAGATACCTACGAGAGCAAGTTCAAAGTTACTGCTGGGATCAGTAGAGAAACAGAACCGACAAATCTTCAGACTACTTTTAAGTGTATGTTCTGTGGAGAGAACCACTCTATACATAAGTGCCAACAATTGAAGGAGAAATCCCCAAATGAAAAGAAAAAATTTGTACTTGTTAACCAACTGTGTTTTGGGTGCCTAAGAAAAGGCCATATTACTAAGGAGTGTAAGAAAAGGGCCACATGCAGCATTTGCAAAGGACGCCATCCTACACCACTACATGAAGAACGTCCAAAAAAGGATAAGTCCTCAATACCTAAAGATGCTGAGGAAGAAAAGAAAGCATTGGCATTCTCTTGCAGAGTGAGGGAAAGCAACGGCACATCAATGGTTGTACCAGTGTGCATTTCAAATCCTAAAAGGAAGAATAAGAAGGTATATGCCTATGCACTACTGGATGCCCAAAGCGATGTCACCTTCATTGATCAAGAAATCTGCAAGAAATTACAAGTGGCTACAGAACCAGTGAAGCTCAAACTCACCACAATGACGGGGAGAGACACATTAGTGAACAGTCAAAGGGTCAAAGGATTGAGAGTTAGAGGACTTCATTCAAACATTGAAACTACCTCCAGCTTATACGAAAGACGATATACCTCTAGATCGAGATCGCATACCTACCTGTGAAACAGCCAATAAATGGGAGCACCTATCTGTCATATCTCATGAAATGTCCCCGCTGAAGGAGTTTGGTGTTGGACTGTTGATAGGTTATGATTGTCCCGAAGCTTTGGTACCACGAAGGGTAATCACAGGAGGAAAGAGTGAACCCTACGCTGTTCAAACTGATATAGGATGGGGCGTTGTTGGAGGAAAACAGCAGATTGCAAACTCAAGACAGGTGACAGGATTGTGTCATCGAATATCTGTCCAAGAGTTACCAGCTGTAAGTTCAGCGGCAGTAATTAAGATCCTTGAATCTGACTTTGCAGACATAAGTTCTAAAGAAAAGAGTGTATCCCAAGAAGACATAAAGTTCGTACACATTCTAGAATTAAGTATTCAACAGAATCAACAACGTTATCTTGTAATGCCCTTACCCTTTAGAGAACGACCTCGTCTGCCAAATAACAAAAATCTTGCCCTAGCGAGATTGAAATGTTTGAAGAAAAGGATGGGAAGAGATCTCAAATTCAAGCAGGACTATTTGAAATTCATGGAAGGCATCCTTGAAGAAGGACATGCAGAAAAAGTTAATAACCAACCTAAAGAAGGAGAAGTGTGGTACATCCCACATCAAGGTGTTTACCACCCAAAGAAACCAGATAAGATTAGAGTAGTATTTGATTGCTCAGCAAAGTATGATGGTGTTGCATTGAACGATCATCTACTAAAAGGACCAGATCTTACAAACACTCTGTCTGGAGTACTCTGTAGATTCAGAAAGTATCCCGTAGCGGTCATGTGTGACGTTGAAAAGATGTTCCACCAGTTTCATGTGAAGAATGAAGATAGAGACTTCCTGAGATTCCTATGGTGGGAGGACGGAGATACAGATACAGAGCCAGCAGAATACAGAATGAAAGTACACTTGTTTGGAGCAGCGTCGTCTCCAGGTTGCGCCAATTATGGTATGAAGTACCTGGCCAATAAAAATGAAAAGGATTGCCCATCAGCAGCGAATTTTCTTAAGAAAAACTTTTACGTAGATGATGGTCTTAAAAGTTTACAGTCCTCAGAATCTGCAATCAAACTAGTGAAAGAAAGCCAAGAGTTATGCGCAAGAGGAAACCTGCGCCTTCACAAATTCATCTCAAACAACAGAGAGGTACTGGAATCCATCAGTGACTCTGAACGTGCATCAACAATGAAGAATGTAGATCTCAATTATGATCATCTTCCAGTTCAGAATGTACTTGGATTGGGATGGAATGTAGAGAATGACGAGTTCTTCTTTGAAACATCCTTGAAAGAAAAAGTTGCAACTAGACGTACCATTCTTTCTGCAGTGGCTTCTATATATGATCCATTGGGATTCTTGGCACCAGTAATCCTCAAAGCAAGAGAAATACTACAAGAATTATGTAGACGGAAGTTGGGATGGGATGAACCCATACCTGAAGATTTGAGGCCAAGGTGGGAGGCTTGGATAAAAGACTTGCAAAATTTGAGAGAAGTTCGGATACCTAGATGTTTTGTACCTCATGTTTTCGGAGAGTACAAGAAAATAGAACTTCATCACTTTTCAGACGCCAGTAGTTATGGTTATGGACAGTGCTCTTACATCAGAGTGATAGGAAAAGGAAAAATACACTGTGCCCTGGTTATGGGAAAGACCAGAGTCGCACCTACCAGTATTCAGACAATACCAAGACTTGAACTGACAGCAGCTGTTGTTTCAGCATCAGTAAGCAAGTTTCTGAGAGAAGAATTAGAGTTAAAAATAGATGAAGAATACTTTTGGACAGACTCGCGAGTTGTCCTAGGATACATAAACAACGAAGCTCGAAGATTCCATGTCTTTGTCGCCAACAGAGTTCAGAAAATTCGGGAAATAACAAATCCGGAACATTGGCATCACATTGATACAAAGCATAACCCAGCAGATCATGCTTCAAGAGGCCTGAATGTAACAGAATTGAAAAATTCAAACTGGTTCACCGGTCCAGAGTTCCTCTGGGAAAAGGAAATCATACCCAGTGAAGGTTACACAGAATTGTCTATGGGTGATCCAGAAGTAAAAGTTGTACAAACATTGAGCACTGCCGCCAAGTGTCAAGATGACATACTTGAAAGACTAGCCAGATGTTCAAAATGGAATACAGTCATAAACGTAGTAGCTCGAATTCAACGTTTGGCAAAGGGAGTCAAAAAGAAGGAATCATTGAATGTAGAGGAAAGAATGAAAGCTGAAGAAACAGTCATAAGACTCATTCAACAGAGATTCTATAGTGAAGAGTTGAAAAAACGTAGTCAAGAACCTAAAAGGCTTCGCAACAACCAC
Source organism: Rana muscosa (assembly GCA_029206835.1). NCBI lineage: Eukaryota > Metazoa > Chordata > Amphibia > Anura > Ranidae > Rana > Rana muscosa. The sequence goes on along the minus strand of CM055116.1, from coordinate 623,648,137 downwards.
CCATTGTACAAGCTTAATCTTGTTCTACAGGATGGTATACTGAAGGTGGGAGGGAGACTGGAAAATGCATCGTTACTCAGCAGAGTGAAGCATCCAGCAATTCTACCCAAAAATTCTACCTTCACAAGATTGATTATCGATCACTACCACAACAAATCCTTGCATCAAGGAAGAAGCTTTACCCAGAACTGTTTGAGAGAAGGTGGTTACTGGATAGTAAAAGGAAGCAAAGTTATAGCAAAGTATATAAGTAAATGCGTAACCTGTAGAAAGGCACGTAGACCTACCGAAGAACAAAGAATGAGAGATTTACCGGCAGATCGTGTAAACCCATCACCACCATTTCTTTATAGTGGAATGGATTGTTTTGGCCCATTCATCACCAAGCAAAACCGCAAGGAGTACAAGAGATATGGACTAATATTAACATGTCTAAGCTCCAGAGCAATTCATCTGGAAATGTTAGAAGATATGTCAACTGACGCATTCATTAATGCCTTGAGATGTTTCATAGCCATTAGAGGTACTGTCAGAGAGCTTAGATCTGACCAAGGATCTAATTTTGTTGGAGCAAAGAATGAATTGAAGAAAGCTCTAAAAGAGATCGATAAAGAAAAAGTAACTCAGTATTTGTCAAAGAATCAATGTGATTTTCATATGAATGCTCCACATGCAAGCCACACAGGAGGAGTTTGGGAAAGACAAATCAGAACTGTAAGAAATGTGTTAAGTTCAGTGTTGAGAAAGAGCTCCGGAAGAATAGATGATGCTTCACTTAGGACCCTATTGTATGAAGTAATGTCTATTGTTAACAGTCGTCCACTTACAGTTGACAACATCATTGATCCAACAAGTTTGGAACCTTTAACTCCCAACCATCTACTTCACCTTAAGTCTGATTACGTACAACCACCACCTGGCAAGTTTACCAAAGAGGATTTATATGCCAGAAAGAGATGGCGAAGAGTCCAATATCTATCAGAACAGTTTTGGAATAGATGGAAGAAAGAGTACTTAGCCAATCTTACGTTAAGAAGTAAATGGCAAACACCCAGAAGAAATGTACAAGTTGGTGACATAGTATTAGTGAAAGAAGAAGATTTACCTAGAAGTCAATGGAAATTGGCCAAAGTTCTAGAAGTTCAAAAGGATAAAGACAGACTAGTAAGAAGAGCAATGTTACAAATAGGAGACTCAAAACTTGACAAAAAGGGAAAACGTCTCACTATTCCACTCAGGTTGGAACGTCCTATACAGAAGTTAGTTGTTCTACTTGAGAGTGATAAAAGACACTTGGAAGTTGAGAACCTGATGGAAAATTCCCCAAATTCATGTTCAAATCCTACTATAGAGAACATAGAATTATAGGTAATTTGGTGGGAGTGTAGCTGGCCAGCTAAGACCTGTCCTAGGTTGCTAATGTGGCTTACATGCACATATATAGCTAGACCTGCTAATAATGTTAATACAGTGCATATGCTCATTTGTGAGAGATAAAAGCAGAGTTATTTACTGTGACTTTATATATGGATGTCATATAACAGTTGTATATTGTGTTCACAGAAGCAAAAGAAAAAATATGCCTTTAAGATTATTATATACAAAAGGTAAGCTTAATGACAGCAGAATTGCAACCAGATAGCATAGAGTTAAGCTTTTGTGACTCATCAGAAGTTTTAGCCAATCACAACCAATCTCACTGAGCAAGAGTCTTTTGGCCAATCACAGCCAGCATTACACCCTTGTTCTGTCTAGGAAATCTCCTAGCACATTGTTAGAACTCATTACACCAGAAAGAGTGAAGATGAACAGTTCATGATCCATCAGAGTCCAGTTTTATGGAAGCAAGTGGCCAAAATAGGTATTTAATACAGTTATATATGTTCCTATTGTTAATAATGTGATTAGAACTGTATACTGAAACTAGTTATGTGTTCACTTGTAGTTCCACCAAACCAGGTTTCAAAACAGGTTTCAAACAAACCAGCAAACAAGCCAAGTTGCAAACAATCAAACCAGGTTACAAAACAGGTTTCAAACCAACAAACAGCAATATAGAGCAAGTCCCAGAGAGATCATAAAGTGTCTAAAGTATTTCAAGTGAAAGTACAGATACTGAAGAGAGAAATATATCTACCATTTTATGTAGAATTACAAGATTGAACAGTTGAACCGCCATTTGTTATACTTTATTCAACACATGTTTGTACATGGACTTTCTGCTGCTAAATTGTCAGTGTTATATATGAAGAAAAGCTGAAGTGAATAAAGAAGTTATCTAAAAGGTTTGGTGTGCTCTTTAAACCTACTGCTTCCATAGAACGGCGCTAGAGGAAATATAAAGTAACAGATAGTCTTGTTTGGACTAAAAGATCAGAGAAATCAAATTCTTCTAATGCCACAGCGCATAAAGGAACTTCATAGTGCTGCGCCTGCCACACCCCCCCTCCCTCTCCTCGCACTGCTGTACTAGTGAGCAGCGCTTGCCAGCACAGCCACCCACTATCTTTCTTCCCCCGCCTTCATATCGGCCAGGGAAGAAATAGAATAAAAAAATGAGCAGAGAAGAGAATTGTGGGACATGTAGTCCTGAAGACTGGCAGCCCCACTGTAACACGGAAACTGCAGCCCACACAGCATGCCCAGCTGAATAGGAGAGAGAGCCAGGAGCCCAGAAAAGCTTTCCGGGAAGTGCACCCAGGACTCCAGAGGGAGAGGACAGTGCTGAGAGCACACCATCAGAGAGAGAACCCCGCTGACCTGTGCCACCAGAAGGAAAGCAACACAGCCTGGCACCATCCCTGGCGGAGAAAGGAATGGAGTCATTGCCAGAATACAGATCTGGACTCTACCCAGCGGAGTCGCCACGGGCAATTCAGAGTGAGCTGACTCCTGATAAGAGGAACCGTTGTTGCTGTATCGCTGGGTCAGGTGAGAGGGCCGACCAGCCATCATCTCCAGTAGTATGTCTGCAGTCTCTGACCATCTCCTGTATTATATCTGCAGTCTGTGACCATCTCCTGTATTATATCTGCAGTCTGTGACCATCTCCTGTATTATATCTGCAGTCTGTGACCATCTCCTGTATTATATCTGCAGTCTCTGACCATCTCCTGTGCTATGTCTGCAGTCTCTGACCATCTCCTGTATTATATATGCAGTCTCCGACCATCTCCTGTATAATATCTGCAGTCTCTGACCATCTCCTGTGATATGTCTGCAGTCTCTGACCATCTCCTGTATTATATCTACAGTCTCTGACCATCTCCTGTATTATATCTGCAGTCTCTGACCATCTACTGTGCTATGTCTGCAGTCTCTGACCATCTCCTGTATAATATCTGCAGTCTCTAACCATCTCCTGTATTATATCTGCAGTCTCTGACCATCTCCTGTGCTATGTTTGCAGTCTCTGACCATCTCCTGTAATAAGTCTACACTCTCTGACTGTCTCTTGTAACATGTCTGCAGTCTCTGACCATCTCCTGTATCACGTCTGCAGTCTCTGACCATCTCCTATATCATGTCTGCAGTCTCTGACCATCTCCGGTACTATGTCTGGGGGCTCTTTCTAACAGACTCTCTAACAGAAGCCCTCTCTGTGTGCATCAGAGAGACTCCCCTCCAGGTCTCATTAGTGTACGCTCATCCTGTATTTTCTTTATTGTTAAAAGATCATGGGAGGATCCCAGGGAAACAAAGACTTCTTAGGGGAGCATCTCTGTGTTTGAGTCGTTGCCATAGAAACATGTGTAAAGGGGAGGAGTTTGTAAGATGACCATGCCCATGCGGGGGCGCCAGAAATATTTCTGCACCCAGGCGTCTGTGACCCTAGGATCGGCCCTGACCAGAAGTGTAGTAGCAACTGCACTACGGCTGCACTGTATTGTGTACTGTGTACACCACCAGAAAAGTAGTAGTAGCAACTGCACTACGGCTGCACTGTATTGTGTACTGTGTACACCACCAGAAGTGTAGTAACAAGTGCACTATGGCTGCACTGTATTGTGTATTGTGTATACCACCAGAAAAGTAGTAGCAACTGCATGGCTGCACTGTATTGTGTATTGTGTACACCACCAGAAAAGTAGTAGCAAGTTCACTATGGCTGCACTGTATTGTGTACTGTGTACACCACCAGAAAAGTAGTAGCAACTGCACTACGGGTGCACTGTATTGTGTACACCACCAGAAGTGTAGTAGCAAGTTCACTACAGCTGCACTGTATTGTGTACTGTGTACACCACCAGAAAAAGTAATAGCAAGTGCACTACGGGTGCACCGTATTGTGTACACCACCACAAGTGTAGTAGAAAAAGTACACCAGGAATGCACTACAGTCAGATATAGGCTACACTGGATGCAGAGTATATATATATATATATATATATATATATATATATTAATATACCGCCTGAAGTATATTAGAAAAAGTACACAAGGAATGCACTGCAGTCAGGTATAGGCTACACTGGATGCAGAGTATATATATATACATATATATATATATACTAGTCTTACTGTATGAAAAACTCAATAACCTGCCTGCTCAATCTAAATCACACTATCTCTCTGTCCACACCAACAACACACTACACAGGGCCGCCGTGAGGCAGCCTTATATAGTGTGAGGCGTCTACTTAGTCCCCCTGAGCCATGATTGGCCAAAGGCACCCTGCCTTTGGCCAATTATGGCTCTCTTAGCAGAGGGCGCTGGGATTGACCAAAGCATGCAGGTCATGGTGCATGCTTTGGCCAATCATCATACAGCAATGCACTGCGATCTCGCAGTGCATTATGGGGCGTTCCACGGCGCTCAAATTTACCACGAATGCCCCATATTGTTAATTTTTCAAAAAACCTGGCGAACATCAAGCTCATCCCTAACTGGCAGTGGAAGCTAATTATAAAGTACTGACCTGATGGTATTTGACACCCTCTAGAAAAGACAAATTCATCCCCTCCTAACCGATTCACTGTTTTTGCAGCTGTTCGGAACAAGGAACACACATTCATATCTGGTGGACTTGCCCAATAGTCCAAACCTTCTGGAAAGATATTTTTGCCCTCACCAACAAGTTGTGTGACGTTCCTTTAAAGCCAGACCTCGCCTCAGCACTTCTCAATTTAAAACCAGATCCCCTATTGTGCACGCAATTTAAGCTTTTTATTCAACTGCTTACAGCTGCGAAACAAACAATAGCTAAATCGTGGAAGTCCCCCTCTTTGGTTGTAGCTGAGGCCAAACACAGAGTATCCTGGGCCATGGTACACGCCAAAATGGAAGCCATTGAAAGAGACCAGGTTCCTAAGTTTGACCAGATATGGAAACCCTGGATCACACACTGCTTACCACCATCCTTTGACCAAACACCACCTAGCGTATCACTGGTGACCAGACCATCCCCGTGGACTTCCTTTTTCTCATTCTCCTCCCTTTCCTCCCTCTCTAGCTGTGGAGCTTCTCCCTCCTTATGCACAATGAACCCTTCTCCCTTGACTAAACAAACGTTCATTAGCCACTCCCAGATAACTTAGCCTCATTTATACGCTTGCTACTATTGTATGTATCCTTACTCTGATGATATTTATGTCAATATAAGAGTATACTGTCATTTATTGCAAGCTCATGTTATTTGACAGACGATATTATCCGGAGCTCCACCTCCCTTGTTTAAATCTGTGTGTTTTTGCTTTCTGTTATGCAACATGAATCCCATAAAATACTTTTAACAAGGAAACAGCCAGATTGATTGATTTCATTGAAAAATATTTGCTTCTCACATTTAAACACCTCAAGGGTAAGAGAATATCTATCAAATCCTTCAGCATCCTGCAGAACTATGAGACACTAGAGGCTTTAGTTTTAAAAAGCAAAGAGGTGTTCAGCAGTAAAAAAGTCAAAAGTGGTGACTTCATAAAAAAATACTGATTCCATGTGTTCTCTCAGAGGAGCTTATATGATGGAGGAGGAGATTATACAGTATGATGTTATACCTATTCCTTTTAAGTTTCTGTCCAGAAAATGCACTGTATAAGCCTTTAAAGTTTAGACAGATACATCCCTAGTGTGCTGACCTCCACCCAAGACTAAGGCCTCGTACACACGACCGATTTTCTCGTCGTAAAAAACACGTCGTTTTTTTCGACGAGATTCTTGTTAAGCTTGTCGATTTTCTCGTCAAGCTTTCTATGCGTACACACTGTCATTTCCCAATTTCCTCGTGGTTCTCTGCGCTCACGTCCAGCACGTACGACGGCACTATAAAGGGGAAGATCTTTTTTCTTGGCGCCACCCCTTGGGCTGCTTTTGCTGATCTCGTGTTACCGCGTGTGAAGTAAAAGTTTGGGAAGAGACGATTCGCGCTTTTCAGTCTTCGTACTTTTCAGATCGTTTTCTGCCGTTCAGTTTGTGCTTGTGGGTTCGTATCTTGACTTTCAGGGCGTCTAGGCAGGTCGTATCTGTTTTACAGTGCGTTCTTGCCTGTTCGTTTCTGAATTTCAGTTCGTTATTCATAGGCCTTGCTGTTCTAAAGTGCGTTCTGTTCTGTACGTTCTGATTAGGCGACCATTTCCTAGCCATGTCGCCTGGACGTTCTCGTCGTCGAGTTCGTGCTGTGCGTGCGCTTGGTGTTGGTCTGCTTGTTTTGGACCAAGACCAGTCCATGAATGGTGTGAGGAGGAGTTCATGGACCAAGAATTGGTTGCTCCAGCGGGACCAATTCTGCCACATGCCTCTGCTGCGGGAGATCGTCGAGAATAATCCTGAGGACTACAGGAATTTTCTGAGGATGTCTGACCCCGTTTTTCAGGAACTGTTGGCTTTGGTGTCCCCCTATATTACCAGGAAGGACACCGTTATGCGGGAAGCCATCAGTGCTGAGCAGAGGCTCATCGCCACGTTGCGTTACCTGGCGACAGGGAGAAGTCTTCAGGACTTGAAGTTCACCACAGGCATCTCCCCCCAGGCTCTGGGCCTCATAATCCCAGACACCTGTTCTGCTATTATACAAGTCCTGCAGGAGGACTATATTAGGGTAAGTTTTCTCCCTTCACATCACATTTTATGTATTACATGTATGCTAATGTATTGTATTTCTTTCATCCTTTCCTAATTACCATGATTGTAATATGCTGAGAATGTCCCCTTTGTCCCCATGCATGCTGGAAGTTTTTAAATGCCCCTTTTTTATCCTCCCTAAATATTTCCCCTCACTAACTTTTCCAGCAGGGGCGCCTGTTGCTCCAAATGTTGGGGGGTTACAACCCCAATTTCGGAAATAAACTTCCTCCTTTTTTGCTCTGTTGCCTAATAAACGCCCCCAGTTGTCCCCTCCAATGCAGCCATTTAGTCCCCTCTATTGCAGCCAGTTTCCCCCCAGCCCTGCACTTACCTTCTTGTGGTCAGCGCCATCCTTCTTCTGTCCTTGATGTCTTCTCCTTCCCTTCATGTTGCATCAGCCAATCATGTTACCATTAAACAGACTTGGTGAACATGATTGCCAGAGCTGCCTGTCAGTGTTTACACAAGGAATGCCCCCTCCTTGCGTCCCCGATTTTTCTTTGAGGAAGCCAATTACATCCCTCAGGTTGTAATTTGCAAGACTTTTTTAATACCTGTTTCTGCTCTGCAATTTTAACCCCCTAAATGACGCAATTAATCATATGTCGGTCGCTTTACAAGAGGCCATCCACCTGAATAGTGTGCGGCATAGACAATACATAGGTTCATGCAACGCATGAACCTATGTATTGTTCTGAGTGATGGGCACATGAGAGAGGGGACAGTGCTCCAGCGCCCACTCTGGACGCACCGCCACTGCAATGCTATCCTGTGGCCAAACACATCTCCCCCCCCCAAAATAATTTAGTAATGGCCCATCAGAGGGGGTGATGAATATGATAAATGAGCCTTCCATTATACTTTTTTTACACACCTTAATAAACGTATAATTAGATTGATGTTGGTCTCTAATTTTTTGGTCTTGAATTTGCTTGTAATGTATGCCTTTGTTTTTCTAATATTATTTCATCTTGTTTCACTCCACAGCTTCCTTCAACGCCACAGGAATGGCAGACTGTGGCATCGGAGTTTGCCACGCGGTGGGACTTCCCCAACTGCGGTGGTGCCATAGACGGGAAGCACGTCCGCATCGTGCCGCCACCCCGTTCTGGATCCTACTACTACAACTACAAGGGGTTTCATAGCATTGTGCTGATGGCGGTGGTGTCAGCACGGTATGAATTCCTCTATGTTGATGTAGGGAAGAATGGCCGGATGTCCGATGGGGGATCCTTCATCCAGACGGAGTTTGCCCTCCGTCTCCAGAGTGACGACCTTGCATTGCCACCGGATGCAGGGAATATTGAAGGACTCCCCTTTGTTTTCTTGGCTGATGAAGCCTTCGGACTCGGACGGCATCTTATGAGGCCATTTCCACAGAGGACCCTGACCCCAGAGAAGAGTGTGTTCAATTACCGGCTGGCCAGGGCCCGAAGAGTCGTTGAAAATGCCTTCGGCATAATGGCCAGCCGGTTCCGCCTTTTTATGACTTCCATCCACTTGGCGGACTACAAAATAAACTATGTAGTGTTATGCTGCTGTGTGCTACACAATTTTCTTTGCCGCAAAGCGAATTCATATATGGCCTCAGTTTTGCCAGAGGCTGGACTTTCCCCTGCAAATCCCCTTCCGGGCCTGGAATCTGCCCGTCTTGGCTTGCCCCCCCAAAATGCCCGTGTGGTTCGGGACAAATACATGGAGTATTTCACGGGTAGGGGGGCAATTCCTATGCCAGCCTATGTCTAAGTATCCCAATAAAAATCTTGTTTAAACCTTTAATTATTTGTTCTTTCCTGTCTCCTAGTTTGTCTTTGTGCATTTGTAGTGGCAAGTGTATTTTACTTTAGTAAATAACAACCAATTTCACTATGTTACCTTACAAAAGAACCAAATAAGCTTAGAGTGTATTATAAAAAGAAGCTACACGTTGTTTGTGGTCAAATATTTTACTCTCTGCACATTTTTTTTTGTTTTACTTTGGGGTTGGCCTGACCACAACCCGTCAAATTTTGGCTTATGAAAATACAAAAATACCACTTGCATTTCTAAAATGACAACATTGGATACCTCTGAGCAATCTGAGACATTCAGTTACACAAACTATGTCTCTATGTGCCCGTCCTAATATGGGGTCCTGCCACCCCTTGCCCAGCCAAAAATTCAATATGCACACATTTTTACTTTTTTGCAAATAGGAAGTTTACAATCCTGATCCCTATTGTCAACATGTGCTATCTGCCATCAGGGGTGATCAATGGATGTGTTTTGGGGGTGCATCCCCTTCCTCAGTTCACCGACTTTTGATACGAGGAAGGGGTTGCACCCACAAAAGACGTACATGGATATCCCCTGATGGCAGATAGCACATGTTCACACACTGTGTGCATATTCAATTTTTGGCTGCTTTGTTACTCAAAAAATTAGTAAAAATATAAAAACAAACATGTAAAAACAAATGTGTTTGGATGGCTTATTGAATTCTCCCCAAAACATCGAGAATGTCTTTAAATGTTTGTTCCATCACATGGATTCTTTGTTTAATTAGGTCCAGTTCCGTGCTACATTCCATCACTTGCTGGATGAGGCGGAGGGCACTGTCAGCAGAGAACGGTGTGCTATCCTTCACAACATTTCCATCCCCTAAAAACCATAAAAAAAAATTAATAAAACTCTGCAGGCCTACCTCGCTTACCTTAAGCTGTGGTGTCAGATACTGACCTGTTGTGGTGACCAGATCCACAACGTCATCCACCTCTCCTTCCTGCACTTCTCCTTCCTCCACCTCAACTTCCTGCACATCTTTCGGTTGTGGATCTTTGGGAGTTTGGGGTTGCTTGGAAGTTGTGGGGTGCATGTGCTCCCTGGAGTGTCCTCCTCCCAGTCTTCTCTCCCCTATGAGAATAAAACCAAAGGTCTATTTATCACACTGTAAAAATCTCATTTTTAAACTTAAAACAGGCTAAATTGTTTGGAAGTGGGGTACAAGTGTGTGTTTGTGCGGAATTTAAAGAAAAATGCATTCTTTATGACCCCAAATATGTTTATTATTCACATTTGGATGTAATTTTTTGGACATGGAGGCACCACAAATAAACTCTGATGCACCTGTGTGGGACACCCAAAAAAGGCGGGTCTGGTGGCCCACACTATAGTGCTCCAAAGTACAGATGTGGAAGCAGCTGCTGAGTGTCCTCTCCTTTACACTGATTAAAGTTTGCATTTCATTCTCCTTACAAACACATCATCTAGACTTAAAAATTATCCACAATACTTGATCAAAAATGGCAGATGTCTAATTACTTTTGGGGGTCTTAAATAAGCCAAAACCACGGATAGTGGCCGAACGAAGTGTCGGTAACGTAACGAACGATTACTGTGCCCAACCTAGTTCAAAATAATACATTTTGGAAGGGAGTCCAATATGCTTTAAAAAAAAAAAAGTCAGTTTCTAAAAAGATTAATAGCAGAAAGGTCGTCATTTTACTTACTTTTAGCGAGCATCCTCTTTATGCTCCTCAACTGGTCTGGCTCCCTCAGTTTGAGGTCTGACCACCTCTTTCTGAGCTGCTCATTTGAGCGTTTCACCCCGAACTTCGCCCTCAGACTCTTCACAACTTTAGTGAGGATTTTGGCCTTCCTTCTATTTGGTTTGCTATACGGCCCATGCTTGGCATCATAATCAGCCTTGACCAAGATGTCCACCATCTCCGCCATCTCCGCCAAAGACATATTCGATGCCTTGAATCTCCTCCTTGATCGTGACGTGTCCTCGGTCTCCGGGCTTGTCTCCTCGCTAGTTGCGGAATTATCAGACACCTGCTGTAACTCCGCCATATCTGTCTGCGCGCCGAAAGAGAAGGGGCGGGGAAAAGATGTTAGTTAGAACGTCATGGGCGGGCGACGTGTGCGGAGCGACGTGTTCGAATTTGGACGCATGCGTGGTGTGTATATAGCAAACACACATGTGACTATAGTACGTTCGGTGTGCGGAGAGAGGAGTTCAAGTGACGGACGTGCGAACGAAGGTATGTGATTTTGTGAGACTTGTTAAAATTGTTGGCCTATACTGTCTTGAGATTGTTGGAGGATATATATGGTGACTAGGATGTGAAGGAGGTTAGACTGTTTGCCTCACATTATTTAAATATAATTTATTTTACTTGCAGATACAATATGAATGTATTTATTAGCGACAAAGAGTTCCTGGCGGAATTTATTGACCGGGTAAGGGAGCTGCCGGCTCTGTGGGAGACCAAAAACCCCATCCATAAAAAAAAAGGGGTGAGAAAAGCAGCGCTGGAGAAGCTGCTCCCATTTGTGCATACCAAGGTGCCCACAGCCACAGCAAAACAAGTGGACACTAAAATTGGGAGCTTGAGAGGTACCTACAGGACTGAACGCTCTAAGGTGCTGGCTTCTCAGAGGTCAGGAGCAGCAGCAGATGATGTTTATGTCCCGGTTTTGTGGTACTACAGCAGGATGTCCTTCCTGGATGACCACATTGAGCCAAGGCCATCACTCTCCACTCTTCCCCCCAGACTTCCCTGCAGCCAACCTGAGCCTTCTCTGGAGCAAGAGGAGGCAGCCATCCTGGATGATCCTGATTTGGCCATCTGGAGCCAGGTATAGTATTAACTGAAAATGTAGTGGGATAAAATTAATGTTTCCCAAATATGTCAGGATGAGAAACATACATTATTTTGTATTCAACAAGTGAAATCATGATCTGTAGACATTATTCTGCACTTAATTGTGTGGTAAATAGTCAAGCTGATGTAGTGGTAAATTTAAAGCAAGGATTTATGCATTTACATTCTAATTGCTTCCATCAGGATTACAAAGTTTGATGCAAAGATTAAACCAACATATTAAACTATGTTTCTTTTTTCATACACAGGATGAAATCAGCCAGGAGGAGGGTCTGGAAACTGTCAGGCAGGAGGAGGAAGGGCCCAGTGGCAGCCAGGAGGTGGCAGGGCCCAGTGGCAGCCAGGAGGTGGCAGGGCCCAGTGGCAGCCAGGAGGTGGCAGGGCCCAGTGGCAGACAGGAGGTGGCAGGGCAAAGGAGAAGCACCAGATCCCAGGTGCCTCCCATCAGGCTTCACAAAAGAGGCAGGAGGGACAGGACCACCAGTGAGGCAGCAATGGCCCTTATTAAAGAGGCCCATGCCACCCTCAAGGAGCCCACATCCCCTGAAGAGGCCATTGCCGGCCTAGTGGAGGCTAAGTTCAAGGTGATGAGCATGGAGCAACGCCTCCTATGCGAACCCCTGCTCATCACCTTGCTCAACAAGGGGGTGATGGAGCAAATTACCCCCAATACCGCCATATGTGAGGTGGCCCAACTGACCCAACCTCAACCTCCACCTCCACCTTCCTCTTCTGCCCCACCCCCTTCTGCTACCCCTCCACCTTCTGCCCCACCCCCTTCTGCTACACCTCCACCTTCTTCTTCTGCCCCACCCCCTTCTGCTACACCTCCACCTTCTGCCCCACCCCCTTCTGCTACACCTCCACCTTCTGCCCCAACCCCTTCTGCTACACCTCCACCTTCTTCTTCTGCCCCACCCCCTTCTGCTACACCTCCACCTCCTCCTCCTGACAGGAGTACCCCTCCAGTGGGCCAGCCTCCAGCTAAACGAAGAAGGAAGGCTTCAGTAAAGGCTGCAGGGAAGGTTGCCAGGAAGAAGAGGAAGTGATGGCCTTGCTTCATTGTGGTCGCACTGGTCGGACAGAAGGCAGCCTGTTGTAGTACCACACACTTGGGACATATATCTCACCTGCTGCTGTTCCTGACCTCTGGGAGGCCAGCATCAGATTGTGTTCTGAAATGTGGGCCTTCTCAAGCTCCCAATTTTAGTGTCCACACAGGGTTGCTGTGTGCTCTGGGGTCCCTGGGATGCACAAATGGCAGCAGCTTCTCCAGCGCTGCCTTCTCTTTATTTAATTTATAAACATGAATAAATGTGTTTTTTGTTTAAGTTCATACTTGACTATGTGTATTTTTAAATAAAAAAAAACAAGCTTTGGAGTAAGCAGATACATTTGACTGACAATAAAAGGCACAGATATCACCCCCCCCCAAAAGAATAACTAAATCTGATTAGCTCAAAAACATGGTGTGAAATTTTAAAAATATAGATTAGAAAATTAAATGGGAGATCGCTATCAAAACATTGAGAAATTATAATTAACATCATTTTGAAAAATCTAACCATTTAAATTATTCCTAAAAACTTGCACGATATAATACACATAAATCTTATAAAGAGCAGCATGAAAAAGGTTAAAAATAAGGCATAACTCTGTGTGAATATCAGCAGCAAAAGAAGGTCTCTCGTTTTGATTAATGTAACATTCTAACGAAGAATTCAATGCAGAACATTTAAACGATGAAATATTTATGAGCGTGACGAATGTGCTCTCTCCATTATGAAGGCTTGTTTTACCAGAAGATGCGCTCCCGTCTCATAGTTGCTTGTGAGCATGCGCGCTTTTGGAAGAGTCGTAAAAGCATACACACGAACCATTTTCTCGTCACAAAACAGGCCGACGAGAAACACGACGAGGAAATCTGGACTCCTGACGAGAAAATAGAGAGCAGGTTCTCTATTTTCTCGTCGAGATTCTCGTCAAGTTTCTCGTCGTAAAACCATACACACGAACGTTTTTCTAGACAAAAAAACTCTCGCGGCACTTTTCTTGACTGTTTACGACGAGAAAATCGGTCGTGTGTACGAGGCCTAACTGGTAGAAATGCCTTGTAGGAGAAGAAGGAAAGCCCATATGGCTATGTCCTCTGTGTGCAAAGAAAGGGAAAATTGGGAGCTTGGAAGATGGAATACAAAGGGCAACTAACCCCTTAAATTTTTAGAAGTACACAGAAGATTACAAATTGAAAACTGAAAAGCAGACAGAAAACATGAAATGGTTAGGAGCTGAGATGCAGAAGTGTAAACGTGATCCATGCATGTAAAATGCTATTTTTTCAGGAGTTTTTGGCTCCTGAAAAAATCTAAAGAATGCATCTGTTGTATTAAGGACTCAAACCAAAGATAAGAAAGTACGGAAAGCAATCAAAGCTTTCAGCAAAACAGAAACACTAAGTTAAAATAGTGCAAAAAGGTTTACAGCAGGCATACTAGAATGTATACAGAGACAAAAGTTAAAGACTCTGAAAAATTTACAAGGTGAATTAAAGCAGTTGATAAGTAGTGATGAGCCGAACACCCCCGGGTTCGGTTCGCACCAGAACCCGCGAACGGACCGAAAGTTCGTACGAACATTAGAACCCTATTAAATACAATGGATGCGAACGTTCGAATTCTAAAGTGCTAATTATAACAACTATTATGCATGTTATTGTCCTAAAAAGGGTTTGGGAACCCGGGTTCTGCACCAGGGGACATGTATCAATGCAAAAAGAAGTTTTAAAAACGGTCGTTTTTCGGGAGCAGTCATTTTAATGATGCATAAAGTGAAAAAAAAAAAGTCAAATATTCCTTTAAATATCGTACCTGGGGGGTGTCTAAAGTATGCCTGTGAAGTGCCACGTGTTTCCCGTGTTTAGAACTGCCCCTGCACAAAATGACACTTCTAAAGGAAAAAAAAGCCATTTAAAACTGCTTGCGGCTTTAATGTAATGTCTGGTCCCGGTAATATGGATGAAAATCTTTAAGAAAAATGGCATAGCTACCCCATGACCCCCCCCCACCCCAGCCCATTACCAGCCCCTTTGGGTCTTGTATGGATATTAAGGGGAACCCCGCACATAAAATAAAAAAGGCCCTATATACTCTGAACAGCCGTATACAGGCGGTGCATACAAGACAGGGACTGTAGGTTTGTTCTTATGTAGAATCTGTTTGTAATTTTGAACAGGTACATTGTTGAAGTGTAGCTCCAGCCCAAAAATCTATTTTTAAACTTTTTGGAAAACATAGGTAAGGGTTATCACCCCTGTAACATTTGTTTTGCTGTCTGTGCCCCTGTTCAGAACATTTCACCTCACTTTCCGTCCCAATGACAACTGTTTTTGAAATGTGGTGTTTTTCTTGAAACAAGGATTGCTGATAAAGCATCAGTACAGAGGAGACACCTTTCTCCCATATTTATTCTTACAGGAAAGAATTTTCCTTCCTAGTGGTAGATTTCCTCTCACTTCCTGTTGTCTTCTTGCGTTTGCAAGTAGGAGTCGTTTGTAAGTTGGATGTTTGAAAGTAGGGACCTGCCGTATATACTCTGCAGAAATAGGCCCCTTAGTTGTTGGTGTTGGCACAACACTGTAAGCACTCACAGTTACTCTTGGTTGGTGCTGGAACGCCCTGCTGTCAACTATTATATCAGGAATTTTAATTACATATAATTGTTGAACAGTGGTAGTAAAAATTGGGCCTTTGATGGTGGTGCTGGTGCCACAACACTGTAAGCCCTGACAGTTACTCTTGGTGGGTGCAGCAATGGGCCCTGCTGTGAATTATTAGATCAAGAATTGTAATTGCATGCCCCTGTTGAACAGGGGCTGAAAAATTGGGCCTTTCGTGGTGGTGGTGGTGGTGGTGTTGCCACAACACTGTAAGCCCTCAGAGTTACTCTTGGTGGGTGCAGGAATGGGCCCTGCTGTGAATTATTAGATCAAGAATTGTAATTACATGCCCCTTTTGAACAGGGGCTGAAAAATTGGGCCTTTCGTGGTGGTGGTGGTGGTGGTGGCGTGGCCACAACACTGTAAGCCCTCAGAGTTACTCTTGGTGGGTGCAGCAATGGGCCCTGCTGTGAATTATTAGATCAAGAATTGTAATTGCATGCCCCTGTTGAACAGGGGCTGAAAAATTGGGCCTTAGGCACTGGTGGCACAACACTACAACCCCTCACAGATACTGTACTTGGAGCACAGCAATGAGCCCTGTTGCAAAGTATTGCTTCAAAAATTGTAATGACACGCCCCTGTTAAACAGGGGCTGAAAAATTGGGCCTTAGGCACTGGTGGCACAACACTACAACCCCTCACAGATACTGTACTTGGAGCACAGCAATGAGCCCTGTTGCAAAGTATTGCTTCAAAAATTGTAATGACACGCCCCTGTTAAACAGGGGCTGAAAAATTGGGCCTTAGGCACTGGTGCCACAACACTCCAACCCCTCACAGATACTGTACTTGGAGCACAGCAATGAGCCCTATGGCAAATTATTGCTAAAAAAATTGTAATTACACGCCCCTGTAAAACAGGGGCTGAAAAATTGGGCCTTAGCCACTGGTGGCGGCACCCATAAACAAAAATGATCTTCCAAGCTATCATCATCAATCGTATCATTGAGGACTCGGAGGAGGAGGATAGCCAGTCAACATAACAGCACAGGCACTCAGCATCAGCATCAGTCTTGAAGGGATGTGACATGTTAAAATCAATTAGTCTGTTATATCAGCATCAGGTGTGTGGTAGCTGGTGGTGATCCAAGACTGGTTCATCTTGATGAAAGTCAGTCGATCAACCGAGTCGGTGGACAGGCGCACCCTGTGATCCGTGACAAATCCTCCAGCAGCACTGAATGTGCGTTCCGAAAGAACGCTGGATGCAGGACAGGCCAGTAGCTCAATTGCATACTGTGCAAGCTCTGGCCAGTGATCCATCCTCAAGACCCAGTAAGCCAGAGGATTTTCGGTGGGGAAGGTGTCCAAGTCTGACCTTGCCCCTAGATATTCCTGCACCATGTTTATCAGACGCTGGCGATGGTTGCTGGAACCGATCATACTTTGGGGCTGCGGACTAAAGAATTGTCTGAACGCATCGGTCAGACGGCCACCTTCCCCACCGCTCCTTCTTTGACTGGCCGAAGCCTCAGCAACTCGTTGTCCAGGACCAGGAGTTTGTAACCTCCCAGTCTCTGGGAACGCGTTGCACAGACCTTTCTGCAAGGCCTCCCGGAGTTGTCTCATCCTCTGCTCCCTCTGCGAAGGTAACATAAGGTCCGCAACCTTACCCTTGTACCGTGGATCAAGGAGAGTGGCCAGCCAGTAATGGTCCCTCTCCTTGATCCGAAGAATACGAGGATCCTTCCGCAGACTTTGCAGGATCAGGGAGGCCATGCAGCGTAGGTTTGCTGAGGCATTCGCTCCGGAGTCCTCTGGGTCACTAAGGACGACATGATCCGCAGCCACCTCCTCCCAGCCACGTACAAGTCCACTGGTTTCTTGGGACTGTAAATCATCCCTAAAAGACTGCTGCTGATGATGCTGAGTGCCAGCCTCCACCTCCATGCTGACACAATCCTCCTCCTCCTCTTCCTCCTCCTCCTCTTCCTCTTCCTGTGCGATGGGTGGGACAGAAGGAACACTGTCTGGGTAAAGGGGGCCTTGAGAGGCAAGGAAGTCCTCCTCTTCCTGCCTCTGTTCTGCCTCAAGTGCCCTGTCCATTATTCCACGCAGCGTGTGCTCCAACAGGTGGACAAGAGGTACAGTGTCACTGATGCATGCACTGTCACTGCTCACCATCCTCGTGGCCTCCTCAAATGGTGCCAGGACAGTGCATGTATCCCTGATCATGCCCCACTGGCGTGGAGAAAAAAACCCAAGCTCCCCTGACCCTGTCCTGGTGCCGTAGTCGCACAGGTACTCATTGATGGCCCTCTGCTGCGTGTGCAGCCGCTGCAGCATGGCCAACGTTGAGTTCCACCTGGTGGGCATGTCACATATAAGGCGGTTCTTGGGCAGGTTCAACTCCTTTTGCAGCTCAGCCAGGCGAGCACTGGCATTATAAGATCTGCGGAAATGCACACAGACTTTCCTGGCCTGCCTCAGGACATCCTGTAAGCCCGGGTACCTGCCCAAGAACCGCTGCACCACCAGGTTAAGGACGTGAGCCACACAGGGCACATGGGTCAGTTGTCCCTGTCGGAGGGCGGAGAGGAGGTTGGTGCCATTGTCGCAAACCACCATTCCTGGCTTAAGCTGGCGTGGCGTCAACCACCTCTCGGCCTGGCCCTGCAGAGCAGACAGGACCTCTGCCCCAGTGTGGCTTCTGTCCCCCAAACACACCAGCGCAAGCACGGCATGACATCTTTTTGCCTGCGTACTTGCGTAGCCCCGTGAACGGCTACGGAGCACCGCTGGTTCATAGGACAAACCACAGGAAGAGGCCATGGAGGAAGAAGAAGAGGAGGGGGTGGAGGAGAGAGGTGTGTCACAACCAGTAGTAGCATTTTGGAGACGTGGCGGTGGAACAACCTCCAACACTACTGCACCTTGTCCTGCATCCTTCCCAGCTGCCAAAAGAGTGACCCAATGGGCCGTGAAAGAAAGGTAACGTCCCTGTCCATGTCTGCTGGACCATGAGTCAGCGGTAATATGCACCTTACCGCTGACCGCCCTGTCCAGCGAGGCCAAGACATTGCCTTCCACATGCCGGTAGAGAGCCGGAATAGCCTTCCGTGAGAAAAAGTGGCGTTTGGGAACCTGCCACTGAGGAACCGCACATTGCACAAACTCACGGAAGGGGGCCGAGTCTACCAACTGAAAAGGCAGCAGTTGAAGCGCTAGCAATTTAGCCAAGCTAGCATTCAACCGCTGGGCATGTGGATGGCTGGGAGTGAACTTCTTTCGACGGTCCAGCAGCTGGGGCAGGGAAATTTGCCTGCTAGAATCGGACGTCGGTGTACTGCTAGCAGAGTGGCCGCAAGTACTTGGCTGTGACACACCTAATTCTACACCTTCATTCCTCTCAGTGCATGTTTCAGAGAGGACTGAAGTTATAGTGGGGTTGGAGATCCCAGCTGATGCGGTGCAAGGAGAGGTCCGCTTTGTTCTTTGGTGTGGGTCTTTGAGGTAGGCTTGCCAACGAGCTGCATGGCAGGTCAACATATGTCTGGTCAGGCATGTGGTACCCAAGCGGCTGATGTTTTGGCCACGCGATATACGCTTGAGACATATGTTGCAAACAGCAGCTGTGCGATCTGATGCACTAGCCTCAAAAAATGCCCACACCAAGGAACTTTTTGAATGACGGGCAGAGGCAGCGCCCTGCACAGGCGGAGCTCTGCGGTGTGATTCCGTCGGTGTACTGCCCTTACGCTGGCCACCAAAGGGCATCCTGCCTTGTTGGAGATGTGCCTCCTCCTCATCCTCCTCCTCCTCCTCTCTCCTATTAGGCACCCACGTGGAGTCAGTGACCTCATCATCCCCTCCCTCCTCATCACTGGAGCCAATCTGGCAGTATGCTGCAGCTGCTGGAACATGACTGCCAGATTGGTGTCCTTCTTGAGCATCCCCTCTGTCTGCTCTCACGCTACTGCCTTCCTGTAGCTGGGTTTCATCATCAGACCCTTCGAAACGCTGGGCATCCTCCTGGAGCATGTACCCAACACTGTGCTCAAACAGTTCGGGGGACTCCTCAGGAGGAGGACATGGTGGGTCTAGGGAAGGAGCGACTGATGATGAGTCTGACATTGATACCAGGGAAGAGGACGCTTTGGCAGCTGCTTTGCCAGTACCCTGAGCCTGGGTGAGAGAGGATGAGGAGGAGGAGGAGGGCTTGGTCATCCACTCTACCAAGTCTTCGGCATGATGTGGCTCAACATGTCCAGCTGCCGAAAAGAAGGACAAGCGTGTCCCATGGCCATGTGCTGATGACAATGCACCGCGTCCACGACCAGCACTGTTGCCCCCAGACACAGAGCCTGCTTGCCCTCTTTTATTGCCTCCTGACTGTCTGCCTCTCCTTGTTTGCCTTCCAGACATTCTAATAGATGGCCTGCAGGGAGATGGGAAAAAAGCAATAAGGGCTACCTTCAGGTGTCCTTCTCTGTCCCTTTACTTAAGGATTTCTAAATATGGTTGAGGATGATTGCTTTTGCACAGAATAGCACAACGACAATTTCCCTGACTGTCCAAAAAACAAGGATTTCAAAAAATGGTTGATGAGGAATGCTTTAGCACACTATAGCACAAGGAGAATTCCCCTCACTTTCCTTCTTTGTCCCTAGAAACAAGGACTGGCACAGTGAAAGAAACTGACACTCTCCCTACCTAGAGTTTTCTGTCCCTAGAAAAAATGTTTTTTTAAAGCACACTATAGCACAAGGAGAATTCCCCTCACTTTCCTTCTTTGTCCCTAGAAACAAGGACTGGCACAGTGAAAGAAACTGACACTCTCCCTACCTAGAGTTTTCTGTCCCTAGAAAAAATGTTTTTTTAAAGCACACTATAGCACAAGGAGAATTCCCCTCACTTTCCTTCTTTGTCCCTAGAAACAAGGACTGGCACAGTGAAAGAAACTGACACTCTCCCTACCTAGAGTTTTCTGTCCCTAGAAAAAATGTTTTTTTAAAGCACACTATAGCACAAGGAGAATTCCCCTCACTTTCCTTCTTTGTCCCTAGAAACAAGGACTGGCACAGTGAAAGAAACTGACACTCTCCCTACCTAGAGTTTTCTGTCCCTAGAAAAAATGTTTTTTTAAAGCACACTATAGCACAAGGAGAATTCCCCTCACTTTCCTTCTTTGTCCCTAGAAACAAGGACTGGCACAGTGAAAGAAACTGACACTCTCCCTACCTAGAGTTTTCTGTCCCTAGAAAAAATGTTTTTTTAAAGCACACTATAGCACAAGGAGAATTCCCCTCACTTTCCTTCTTTGTCCCTAGAAACAAGGACTGGCACAGTGAAAGAAACTGACACTTTCCCTACCTAGAGTTTTCTGTCCCTAGAAAAAATGTTTTTTTAAAGCACACTATAGCACAAGGAGAATTCCCCTCACTTTCCTTCTTTGTCCCTAGAAACAAGGACTGGCACAGTGAAAGAAACTGACACTCTCCCTACCTAGAGTTTTCTGTCCCTAGAAAAAATGTTTTTTTAAAGCACACTATAGCACAAGGAGAATTCCCCTCACTTTCCTTCTTTGTCCCTAGAAACAAGGACTGGCACAGTGAAAGAAACTGACACTCTCCCTACCTAGAGTTTTCTGTCCCTAGAAAAAATGTTTTTTTAAAGCACACTATAGCACAAGGAGAATTCCCCTCACTTTCCTTCTTTGTCCCTAGAAACAAGGACTGGCACAGTGAAAGAAACTGACACTCTCCCTACCTAGAGTTTTCTGTCCCTAGAAAAAATGTTTTTTTAAAGCACACTATAGCACAAGGAGAATTCCCCTCACTTTCCTTCTTTGTCCCTAGAAACAAGGACTGGCACAGTGAAAGAAACTGACACTCTCCCTACCTAGAGTTTTCTGTCCCTAGAAAAAATGTTTTTTTAAAGCACACTATAGCACAAGGAGAATTCCCCTCACTTTCCTTCTTTGTCCCTAGAAACAAGGACTCGCCACAGTAAAACACACTGACACTCTCCCTACCTATCCTTCTCTTTCCCTAAACTAAAGGAATCCAGGTTAAGCAAGAAAGAAATAAATGTCACTGTCCCTGCCTATGCTTGTCTTTCCCTGCTCCGGAACACACTACACTAGGCCGCCGTGCTGGCGGCCTTTTATAGTGTGGGGCGTGTACTAAACACCCTCAGCAATAATTGGCCACAGGCATCCTGCCTGTGGCCAATCATTGCTCTCCTCGCTGCCGGCGCTGTGATTGGCCAAGCATGCGGGGTCACAGTGCATGCTTGGCCAATCACAGCGCCTGGATGACACTGCGATGGCGTAGTGCATTGTGGGCCGTTCGCGTCACTCGAATTTGGCGCGAACGGCCCAAATCGTTCGATCTTCGTCGAACGATCGAACAGCCGATGTTCGAGTCGAACGTATGTTCGACTCGAACACGAAGCTCATCCCTATTGATAAGGATTCTGTTGTTGCATTTTTTTCTGCTTCCGCTTTTAGCTATAAAATAATAAAGCCCCCTAGTGGAATTCTTACAAGATAAAATTACTTAAACATTTTCCACCAAGAAGAAAAGAAGGGTATTTTTCAAGATATTTTTCCCTCTGAGAATTACATGTCTAAACCAAATACATAATTTAGCCAAAATAGAACAGTATTTTCTTTCTTAACTGCCTTTATATTATAATGTTCAAATTCAGAATCGTAACTAAAAGCCCTGTACACACAATCGGTTTTACCGGTGAAAACAGTCTGATGGACTGTTTTCATCGGACAAACCGATCGTGTATGGGGCCCATCGGTCTTTTTTCCATCGGTGTGAAAAAATAGAACATGTTTTAAATTTTTCCGATGGATAAAAAAGCGATAGCAAATTCCGATCCTCTATGGGCAAATCCATCGGTTAAAAAAAACATGCATGCTCAGACTGAATTATGAGACGGGAGCGCTTGTTCTGGTAAAACTAGCGTTCGTAATGGAAATAGCACATTCGTCATGCTGTAACGGACTGAAAATCACGGAGACTGAAAAGCGCGAATCGGCTCTCACCAAACTTTTACTAACACGCGGTAACACGAAATCAGCAAAAGCAGCCCAAAGGGTGGCGCCATTAGATTTGAACTTCCCCTTTATAGTGCCGTTGTACGTGATGTACGTCACGTAGTTTTGGTGCGGTCGGTTTTTGGACTGATGGTGTGTGGGCAAGACTAATGGAAAACAGTTTAATCGGATTTCTGATGGAAAAATCCATCGGATTAGAATCCATAGGATATCCGATCGTGTGTACAGGGCTTTAGAGTCTTACAGAGACTAGAATCAGGAGATGTGATTGATTTAAACAGATTCAGCGAAAAGGTATTGGATTAATTTTAAATTTCTAAGTAAGATAATTTATTAGTGGAAGCTGATAAATGGAAAAGAGTTTGGTGTTTTTTTATATACAAAAAAACCTTCAGCTGATACTATACAAGATGATAAGAAAATGATTGAACAGTTTCTACAGAAAGTTGGTAACGTAGAACTTGCAAACATTCTGCAGAACCTTAAGTTTCCAATGAACCAGGTACTGTATGCGCCCATGGAACATATGGGAATAAATTATAGATTGTATCTGATACTCCTTATGTTTCTCAACTTGAACAGGGTGAGGACGTGGTACTGAGGTGGTAAAGCGGTTGCCTACCAAAGGTTTTAATAAGGAGCAGGGATGAGCCGAACACCCACCTGTTCGGTTGGCACCAGAACCTGCGAACAGACAGAATGTTCGCGTGAACTTTAGAACCCTATTAAATACAATGGACTCGAACGTTCGAAATCTAAAGTGCTAATTATAAAGGCTTATATGCAAGTTATTGTCCTAAAAAGTGTTTGGGGACCCGGGTCCTGCCCCAGGGGACATGTATCAATGCAAAAAAAAGTTTTAAAAACAGCCGTTTTTTCGGGAGTTAAGGCGCGGTCTGACATACCGAGGGGGCGGACCTGATGGGGAACTTCCCTCACTGTGTAATACATGTATAGACCCACCCCTTCTCATGTTCCGCATCAGGTCCTAAGCCTTACACCGAGTCATTGGCTGAGCGGACCTGATGGGGAACTTTAGAAGGGGCGGGTCTATACATGTAATAGACTGCGGAGGAAGTTCCCCATCAGGTCCGCTTAGGCTCAGCCAATGACGGACAGAGCTGGACATTGGATCGCCGCGGGACACTGGATTTCACCGCTGGAATGTTTTTTTTTTAATTTATGCTTTATTTTTTATTAAAGGACTTTTCCAAGGTGTGTGTGTTTTTTTTAACATTTTTTTACACTTTCTTTGTGAAATGGTAGGGGTACAATGTACCCCTTACCAATTCACATAGGGGGGGCGGGATCTGTGGGTCCACTTTGTTAAAGGGGTCTTCCAGATTCCGATAAGCCCCCCGCCCGCAGACCCCCACAACCACCGGGCAAAGGTTGTGGGGATGAGGCCCTTGTCCCCATCAACATGGAGACATCCTCCCCATGTTGAGGGCATGTGGCCTGGTATGGTTAAGGAGGGGGGGCGCTCTCTCGTCCCCCCTCTTTTTCTGCGGCCTGCCAGGTTGTGTGCTCGGATAAGGGTCTGGTATGGATTTTTGGGGGGAATCCACACCATTTTTTTTAAATTTGGGGTGGAGTTCCCCTTAAAATCCATGCCAGATCTGAAGGGCCTGGTATGGATATTTGGGGGAACCGCACGCATTTTTTTAAAAATTTGCGGCGGGGTTCCCCTTAATATCTATACCAGACCTGAAGGGCCTGGTAATTGAATTCTGGGGGACCCCCACGCTTTTTTATTTTATTTTTATCAATGACTTTTGTATGTATTGCCGGGACCCGACAATTCATTAATAGCCGCGAGTGAGTTTTAAATGACTTTTTTTCCTTCAAAAATGACATTTTATGCAGGGACAGTTCTAAGCACGGGAAACATGTGCCACTTTACATGCATATCATACACACACCCTAGGTACGAAATTTAAAGGAATATTTCACTTTTATTATTTCACTTTAAGCATTATTAAAATAACTGCTCCCGAAAAAACTGCCGTTTTTAAAACTTTTTTTTGCATTGATACATGTCCCCTGGGGCAGGACCCGGGTCCCCAAACACTTTTTATGACAATAACTTGCATATAAGCCTTTATAATTAGCACTTTAGATTTCTCCCATAGACTTTTCGAATTTTCCGTGAACACCCTAATTTGTTCGCTGTTCGGCGAACGGGCGAACAGGCAATGTTCGAGTCGAACATGAGTTCGACTCGAACTCGAAGCTCATCCCTAATAAGGAAACATAAAATATATTTGAAATATGCATATTAGGAGGAAAGTCTAAAGCGTAAACAACCAAACCCTGTCCCCAACTTGGTAGGAAGGTGCAGGTAGGTATCTGCAGTCAGTATGGAGTCTGTACCTATGGAGTCTGTACCTATCATTGGCACTTCGCAAGGACTCTTGGACCTGTACCGAAGTGGAACGAAGACCACGGAGATGCTCCTCATATGCGGACATGCTCTGAGGAACAAATGAGTCAGGCAGCACGGATGGTTGGAAACCATAATTCGCCATGAATGGAGACAAACTGCAAGCGGTATTGACGGCACTATTGTGAGCAAACTCTGCCCAAGGTAAGAGGTCTAACCAGTTGTTATGGAAGTCAGAAATGTAGCAACGTAAAAACTGCTCCAAGGACTGGTTGGCTCGTTCTGCGGCCCCATTAGACTGTGGGTGATATGCAGAGGAGAAGGAGAGCTGAATTCCTAACTTTGCACAAAGGGCTTGCCAAAACCTGGACACAAACTGGCTACCCCTGTCCGAGATGATAACCTTGGGTCGCCCATGTAACCAAAAGATCTCCTGAGCAAAAATGGAAGCTAGTTATTTGGATGTGGGCAACTTCTTAAGAGGAATACAATGAGACATTTTGGAGAACCGGTCAACCACCATAAGGAGAACTGTGTTGCCCTGAGAGTTGGGTAACTCCACAATTAAATCCATAGACAGGTGGGGTCCAAGGCCTCTCTCCATTGGGTATGGGTTGTAGGAGGCCCACTGGAAGGTGTTTTGGTGTCTTACTCTGAGCACACACAGAACAAGCAGCTACGAAGGCGGCTACATCAGCACGTAGACAAAGCCACCAGAATTGTTGGGAAATAGCCCAAATAAGTTGATTCTTCCCTGGCTGGCCAGCAGCATTGGGAGAATGGTAAGCCTGGAGCACGGCAGTGCAGAGACTCTCGGGGACAAACAAGCCTCATAGGGTTTCTCAGGAGTAGAATGGATCAGAGCGGCAAGAATTCTGTCACACAAAGGTAAAGTGAAGCCTCGTACACACGGCCGAGATTCTCGTCGAAAAAAACATGTCGTTTTTTTGACGAGATTCTTGGACAAGAAACTTGTCCCGGCCGAGTGTACACACGCTCGATTCAAAGAACCCGCGGTTCTTTGAATGGAGCGTACGCGGTGACGTCATCGACTACGACAAGCATGCGCTCGTCACATTCGATGCCGTCGCCGCCATCTTGGTATACCCTACGTATGCCTAGGAAGCTACCGCGCATGCGTCAAATTCATTTCGAACATGCGCGGGCTTCCCAGAGGACAGGTAAGTGTACACACACTCACTTTTCTCGTCGAGAAACATGCCGACGAGAATCTCAATGAGAAAATAGAGAGCAGGTTCTCTATTTTCTCGTCGAGATTACTTGTCGGTTTTCTTGACGAGAAACCATACACACGAACGAGTTTCTCGGCAAGACATCTCTGCCAGCAAGTTTCTTGCTGGTTCTTGCCGAGAAACTCGGTCGTGTGTACGAGGCCTCAGACTTGTGCGAACTGTAGCCAGAATATGATTGGGAGGAATCACAGAAACCGACTCCATCTTGGAAGCGGAGGAAAACTGTTGTGACAATGGATCAGTCCTTACATTCTTAGTACCAGGTAAGAATGAAATTATGTAATTGAAGCTTGACAAGAAAAGAGCCCATCACGCCCTTGTGGGAGAGAGGAGTTTAGCCTCAGACAAGAATGTGAGATTCTTATGGTCAGTCAGAATAAGAACCATCACAGTGGTACCTTCGAGGAGATGCCTTCATTCTTTAAGGGCTAAAATAATCACTAACAACTCTCCCCAAATCTCCCCAATCTCATAATTGTATTCCGCAGGAGACAATTTCTTGGGAAAGCAGTCACAAGGATGCATAGCACCCTCAGAGGTAGAACGTTGAGACAGCAGGGCACCAACTCCAGTCTCAGATGCATCAATCTCAAGGATGAAAGGTACCGTAGATTAAAGGTACCTGTGTTGGTACCGTGTGTACCAACACAGGAGCAGAAACAAAGCAGCCTTGAGACTCTCAAAAGGCATTAATGGAATCCGGAGACCAATTATGAGGGTTTCTGTTTTTTCTGGTCATATCAGTCAGGAGTTTGACCAGAGACGAGAACTTATAAATAAACTTTCGATAATAATTGGCAAAGCCAAGAAAACTTTGCAATGGACGTAAACCCATGGGTCGGGACCACTACACAACTGCCGGAAGTTTCTCTGGGTCCATCGAAAAACCAGCAGTGGAAATGACATAACCTAGAAATTTAACCTGTTCACAATGAAACTCACACTTCTCCAATTTACAATAGAGATTATTATCTGGGGAAGCAGAGCAGAACCAGACATACCTTTTATAGAGCTAATATTCAAGGCGGGTGCCTGCACAAAGACTGAAGAATCAGCAGGGATGGCCTACAACACAGGTTGCACCGGAACTGCCTCAGTGGGAGGATCCAGGTGAGCAGTGCGACTCAGGAGCGTCCGTAACGCTATGGCAAAATGATCCATGCGGTGATCCTGCTCATTCAATCTGGAAAAAATATTACCAATAAGTGGATTTCTTGCATCTTCTGAATTCATAGCCTTTGCTACCGTCAGAAACCATGAATCAGACTAAGACAGAAGTGCAGTAAAAATCACACTATTTAATAAAATGGTAAAATGGTATAAACAGAACAAACGTAGTCAAAACATAGCCAGAGTTCGGTAACCAGGATGGGTAGTCAGAACAAGCCAGAGAAACAGGAGTCCAGAGATCAGTGAAGTCGGGTGCAGCAAACAGGATCTGGAACCAAAAGGGAAGTAAGCCAAGCAAAAGTAATTTACAGGAAAACACAGCAGAGAGAGTGCAGATATGTTG
Organism: Rana muscosa; assembly: GCA_029206835.1. Classification (NCBI taxonomy): domain Eukaryota; kingdom Metazoa; phylum Chordata; class Amphibia; order Anura; family Ranidae; genus Rana; species Rana muscosa. The sequence continues at coordinate 623,620,546 of CM055116.1, read as the reverse complement.
ATCAAGGCGAAGGCACAGAAGATCTGATCCAGGCAGTTTAAATAACTAGCAGAGCTAGGTGACAAGCAGGAAATGAAGACCAAGTGAGTCACTGTGGGATGAAGAGTGCTGGCAACTAACCGACAGCTGAGCACAGAACTCTGAGAAGGAAGCAGCCCTGACAATACTACATGCATATGAGATACCACATCTGTTTCTGGTGGAAATTCATCTCATTCGGCTCCTCTGAATATATTATTGCATACCACAGCCCTATTTGGAAAAATACATAATATGTATTTGACCCTTGAACAGCATCGTCTTGGAAATGAGTGCACTGTGACAGGACATTTTTTTTGCAGTTTACACATGTGATTTTGAATATTTTCATCAGGACTGCTTATCTAGCCTAATACTATTTCACATGTATTACTTATGAGGCATTGTGGCACCCATTTGTTACTGTAATTTCTCCTTCGCCAAGGATTTTTTATTTGCTTCAGTTAATGTATATTAATAAATATGAGATTTTAGGTCACCCTATTTGATGTTTCATACATAATTTGTTGACCCTAATGCCATGTACACACAACCTTTTTTAATGTCATTGAAAAAAAAACATAGTTTTTCTCGACGTGATTCTTCTCAAGCCTGCCTTGCCTACACACTATTGTGAAAAAAAATGCTCGAGCAAAGTGCGGTGACGTACAACATGTACGACGGCACTATAAAGGGGAAGTTCCATTCGGATGGCGCCACCCTTCATGTTAGTAAAGTTTGTTGAGCGACAATTCGCGCTTTTCAGTCCGTTACAGCGTGACGAATGTGCTATCTCCATTACGAACGCTAGTTTTACCAGAACGAGTGCTCCCGTCCCATACTTGATTCTGAGCATGCACATTTTTTTTCACGTCGTTAAAGCCCACACACGGCCGTTTTTTATGACCAGAAAAACGACAATGTAAAAAGCGATGTGAAAAATTAGAGCATGTTCCAATTTTTTCATGGCCGTTTTTCACGTCATGATAAATGCTCTGAAGACCACACACGATCATTTTTAATGACCATTTAAAAAAAATTATTTTTATCGTCATTAAAAACGGTTGTGTGTACACGGCATGAGAGGTAGCAGTCAAAGTCTGGTGGTATTTATTGATAGTGCATAAACCAGCAACAGTGTTATTGATCACTGCCACACCTGTGCCAGTGTCACAGACCAGTGTAAGCCAGCAACAATATCCCTGATCCTCACCACACCAGTGCCAGTGTCAAAGACCAGTGTAAGCCAGCGACAATATTTCTAATCACCACCACACCAGTCCCAGTGTTACCAGACCTGTGTAAGCCAGCAACAATATCCCTGATCACCACCACACCAGTCCCATAGCCACATAGCACTAAGCTATGCTTGATTGTCTTGTAGGAATGGGAACTACTGTAGGTGGTGCTACACTAACCTAAATGCCCTAACCACCCATACAGTTTTCTATACAGTTTTGGTTGATTTCTGTGATACACAAGATACAATGTTACATAATCAGGCCAACCATTATAGGCTCACAAATGGGGTATCACATTCTCATGCTGTGTGTAAAAAATATCTTGATAAATTGACAACTTTGTGTAAAAAAAAAAGTGTGTTTTCCAAAAACTTGTGGCAAAAATTAAGTCTCCCAAAGACTCACCCTGCCTCTTAGAATATACCTCAGATGTTTGCTTTTCAAAATGTGATAATTTTGTGTCTGTTTCCCCTGTTCTGGTGCCCCAGGGCCTCCAAACACGTGATAGGTAGTCAGAATATTAGATGTGTAATTTATACCTCTAGAAAGCCTGAAAGTGCTTCTTGGATTTTGGGCCTCTCTATGTGGCTAGGCTGTGAAAAAGTCTCAGACATGTCATATTATCCTACTCAGGAGGAATATTAGAATGTGTTTTGAGGTGTAATTCTAAGTATGCCTATGATATGTGTTAGAAAAATCTTATTATTTGGCAACTTCATGTAAAAAAAAAACTTTCATTTTCTTTACATTTTTCCAAAAACCTGTGGCAAAAAATTACATTTTCAAAAGATTAGGCCTTTCAGAATATATCTTGGGATGTTTCTTTTTCTAAAATGCTGTAATTTTATGGGTGTTTTTCCTATCTTGGCTCTTCAGGGACTCAAGAAGTAGGATAGAGAGTCCAGAAATTAGATGTGTAATTTATGCTCTTTGAAAGTGAAAAGGTGCTTTTTGGATTTTGGCCCCCTCTATGCATCTAGGCTGTGAAAAAGTCTTAGACATGTTTTCATACTTGGGAGAAGTAGCAGAATGTGTTTTGGGGTGTAATTGTAAGTATGCCCATGCTGCGTGTGATCATTAACTTATTAAAATTACAAAAATTGTGACAAAAATGTTCAACTTCAAAAAACTTATCATTCCTCTTACTAAATACCTAATGCCTTGTACACATGATAGGAATTTCGGATGGAAAAAGTCAGACAGACTTTTTCCATCAGAAATTCCTACCGTGTGTGTGCCCCATCGGAGTAATTCTGATGAATTCCATCGGAGTTTAAATATAGAACATGTTCTATTTTACTCCGATGGAATTCCGTCGGAATTCCGATGTGCTTTTGGCCGGAGAATACTCCGACCGTGTGTACGGGGAATTAGTACTGCCTTGGAATTTAAGAGGTTCAAGGAAGTAAATAGGCCACCAATACATCAGGAATGATCAATTTTCAAATATACCCTGGTTTGTATACAAATATGAAGTGGCACTATGCTTCAAAAACGAAATGAATATTAAAACTACATAAAGAATTGAAAACAATAATATTACATGTGTCTGAACTCTCAAGGCAGACATTGAATAATGTGAATAGTAATAATAAATGATCTTCTGAATTTGTACTCAAAGTGTCAGTGCTGCAATCTCAACCAGGTGTGCAAAATAACACAAATAAAAATAATATTCTTATGTCTTATCACAATCCAACATTAAAATTGTACCCCTACTGAGTATTGTATCCAAAAACAAAAACATGTGCAAATAAGAAAAAATAGATTAAACATTAATCAATACAGTGATAAAGTGAAAAGAAAATCCAATTTAGTGACTTGATTTTCATATAATAGTGTTCATTACAGAACAAAATCAGTGTGTCCTGTGATATCCATTGTGCAAATGTCATCAAATTCCTCAGTGATGTGATCACTCTCCCTTGCACCTCAATTCCACACTGTGTGTGCTAGAAGCTCACCTCATTCCCTAGACCAGAAGGTCTAACAGCATTTAGGATGTAAGCAATTACTCTCCATGGGTGGCAATATCATAATATCCTTTCTTCCAATCAACAATGTGATGGTATATGGGTCTGTGCTCACGCTCTCCCACTATCCACTCTTCTCTCCTCCAGTGGGTGATATGGTTATACTAGAAAGCAAATCCTCATTGTGTAGTACTCAAATTAAAATGTATTATATAAAAAAACGTAGTAACTCACATTTAAAAACAGCATCAGAAACGATGAACTTCCGGATGTACCCAACTCCTTCCTGACCAATTGCGTCACAGCCCACGTGACAAATTTGCATTATTTGCAGCACTGTTGTTTTTGCTTTAGGCTACAATACCCAGTAGGGGTACAATTTTAATGTTGGTTTGTGATAAGACATAAGAATATAATTTTTATTTGCGTTATTTTGCACACCTTGATGAGAAGTTTGTTGCAGCACTGGTAAAGTAAATGTAGCATAATACATTCTGGCCTATGTTTATGAAGAAAGATTTCTTATTTGTAAAGTTTTATAACATAAACAATGAAAAAACGTTTTTTCAAAATTTTCAGTCTTTCTCAGTGTTTCTTTATATAGTTAAAAAAAAAAAAAAACTTGATTAAAAATCACCAAAAGAAAGCTCTGAGAACTGGTAAGTTGCAATATATAAAAAAATAATAATAATTGATTTAGGTTACATTTTAAATGTCCTTGTTTTTTTTATCACATTTATATTTTAAAAAAAAACTCAGCTTCTTTCTGAGTATTTTATTTTTGCAAGGAAGAAGAAAACTTTTAGTCATCACACAAACACTGATATTTCCAGCAATGTCAACGTGACCCAATCAGCTGTATTACAATGGCACAGTGCTTCTGTGAAATTACTTTTGGTGTCATTTTTCTTTTAACAGTTTCTAGTCAAAACTTGACTTGACATGCTGAAGGTAAAGACATCTCAGTTTTTTTTTCTGCAGAATTGCTTCATTGTGACCTTACAGAGACTTTCAGCTTATAATTGTAAATTTTCTCACCAAAACTATACAGTCAAATCTTGTCTCTACATTGCATTGATGGAAAAAGTCTTAGCTACTGAGATTGTTATTGTTAAAAATGTACATTAGCAATAATGGGCAATTTTTACTCTATAAAATCAAAGGCTAATGGCAGAAATTACTAGGAGGCAGTCAGGACATTGAATACAAGAAAAAGTTTACTGTGTGTAAAGCCAGTAAACTCACAATATTTATTTGAGAAATAGAATGTGGCAAGATTGCTCACATTTTCCCACTACAATCATGGCTTTTTTTTGTCACAGTATCACTCGGACAGTTTTTAAACTAGAACATAGCAGATATAAGAAAGGGGCTTGTTTGAAGGTTTTAAGACTATAGATTTTTATAAAAGAATAATGGGCTTTTGTTTTCCGGGTTCAAATCCAATAGTAAAGCCCTGTACACACGATCGGTTTTACCGATGAAAACAGTCCGATGGACTGTTTTCATCGGACAAACCGATCGTGTATGGGGCCCATCTGTCTTTTTTCCATCCGTTTTAAAAAATAGAACATGTTTTAAATTTTTCCGATGGATCAAAAACCGATAGCAAATTCCGATCGTCTATGGGCAAGTCCATCGGATAAAAAACCCACGCATGCTCAGAATCAAGTCGACGCATGCTCAGAAGCATTGAACTTCATTTTTCTTGGGTCATCGGAGTGTTTTACATCACCGCGTTTGGAACGGTCGGTTTTTTGACTGATGGTGTGTAGGCAAGACTGATGGAAGTCAGCTTCATCGGATTTCCGATGGACAAAACCATCGGATCAGAATCCATAGGATATCCGATCGTGTGTACGAGGCTTATGAATTAAATACCAGATTTTCTACAGTACCGTATATTATAACGTTATTTACATTCCGACGTGTAAGGTCTGAATGTAGAGTCTTGATGTGTAGAGTCTTGGGCGTGAAAATAGTGACAGCAAGAAAATATAGTGTTGCCCATTGTAGCAAATAATATTCTAACTTTTGTAGCTGATAATGAAACAAATATTCTCATTGGTTGCTAGGACCATCAAGAGAATAATAGGATTTTTTGTACTCACCGTAAAATCCTTTTCTCTGTCGTCCATGGACGGACACAGCTCCTTAAATCTTACAAAGTGGGTTATGTTCCGTCTATTAGGAGAGGACTAGGCAGACATGTTAGTTATCTTAACCACTTCCATACTGGGCACTTATACACCTTCCTGCCCAGACCAATTTTCAGCTTTCTGCGCTGTTGCACTTTGAATGACAATTGCGCGGTTGTGCTACACTGTACCCAAACTACATTTTTATCATTTTGTTCCCACAAATAGAGCTTTCTTTTGGTGGTATTTGATCATCTCTGCAATTTTTATTTTCTGCTAAAAAATAAAAAAAAGACCAAAAATTTTGAAAAAATAAAAGTTTTTTTTTGTTTCAGTTACAAAACTTTGTAAATAAGTTAGTTTTCTCCTTCACTGATGGGCACTGATGGGGCTGCACTGACGGGCATTGATAAGGCGGCACGGATGGGCACCGATGAGGTGGCACGGATAGGCAACGATCGGCGGCACGGATGGGCAACGATCGGCGGCACGGATGGGCAACGATCGGCGGCACGGGTGGGCACAGATAGGCGGCACGGGTGGGCACAGATGGGCATGGATAGGCAGCATGGATGGGCACTGATAGGTGGCACGGATGGGCATGGATGGGCACTGATAGGTGGCATGGATGGGCACTGATAGGTGGCACTGTACTGTACTAATGGATGCCAATCAGTGCCAAACAATAATGCCTGCCAATCAGTGGTGCCCATTGTGGGCACTGATTGGCATCCATTGTGGCACTGATTGGCATTCATTTGGCATTGGCATCCATTATCCCTGGTGGTCTAGGGTGGCATACCTTATGGTGGGCTTCCCTGGTGGTCTAGTGGCATCCCTGGTGGTCCAGTGGGCATCCTCGGGGGGGCTGTGCTGATAATGGATCAGCACAAACCCCCCCCCCTGTCAGAGGAGCAGCCGATCGGCTCTCCTCTACTCGCGTCTGACAGACGCGAGTGAGGAAAAGCTGATGACCGGCTTTTCCTGTTTACATCGTGATCAGCCGTGATTGGACACGGCTGATCATGTGGTAAAGAGTCTCCGTCGGAGACTCTTTACCTAGATCGGTGTTGCGGGGTGTCAGACTGACACCCCGCAGCAACGATCGCCGCGATGCGCGCCCCTGGGGGCGCGCAGCGGCTCAAAATCCTGAGGACGTCATATGACGTCCAGTCAGGATTTTGAAACCACTTTGCCGCCGTCAATCCTCTATAGGGCGGCCGGCAAGTGGTTAATACATGTAACTTTAACAGAGTTGAACATCCTCCGGTCATAAACCCTCACCCTGCAGCTAGCAGCTCAGTTCGTCAAAAAGCAGTACAAACTTAAAAAGGAGGGGTGGGTGCTGTGTCCGTCCATGGACGACAGAGAAAAGGATTTTACGGTAAATACAAAAAATCCTATTTTATTTTTTCGTCCATGGACGGACACAGCTCCTTAAATCTTGACAAAGTGGGACGTCTTCAAGCAGTGTCAGAAAAAAACGAGGGGTGGGAACAGCAATCAAAAGAAGACTTTACTTCACCCCAAACAAACAGAGCTCCACAATGGAGGAGTTGCAACCTCAAACAGCCGCCTGCAAAACCCAAAGGAAGAATCCGAAGATGCACTCACATCAACCTTGTAAATTTTTGATAAAGTGTGAACAGACGGCCGAGTCGCCGCCTTGCACACCTGTGAGACAGATGCCTGATGTCGGAAAGCCCAGGAGGCACCAATTGCCCTGGTCAAATGCGCCGTGACAGGAAAGCGAGGTGCCCGCCCCTTAAGGGCATAGGCCTGGATGACGGTCTGCCTGATCCACCTAGAAATGGTGGTTGACGAGACCACCAGGCCCTTCTGCAGACCAGACACCGACACGAACAGTGCGTCAGATCTCCGGAACAGAGCAGTAGCAGACAGGTTCATCCGTAGGGCACGTACCACGTCCAAGGTATGTAGCGCAGCCTCCTTGGGATGCGACGGCCGAGGACACAAGGATGGAAGTACAATGTCCTCGTTTAGGTGAAAAGCCAAAACTACCTTAGGAAGGAATGAAGGTTGCGGACGTAGCACCACTTTATCCTTACGGAGGACCAAATAAGGCGACTTGCAAGACAAGGCCGCCAATTCAGAAACACTTCTGACCGATGTAATGGCAACTAGAAAGGCAACTTTCTGAGAAAGCGTCAGGAGAGAAATCCCCTTGATGTTCTCAAAGGGAGGTTCCTGAAGTACCAAGAGCACCAGATTCAAGTCCCACTGAGAAAGCGGTGGCCTAATCGGGGGAACGACGTGTCGGACCCCCTGTACAAACGTACTTACCAGTGAGTGAGCCGCCAGGGGTCGTTGAAAAAAGACAGCCAAGGCTGAAATCTGCCCCTAAATAGTGCTTAAGGCAAGTTTCTGATCCACTCCGCGCTCTAAGAACAGCAGGATCCGAGAAACCGAATATGCCCGCGGGCGCCAATCCATCTCTTCACACATAGAGATGTATGCCTTCCAAGTGCGATGGTAGATCTTCCGGGAAGATGATTTCCGGGCCCTCAACATGGTGGAGATTTACTGAATCTGACAGACCACGATCCCTTAGTACCTGGCTTTCAATAGCCATGCCGTTAAAGCCAGCGACTGTAAAGCAGGATGAAGTATGGGACCTTGAGACAGAAGGTCCTCCCGCAATGGCAGACCCCAGGAAGCGTCTGCTACCAGTCTCATGAGGTCGGCATACCAGGGATGCTGGGGCCAGTCTGGGGTGATTAGAATCACTGGAATCTTCTCGGCCTCCACTCTGCGGAGCAGACGAGGAAGCAACTTCAGTGGGGAACTTCAGTGGGGGAAAGGCATAAATTAGCCGATACTGACCCCATGGGGCCACCAACGCGTCTGATGCGTCTGCCCAGGGATCCCTGGACCTGGCCACAACCCCCTCACCTTGCGTTTGAGTCAAGAGTCCAGGAGATCCACATCTGGTGTGCCCCATTTCTAACAAAGGAGTTGAAACACCTCCGAGTGTAGCGACCATTCCCCTTGGTCCAGCATCTGGTGACTTAGATAGTCCACCTGCCAGTTTTCTACGCCCCGAATGTAAACAGCCGACAGAGCCGGTACGCTCCTTTCGGCCCATCTTAGGATGTGAGCGACCTCCGACGCTGCGGCCGAGCTCCTTGTTCCTCCCTGATGGTTGACATAAGCCACCGCCGTGGCGTTGTCCGACTGGATCCTGACTGGACGCCCTTGAAGTCTCTGAGACCACTTGAAGAGGCACAGCCTAATCGCCCCGAAGTTCGAGGACATTGATCGGTAGGAGAGATTCTTCCGGAGTCCAGCGGCCCTGGGCCTACTGAACCCCCCAGACTCCCCCCCAACCGGTCAAGCTGGCGTCCGTCGTAATCACAGTCCAGTGGAAAGGAAGGAAAGACTTCCCAGACCGAAGAGCCGGGGATGTCTGCCACCAAGTCAGAGAGGCCCTGACTAGGCGACTTACCTGAATATGATGATCCAGAGACAACGGGGATTTGTTTCATTTGGATAGAATCTCCTTCTGCAGCACCCGAGTATGGGATTGGGCATACGGTACTGCCTCGAAGGAGGCTACCATGAGTCCCAGGATTCTCATGCAGAAACGGAGAGACGACCATTTGCGGGATGTTAACGACCTCACCACAGCCTGGAGCGACTGCAACTTCTCTGGAGGGGAAAAACTCTTGCCTCTGATGAGTCCAGAATCAGCCCCAGGTATTCTAGGCGCTGAGTCGGAACTACCACCGACTTCTGGAGGTTCAGTATCCATCCAAATTCTTGGAGAGTCTACTGGCTATAGACACGTCCTCCTCTAATTCTGAGCTGGAAGCAGCTCTCAGGAGAAGATTGTCTAAGTAGCCTATGACGGCAATGCCTCGCTGTCTCAGCAAAGCCAGAATCTGGGCGAGCACCCTGGTGAAAACTCTTAGTGCTGACGCTAGGCCAAAAGGGAGAGCCGCAAATTGATAGTGGTTCTCCCCGACCACAAAACTCAGGAACCTCTGGTGCCTGTCGCATATGGGGACATGCAAGTATGTGTCCTTGATGTCCAGGGACGTCAGAAAGTCCCCGGGATGGAGCGCAGCTACCACCGAGCGAATCGATTCCATCCTGAATTTCCGAACCTTCACAAAGGCATTGAGGGCCTTGAGGTCTAGGATTGGACAAACTCTGTTCCTCTTTGGGACCACTAACAGATTAGAGTAGAAGTTGGTGGACAAAAAAAAACTCAATCTTGTACCCTGAAGTGATCACTTTGCAAACCCACTGGTCGGAAAGCAGGTTATCAGGCTTGCACGTACCTGATCAGCGAGTCCGCTGGAGCAGAGGAAGGTCACCCGTACGGATCCGACTCGCGGCCCCTGGTAGTGCAGACAGGAGGCATGGGAGTACGGAAGGGTAAAAGAGCCTGAAAGTAGTTGCAGGAAGACAGCTCAGGATCCGGGTACAGGAGAGTAGATAAGCCGGGTCGGCTGCGGGCAGGCAGGTAGGAAGGCAGGTGTACGGAGAAGCGCAGCTGGGTAGGTGCGGAGAAGAATGGTCAAGGCAAGCAGGGTTCGGCAATGGTCAGGCAGCACGGTACAGAGGAGCAGGCAAGTTCGGGGTCAAAGGCAGGCCGAGGTCAGATGCTGGCGGAGAGCAGGAGAAGTCCAGTAACAAGCCGGGTGGTCAGGAGATCAGGTTTCAGGTGATTAGCAGGGGCAGGATACACAGGAGACTGTAGATCAGACAGCACCGGTCTGAAGTGTTCCAGGGGTTTAAATGGGCAACTTGGCGCGCATCGGCACAGACACATTATCGCGCACAGGCGCGCGGGCCCAATGTCCGGGACGAGGGCCAGTGCGCACAGGAGCATGCACAACATCAGCGTGCATCGGCGCACGCGAACGCGCACCAAAGCGACAACCGACACGCTCGGCAAGGTACGTTCTCTGACACAGGGAGGTCCACCGAGCTGCGAACTCACGAAGACGTCGCCCCACCCAAGCATCGGGTGGGCCAAGACTTCATGCGGAAGCGGGCTTGTTTGCGGGCTTGGACTGCTTGCACACCCAGGGATGCTTCTGTCCCCCAGCTGATCCTTTATCGGCTTGGGAGGGTCTGCTAGCGGGCCCTGACTGACGAAAATACTGCCTTTGTGCAGGAAAGGAGGGCCCCGGCTTACGGCGTGGCTCCTTACCTTTAGTGGACTGAGGTAGCAGTGTGCTCTTACCTCCAGTGACATCCTTAATAATGTCGTCCAGTGAGATACCAAAAAGCCTCCCACCTTTGAAAGGTAAGTCCGTTCACAGACCAGAATTTCAGCTATATCAGGCGGCGCAAGACCACCACGGATACAGAGGCCCTGGAGATTAAATGAGTCGCATCCAGGATTGCATCACAGACATAGACCAGACCCTGCACCTGCTGGTCGGCCAGTGTAACAATTTTCTGTGGGAGATGATGCCCCACTACTGCCTGATGCAAAAGTTTAGCCCATTCAGTGAGTATGAGTATGAGAATACCAGCTTCAGACTCCATTCTGACTTACTGACAGACCTTAGGGACTAAGTCAAGACACTTGTGAAAAAAAAAGTCCACCCTCCCAGCTGCGCTGACCGGGGGGGTTACCCAGGGACTCACCACCCAGTCAGAGACTGCTCAGCGCCGTTTGTCCGCCTGCCTCACACACTGTGTGTGACTGAAGTGTTCTGTGAGGTAAATAGCGCTATTCGCACCATTCAGGGAGCCTCCAGCACTAGAGGGTAAGCCATATAGTGAAAAACAACATCCAAAATGGCCGCCGGACTCCTCAGGGAAAAAAAGGGAGCGGGCTACAAGAAAATGGCTGCATTCTCCAAAATTTTTTATTGCCAGCAATTTTTATTTTTACATTCAGCTGTCAACGGGCTGTCCTGCTGACAGCTGATGACTCATTGGTTGTTAGGGTGCGGCGGTCGGTTTCCCGCCTAGCTCCTAAACAGACAGCTATAAACATTTTGTTAAAAACAATACCATTCAGAAACAGAGCCGCGGCCTGGTCCCACCCCGCCCCCTCTTTCTCCTCATTGACTCACTGAATTTGATTGACAGCAGCGGGAGCCAATGGTGCCGCCCTGCCATCTCAGCCAATGAGGAGGGGGTGTCTCTGGCAGCTGAGACACTCCTGCAATATTGCTGGATCAAGATGGGCTCAGGTAAGTATGAGGGGGTCTGCTGCACACAGAAGTCTTTTTATCTTAATGCAAAGAATGCCTTAAGATACAAAACTTCTGACTTTAAAACCACTTTAACCACTTGCCGACCGCCGCATGAACATTTACGTCGACAGATTGGCACGGACAGGCAGTAGGGCGTATATATACGTCCCCTTTAATTTTCCTGCCGCGTGGTCGCGCACCGGTCGATCGCCGCTGGTGTCCCGCGATCGGGTTACAGAGCTGAAGGAACGGGGAGATGTTAGTGTAAACACAACATCTCCCCATTCTGCCTAGTGACACTGTCACTGATCGTGTTCCCTGTCATCGGGAACAACGATCAGTGACATGTCACGCCAAGCCACGCCCCCTAACAGTAAGAATCACTCCCTAGGTCACACTTAACCCCTACAGCGCCACCTACTGGTTAACCCCTTCACTGCCAGTGTCATTTTCACAGTAATCAGTGCATTTTTATAGCACTAATCACTAAAAATTACAATGGTCCCAAAAATGTGTCAAAAGTGTTCGATGTGTCCGCCATAATGTCGCAGTCACGATAAAATCGCTGATCGCCGCCATTACTAGTAAAAAAAAGGGGGCGTGTCCAGCGACGAGAGGAAAAGGACGTGTTTCGGCTGAGCTCCGCAGCTGAGCCCTAATCCACTACCATCCGGCGACACAGAAAGAAAAACGAGACAGTACGGTGCTGGGCCCTGTTGTTGTACCGCCGTGGGGACACGGATACCTGGGTCTGAGAGGTCTGGAGGATAGTTAGTCCGGTCCTCAGGCCTGTGGCTAAACTCAACCAGCGCCGCGCCGCCGCCATCTTGAGGTCTGTGACTGCTCCGGATCCATCCTGCTCGGGTAATCCCACAGACCGCCTGGCGACACCTCCGGATCACAGTGTGGGCGATCGCCTGCCCCTACGGCGGGATAGCTGGGCTTGAGAGGACTGGAGGCCGGTCTGAGACCTGCGGCTGAATCCAACCAGCGCTGCACCACCGCTATCTTGGGGCCTGTGACTGCCTCAGATCAGATCCATCCTGCTCTGGTAATCAAACCCACAGGCCACCCGGCGACACATCCGGATCACAGCACGGACGACCGCCTTACCCCACGGCAGGAACAGAAGGCAGCCAGAGAGTGAGATACCTAACAAGGACCGGAGGTATCATACTGCAGTGTCCGGCGGCCATCTTGCTGCACCCAGGATCTGCCGAGGACACCTTCACTGCTATGAAATGGCTTGGAATTTCCCCGAAAAGAGGAGGGATCACTGCACCCAGACCACAGGTGAGGAGATCTGAAATACAGATCAAAGTGATTGTCCAGCTGTATGATAGCTCTGTACCTGTGGTCCGGAACGGCGGCCATCTTGCTACACCCTGGGCCTAACAGTAGTAGAGATTCAGTCATACCTGCCTCTTTCCAATAAGCCACTATACTGCAGGAACAATCAAACAAACACACAAATAGAGACACAAAGACTACTGTAATATAATCCTACTCTACTAAGCCGCAACCAGTTCTTTATCACTTGATGCAAAAGTCGTCCCTCCCTCACCACAACTAATACACAAATCACACCAACCCCCCTACTGTGATTATATTTACACAAGACTGTTCTGCTTTCTACTAGCCTCACCTAGGATTTAGGGATATTGGTTTGGCGCACAGCGCTGATGGCAGATGTGTGAGTGAACACTGAGCTGCTGCGAGACCTGGGTCTGAAAATTAACCGTGCGCATAGTGAATATGTCCACACAAATCAGAAAGGGGACACATAACCACGTTCTTCGCTCTCTGACTACCCCCAAAAGAAGGATAGCTTCAACAAACTTGAACAAATACAGATATAGCGGGGAGGGAGAAACTCAAAAATGGCGACACCTCACAGGCAAAACATGGGGGAAGAATTAGAAGACAACGAAGTTTCCTTACCGCCATCTGAAGACTCAGCAGCGGGTCACGATGACAGTGATAGACCTCTGACCTACGCTATCATGACAGATATAGCTGCGGACATCAAAAGATCATTCACCTCTGCCATTACGGACATTAAAACGGAGCTGCTTAGGCTTTCCGAACAAATGGCGGTAACGGAACGAGCGGGAAAAAGGAGAGACAGGGCACTGGTTAGACTGGATGACATCACTGCCTCCCACTCCCAACACTTGATTGAAATGAATAGACATTTGGAAGACTTGGATAATAGAGGAAGGAGACACAATATAAGAATCAGAGGTGTTCCTGAGACTGTTCTCCCAGACCAAGTCAAACCGGCGTTGACTTCCAGCTTCAATAAGCTTCTGGACAGACCTGAACAATCTCCCATAGAATTTGACAGGGCTCACAGGGCTCTTTGACCTAGGGCACCAGATGGAAACCCGCCTAGGGATATCATATGTTGCTTACCCAACTTCGGCCTGAAAGAAGATGTTCTCCAGAAAGCAAGATTCAATTACCAAATCCTATTTAATGAGACCACAGTGCAATTGTTCCAAGACCTGTCACCAATTACTCTGAAGAACAGAAGAGCATTGAGACCACTGCTGGAAGTCCTAAGAGGAAAAGGCATTATCTATAGATGGAAATTTCCATTTGCACTACAAGCCATATGGGCAAACAACACCTGCTCAAAACTCCTGAAGATTTAAAAAAAAAATGCGAAAATCTACAAATTGCTCCAATCGATCTCCCTGATTGGTACGCGGAATTCCTGCTGCCGCCGGAAATCAACAATTACCAATCTGGATCTGGTTCAACACCCACCCGCCCCCCTTTCCAACAAGGGCCTTACCGCAGAAATGCCAACAGGAGCAATTCCGACTCTCCCTCTTCCTTCAAAGGAGCTAAAAGCCCAAGACCCAAGTAAACAACCCAATATTCACTTCTACAGAATTCACTGACGCAAGGGAGGAGGACAAAGAGAGAGGAGGACAAAGAGAGAATGGGATGTTCCCCTACCCCCCCTTTTTTTTTTGCATCACGACAATCACAGACTCTCAGTACAGAATCTGCAACAGGAAACTTTAGATTGAAACTTCCGAACGGGGATTAAGTCTGTTTGGATGTTATTTTATATAAAAATACCCCCCTTACCCTAGTGAAAATATACCCTGGTTTGTTTCCTGGGAGATACTGGCACACCCCTCTTGGATTGAAAGTAGGACAGGTGAGCACAGAAGATATGCCGCGTACACACGATCATTATTCACGGCGGTTTAAAAACCGCCGTGAATAATGACATTTTAAACGAGGGAACAGCTTGTTCCCCACTCACGGTCATTTTTCTCGTCATTTTTTAAAATGACGAGAAAAACGATCGTCTATGGGCTCCGCGGCAGTGTTTCCCTATGGGAAAAACTGCCACGGAAGAAATGTCAGGAAAAACGACGAGAAAAATTAGAACATGTTCTAATTTTTCTCATCATGATTAATGCCGTTTTTCCCGTCGGGAAAAACGGCAAAAAGCCCACAGACGATCGTTTTTCTCGTCCAAAGGAAAAAATGTCATTTTTCCCGACGGGAAAAATGATCGTGTGTACGCGGCAATACGCTCATGAACATGCCCTATTGAAACTACCCACACTGTCTAACTAACTAACTCTTTCTTCCACGGATATCGAAGGGGGGATATCAGATCTCCTGACCCCAAACGCCTTACATAAATGATATAATCTAAGTTCATGGTACTCACAATGTTTGTAGACTTATGAATAAGATCTCATGAGTGACTAACTATACAACTTTTGATAAGGTTTAACTTGCATGATTTCACTACTTGGAGGCAGGACGAGTGACAGACCGGCACCAGACGAATATGAAGTGCCTACCCTCATCTGCTCTTTACATCACTCAGATCTGTGAGTATACAAACTAACCACATTAATGTTGTAATGAAAGTGCGCTCCCTAGACAAATGAGGGAGAATGAAAATTACATTTGCTTTGTCTCCTGGACACTGAATGCCCTCACATGTACTGGTATGTACTGGAGGAGACAGACTTTTTCTCCAACCGGACTAACTGTAACTTGTCAATGTGCAATCACTTACCTGAGATCACCGATTTTTGGTAGTTGATGGTCTTGTATATGTGACCATTGTTATCAGTTCTGTGCCAACCCACACAAGCATTTATCTTGGTCTGTGGGACCCCTTCCCTGTCTGTCCTACATGGTGCAATGGGATACACGCACCATGCGGGATGAGGGGACGGGGCTTCCATATGCTGCTAATGCCTACAGAGTCTCATTATGCATTTCACGTATCCGACCACGCACCCACAGCCATTTCATTGACTTTTGACCCTCCGAAACGCACCACTTTTAGTTGGAGACTCAATGCATCACTCCTGACTGATCAGACCATAAAAGACGACATTCATGGAGCGATTAATGAATACTTTAAAACCAATGTAGATGCAGATACTAATCCCCTAAATAATTAGTAAGCTCACAAAAGTGTGATAAGGGGAGAATTTATGAGATGGGGTGCCAGGAAAAAAAAAGCATCTATTTCGAACACGGAGATAAGAGTGGTAAACTACTAGCCAAAGCACTAAAAGATACTACCATGGCAGGACACATACATGCCATAAGGGATAAAGATGGTACCCCTAGATACAAGAATACTGAAATAGCGGACCTTTTTCATAAGTATTACTCAAAACTTTATGACCTCCCAGAACAACATAAGCCACCACATTTGACAACCACAAAACAAGAAATGATATCTGAATTCCTTAAGGATAGCAAAATTCCCACGCTCACTCAGGAAGACACAGCGAAACTAGAAGAACCCATTGACACCGAAGAAATTTTAGAGGCAATCAAAGGCCTCAAAACATGGAAAAGCCCAGGACCAGACGGTTTCACTTCACAGTACTACAAAACCTACACACATTTACTTATAAAGCCCCTTAGATCCACATTTAACTATCTAGCTAAGACTGAACATAACTCAGAATCCTTTCTTATGGCACACATTGCAGTAATACCCAAGCCGGACAAAGACCAGACGGAATGTGCAAATTATAGACCCATCTCCCTATTGAATATAGATTTGAAACTCCTGGCCAAAATATTAGCTAACAGACTGAAACCCCTACTGTCAAAATTTATAGGACCAGAACAAGTAGGATTCATGCCGGGCAGAGAGGCACGAGATAATATCACCAAAGCATTAAATTTAATACACTTCTCCCGACACTCTAAAACAAAGGGATTGTTGCTTTCTACTGATGCTGAGAAGGCTTTCAATAGGGTCTCTTGGGATTATATGATGGCTACATGCTCCCATATTGGCCTGAATGAAAATATGCTTTCATGGATCTCAGCCCTATATCGGAACCTGCGTGCAAAGGTCAAAGTCAACAATACCTTTTCTGAATCCATTAGGATCCACAACGGTACACGCCAGGGATGCCCCCTCTCCCCCCTTCTCTTCATCATCTCTCTAGAGCCCCTGATAAGGAAAATAAACCTAGCAGATGATGTCTCGGGCTTTAAGATAGGAAAGAGAGAATACAAAGTAGCCGCTTATGCGGATGATCTATTATTTTTCCTATCACAACCGCATATATCCATCCCTAACTTAAAAAGTACTTTTGAGACGTTTGGATTTATATCCAATTTTAAGATTAACCAATCCAAATCTGAAGCCCTGAATATTAATCTCCCTCCTGATCAACTAAAATTAATGAAGGACAACTACAATTATAGATGGGAACGAAATACATTGAAATATCTAGGAATACACCTGACTGACAATTTAGACTCTCTTTACCAATACAACTACAAACCACTACTTAACTCACTGACTAGAGAACTACAAATATGGTCCTCTAAGACCTTCTCGTGGTTTGGCAGAGCCTCAATTTTAAAAATGACGGTCCTCCCAAGACTGCTCTACCTCTTCAATGCACTTCCCATTAAAATCCCAGAGGCTTTTTTCACAAGCCTCCTCAGAGCCCAGAGATGCTTCCTATGGGCAGACAAGAAACCAAGAATTAATTTCAATTTACTGACGCGCCCCAAAAACAGAGGAGGAATAGGTTTGCCTGACTTTAAAAAATATTACCAAGCCTCCCACATTACTAGGACACTTGACTGGCACTGCCATGGTCAGGATAAAGACTGGATCCAACTGGAACAAAGCTTAACTCAAAACAACCTACTTTTCTACCCCTGGACACTACACTCCAAAACAGACAAAAATCAGACACACCCCTTAGTAGCAAACACCCTTCAGGTCTGGCACAAGATTGCAGGCAAACACAACATTGCCTCCATACCTGGACCTCTGACCCCGGTCACTAACAACCCTGATTTTATCCCGGGCCAACACCTAAAAGAAGTGCACCCATGCACAACCTCCCAATGCCTATCAGATTCAAAGGTCAAATCCTTAGATGCACTGCGGGCAGAATGGGGGGGGGGGGGCGTTCCCGGGCCTCTGGTTTTACTTGCAACTAAGAGATTTCCTGATTAATAGCAAATTTAGGTCATTGTACTGCATGCCAATGTCCCCATTTGAGAATCTCTGCTTCAAGAGATCCTCAGTAGCTCATACCACTTCTCTAGCCTATTCCTGGTTAAACCAGGCTCAGCACACAGACGACTTGAAACATAAGGCTAAATGGGAAAAAGACCTCAAAATTAAGATATCGACACAGCAATGGGAGAAAGCATGTATAATGACACACAAATGCTCCTTAAGCTCTAAATATCAGGAGATCTCTTACAAAATTCTTACCCAATGGTACATTACACCCCAGAGGTCTGGGAGATGGTCCACCGCAGCCTCAGAGGCATGCTGGCGTTGTGATCATGATATTGGTTCCTTCCTTCATATATGGTGGGAGTGTCCAAAAATTCTAGAGTACTGGGATGAGATCAGGAAATGGGTCCAATTCATAACTGAAACCAATCTCAATCTTACAGCAGCAGCCTGCCTGATTAACGTTAACAATTTCACCATAAGCAAATATAAGAAATCCCTCACCAGACATCTCCTCCTTGCAGCGAAAACACTTATACCCCTTCATTGGAAGACCAAACGGGTGCCAAAAATTAGGGACTGGTTGGATAGAATACACCATATACACAAAATGGAAGAAATTGCAGCTATGAAAAAAGAGAATAGCACCAATTTTAACGAAATCTGGCAACCTTGGGTCTTATTCTCATACTCTTCTGAATTCCAGTCGCTTACCGCGTAAGTCATATCATAGAGAATGTATACATGTGATGGATTGTTACTATTTCTCTTTTACCTATACCACCATGCTTAAATCATTCTGCTTCTCCCACCCCCCACCCACCCTTCCCCTCCCTCCTTCCTTCCTACTCCCTTTACCTTTTCCATTCCCCTTCCCTTACATTCACTCAAATATATGTTCAACTTGTGTTTGCCTTATGTTACCCCAGTATTATCATCAGGGCTCTATATTTTGTTATGCCTCTGCCTATTTACTCTGCCTACTACTGAGCCCTGGTTGTTCAATTCTGTATTATGTATGTCTTTGTTTTTACTTGTTATCTGTAACAAACTTCAATAAAACTCTTTGATTGTGAAAAAAAATATATATATTAATAAAAATGCCATAAAACTATCCCCTATATTGTAGACGCTATAACTTTTGTGCAAGCCAATCAATATACGTTTTTTGTGATTTTTTTACCAAAAATATGTAAAAGAATACGTATCGGCCTAAATTGAGGAAAAAATCTGGTTTTTTTATATCTTTTTTGGGGATATTTATTATAGCAAAAAGTAAAAAATATTGTTGTTTTTTTTCAAAATTGTCGCTCTATTTTTGTTTATAACACAAAAAATAAAAACCACAGAGGTGATCAAATACCACCAAAATAAAGCTCTATTTGTGGGGAAAAAAGGACGTCAATTTTGTTTGGGAGCCACGTAGCACGACCGCGGAATTGTCAGCTAAAGCGACGCAGTGCCGAATCGCAAAAAGTGGTCTGGTCTTTGACCACCGAAATGGTCCGGGGCTTAAGTGGTTAAGGGTTAGAAGATTTTTGTCTCTTTACATTTTGAATGACTAGCGGACATCCCATGTATTGCATTTTACCAAGTAAAACTATGTTACATTAAGCTACAGTGTCCGAATGGAGAGTTGAGCTGTCTGTTGGGGGTGATCATTCAGCAGGTGACTATACTGGCCAGATGTAAGGAGGTATGTCAATGCATAAAGCAGTGCTTAAACATATATACAAAAAGGCACATTATTCTTCTATTTGGTTTGTAATTAAAGGGGTTGTAAAGGTTCATGTTTTTTCACCTTAATGCATCCTGTGCACTAAGGTAAAAAAACACTGATGTTTGCCGGCCCCCCAGCCCCCCCGTTTTACTTACCTGAGCCCTGGAAAGTCCCACGTCATGAACGCGCTTGATCTTTGCCCGGGCTTCCCGACTCCTCATTGGATAGATTGATAGCAGCGCAGCCATTGGCTCGCGCTGCTTTCAATCAAATCCAATGATGCGGGCGCCGGGGGCGGGACCGAGTCATACACTCGGCGGTTATATACGCCGACTGTATGACACGGGAGCGCACCCGCAAGGTAACCCCCTCGGGAGAGAGCTTCCCAAGGGGTTTAGCTTTTCCGGGGAGGAGCCGTGAGAGCCGCCGTGGGACCCAAGAACTGCAGGATCAGGGCCACTCTGTGCAAAACGAACTGCACAGTGGAGGTAAGTATGACATGTTTGTTATTTTTAAAACAAAATACCTGAAGCTTTAGTATCACTTTAACTGCAATTGTATATATTTTGGCTGCTGCATGTAAAAAATATTCATACACCTTCTGCCAGCCCCAAATTTAATAGGTAATGATAAGCCCAGGTCCCTTTTTGGAGATACCAGACATCAGGAGGAATCAGATGTTTAGTGGACCCTGAAAAATAAGTAATTCGGCCAGTACTCTCAGTGACTATGCAGTAAATGACATACACCTGTATATCTCATGGAGACAAAGTGAATGTTCCTTGGAAAAAACTGTAGGTACAAAATAAGTTCCCTAGAAATTTCCCAGAAAATGCACGCATTGAAAAGATGAAAGTGAATACTGTTGCAAATATAGTGTTGCCCATTGTAGCAATTAATATTCTAACCATTGTAGCTGATAATGAAACAAATATTCTCATTGGTTGCTAGGACCATCAAGGAAAAAAATAGATTGATGCACTTTTCAAATATTATGCCGCGTACACACAGACGTTTTTAATGTCATTGAAAAAAACAAAGTTTTTCTCAACTTGATTCTTCTCAAGCCTGCCTTGCCTACACACTATCATGAAAAAAAATGCTCGAGCAAAGCGCGGTGGCGTAAAACATGTTTGACAACACGTATGACGGCACTATAAAGGGGAAGTTCCATTCGGGTGGTGCCACCCTCGTGCTAGTAAAGTTTGGTGAGAGACGATTCGCGCTTTTCAGCCTTGTGCTTTTCAGTCCGTTACAGCGTGATGAATGTGCTATCTCCATTCTGAACGCTAGTTTTACCAGAACGAGCTAACTTGCTTCTGAGCATGCGCGTTTTTTCCCCGTCATTAAAGCGTACACACGGCCGTTTTTTACTACGAGAAAAACGACGAGGTGAAAAACGACGAGAAAAAATAGAGCATGTTCCAAATTTTTAATGCCTATTTTTCTCTTTGAGAAAAATGCTCTGGAGCCTACACACGATCGTTTTTAATGACCAATTTAAAAAATTGCATTTTTCTCGTCATGAAAAACGGCATAAGTCTGTTAGTGGTTAATATAGTGCAACTATAGACAACTGAGATCTCTTCTGTGCAGTGAAATGGTTTAGGTTCCATTTTTTTGCATATTGTGCTTTTCTATACATGCACACACTACCATGTGTAGCGATACCTCCAACTAAGAAGGCCGCAGATTTAGTTTGGGCCCTGAAGACAGCTCCGCCAACCCCCGGCAATATGCTCTACCCCCTACTGGCACAGCTAGTACTGACAGTAAATTGTATATCTTATACTGTATGAATAACTGAGCATTGAGACAATACTAAATTGAAATAAGTATAAGATTTTACTTAAGCTCTTAGTAAGGAAAGGGGTAACATCAATAACAGTTTACAGAATAATCATTAGTAATGCAGAGCCCAGCCACACTAACACACTATAGGGTTAACACACAACAAGTGCGCCACGCTGGCGACCGTTAGCTAAGTGCCCTGTGGCGCAGTAACCAAAACACCTTAGAAACCCCACCAGGCCTGGTTCTGATATCTACAACTTAGTCCTTTTTCTTCACCGGCAGATCTTTAACGGTGGTGCACATTAACAGAGTACAAACTTTGTAATCCAATGGGGTAGGTAAAGATGGGGTAGAAACTTGGCTATACGAACAGTAGGTTCAGCTCCGACAAGGGCCTTCAATAAGAATACCAAGAATGACTCGTAGGCCACGGCAGTCTATAGGCCTATATGCAGTAACAGTATATCGGTTGGGCATATGCCCTCTCACCCGCCCGGACTACGGTTCCAGTCCGGGAACTTCCACCAACTGTGTCCCACACACGCTCAGTCTCTTCAGCGATCGGGTCCCCGATCCAACAAGGCTGTAGTCGAGCGAAGTCAGATGCCACCCAGGCTCGAGGAAGGGGTGGAAGGCTCTTTGGTGCTGCACAAGGCCTCAGGCTTCAGGCCTTGCACTCCGACACATCCGCACAGTAGGATCAGTCTCTGAAGTCTCGTGTCCCAAAGAGGCCGAGCCCAGCCTCTCCTCCTCCCTTTATAACCCCTCCCATGAGTCTCTGCGGTGGGAACATCTGAAGAATGGGGTTCTGGGTGATGTAGTCTCTCCGCATTAAAGGGGAACACCCCACTACACACTCCCCCCACTTGAATTCTTTGGTCCCCAAAGATAAACTCTAACAAAAACTATGTACAATTCTAGACAATTCTGCAAACGAGGTTGGCAGAGGGGATTCCCACCAAAACTGAGGGGTAGAATTCCCTTGCCCACAGGTCACATTATCACGGGTGGCCTGCCTAACTGTGCCAGAGAGTGAGCTGGGGTTGCCCTCCACCAAATGAACAGTGGAGGGATCCGGATTCTCATCATTTCTCCTGGCAGTGACTACAGAGTCCTCTGAACTGTTCCCCATTTGGGGGTATGTCAGCTTCTTAGGAGGCCGGATGACTCTTCGAGCCCTTTGCTCTCTTGGGATTTCTGGCTCTGGCGCCACAGGCTCCTCTTCCTCTGAGCAACTATCATGGGCATCTTCCCAGTAATCTGCTGAAGGACTTGAGGGGATGAACTCTGTGGCTTCTGGGTTCAGTGTTTCATCTGTGGTGTCTTCAGTGGTTGGAAGGTCTATGGTAGAAGTTCCTGGAGTTGGGGAAGGCCACAGCCAATTAAGTTCTCCCTCCTCATTTCCACTAAGTTGAGAGGCCTCTCCATCTTCAGCTCGGGAGGCCTGCGACCGAGTGTTCGGCCTAGGAGTATCCAGGATAGAGGCCGGTTCAGGGGAGTCTCCCACGGGAGGTATTCTAACTGCCTCAGCAAGTGGGAGCAGGTGGTTTCGATGCCACGTCTTCAGTGGGCCTACCTTTCCTTCTGGCTTCAACTTATAGACAGGTAGGCCCGGCAACTTCCTGCAGATGACATAGGGTTCAGATCTCCATCTGTCTGCAAGTTTGTGCTTCCCAGGGACCCCCAGATTGCGTAACAGTACTCGATCCCCGGGCTGTAGGTCTTGTACCCGGACCTTCAAGTCGAAGTTTCTTTTGTTTTGAGCTCCCCTTTGATCCGAGGCCGCTTGAGCTTGTTCATAGGCTACTTTCAGGCTGTGTCTGAGCCTGTCCACATATCCTTTGTGGGATGTGGCGGAGGAATGGTCCAGAGAGGTGCCAAAGGCCAAGTCCACAGGTAGTCTCGCTTCTCTCCCAAACATGAGTCGATATGGGGAGTAGCCTGTAGCATCACCTGATGGTGCAGTTGTAAGCATGTACTAGGGCTGCTATGTGGTTGCTCCAATGTTGCTTTTTCTCACTTTCCAGAGTCCCCAACATGTTGAGCAAGGTTTGGTTAAACCTTTCCGGCTGAGCATCCCCTTGTGGGTGGTAAGGTGTAGTTCGAGTCTTCTTGATTCCCAACGAATCCAGGAGTTTCCGGATCAGTTTACTCTCAAAGTCCCTTCCTTGATCTGAATGAAGTCGCTGTGGCAGCCCATAATGGACAAAGTACTTCTCCATAAGTACCTTGGCTACGGTGGAGGCCTTCTGGTCTTTGGTTGGGAAAGCCTGGGCATAACGGGTGAAATGGTCGGTTATCACCAGAACATTTCCTAGTCCACTCAGGTCGGGTTCGAGGCAGAGAAAATCAATGCATACCAGGTCCATTGGGCCTTGACTTTGTAGATGGCCCATTGGGGCAGCTTGATGGGGTAAAGTCTTCCTCTGGATGCATCGTGCACATGAGTGGCAGTACTCTTCTACTTCTGCCCTCATGCAGGGCCAATAGAACCGACTTCTGACAAGTTGGAAGGTCCTTTCAGCTCCTAGGTGGCCATGATTGTCATGCATGGCAACTAGAACAGTCTCTCGATGTTTCTCTGGAAGGAACAGTTGCCATTTATCTTCCGAGTCATCAGAGGGGCCCCTTCGGTAGACCACTCCCTGATGTAACTGCAACCTGTCCCATTCTTTCCTCAACAGGCGAGCTTCCTTTGAGGGGTGACGCAGGAGTCTGCTTGGATCCTGATTCTCCAGGGCCTCCAGGACCAATCTCCCCATGGGGTCTTCCAATTGGTCACACCTCAACTCCTTCTTGGACAGTCTCGGCAGATTGTCCTCTTCCAGTTGAGCTACTCCACAGTAGAGTTTGGGGACTCCCACCATGGTAACTCCTATTTCCTCTGCTCTGGAGCCTCCTCTGGCTTGGAATTCAGCTCCTTGACAAAGGGCCCGCACCCTGTCCGGTGCCACTTGGGTCCAATCTTCTACGTCACTGGTGGGGGAATGAGATCTCCTGGACAGAGCATCTGCGTCTCGATTCCCAGCCCCTGTCCTGTACTTTAGGCTGAAGTTGAACCCAGACAGTGCGGCGTGCCACCCGTGTCCAGTGGCGTCCAGCTTGGCCGTGGTGAAAAGGTAGGTGAGGGGGTTGTTGTCAGTCTTCACAGTGAACTCCGCCCCATACAGGTAGTCTTTGAGCTTGTCTACTACCACCCACTTGAGGGCCAGGAACTCCAGTTTGTGGGTGGGGTAGTTCTTCTCAGAGGGGGTCAGGCTCCTACTCACGTAGGCAACCGGCCGCAGTTGTCCTTCATGTTCTTGATAAAGTACTCCTCCCAGACCGTCATGACTAGCATCTACATGTAGTTCATAGGGTTTGGTTGGGTCTGCGTAGGCCAAGACTGGAGCATTAGTCAGGCTCTTCTTCAACGCCTGGGAGGCCTCTTCAAACTTCTGATTCCACTGATCTCTGATGGACTCTCCCGGATTCCTGGGACCTGAGTCATCCTCTTCTCCCTCAGTCTTGAGCAGTTCATTCAATGGTCTAGCAATTCGGGCGAATCCCTCCACAAACCTCCTGTAATAGGAGCAGAAGCCCAAGAAGGATCTGAGTTCTGTTACTGTGGTGGGCCGTGGCCAGGAGGTAACTGCCTCCAATTTCTCGGGGTCTGTGGCCACCCCTTCTTCCGACACTATGTGCCCCAGATAGTTCACAGAAGACTGGTAGAACCGACACTTCTCAGGCGAAAGCTTGAGTCCTTCCTCACTGAGTCTTCTCAACACTTTTTCCAGCCTCTCTTCGTGTTCTTCCAAGGTTCTCCCAAAGACAATGACATCGTCCAGGTATACAAGGACTTCGATAAGGTTCATGTCTCCTACAGTCTTCTCCATGAGACGTTGGAAAGTAGCTGGGGCTCCAGACAGACCTTGGGGCATCCGGTCGAATTCAAAGAACTCCACTGGGGTTATGAAAGCGGCCTTTTCCTTGTCTTCTGGATGCATAGGGATCTGATAGTACCCGCTCTTGAGATCCATAATGCTGAACCATTTGGCTCCAGACAAGCTCTGCAAGGCATCTTCTATCCTTGGAGTGGTGTACTGGTCGGGTATGGTTCTCCTATTAAGAGTCCTGTAGTCGATACAGAGCCTCAAGGATCCATTCTTCTTTCTGACCACCACTATGGGAGAGGCATATGGGCTTCTGTACTCCCGTATCACACCAGTCCTCTTGAGTTCTGCAAGTTGTTCCCTTAGATCCTCCAGATCTGCTAGGGGGACCCGCCTGACCCTCTCTCGGAAGGGCTTGTCCTCCTGGAGTCGGATCCGATGGGTGGCACTCCTTGCACACCCCACATCGAACTCACCCTTAGAGAAAATCTTCTCCCATCTATTCAACTGGGCCTTGGCTCTCTCCTTCCAAGCCCTGGACAGATTCGGGTTTTCCATGGATATCTTCTCCCAAGTGTCTCCTCCTTCGCCCACCTCTGACAGGTTGACAGGGGCAGCGGGGCTCACTTGGCCCAACAGCATCCTGGCTGGGATTTCCATGGGGCCATCTGTATTGTTCCTAACACTCACTGGGACTCTACAATGGGCCTTCTTCAGAGCCTTCAGCGGGATCACTTCTGGTATCACTTCCAGACCGTGGGCCCCTTCCCTCAGATTCCAACATGACAAAGGGTCCAGGCTGCTGCCAAGCAAGCTTCACAGTGGCTCTGAGACAGGTTACTTGGCCAGGTTGCAGTACTGTCCCCCCTCTTCCAAGTCTCCACACCTTCCCTATCCCTTCTCCTGGGGTCTTCTGCTCCAAGACCAGCCGTTGGTAAGCCGTCCTCAGCATGGGGTGGATCTTGGTGGCCGCACCCCCTTCTTCCTTCACTATAGGGGTCAGAAGTCTTCGGACCAGGTCCGTGTTCGTCCCTATTATAAGGGAACTCGTGTTGGTTCCCAGCGGCCGAGGGCATACAACCGCCAGGGTGTCAAACACTTCGGCTTTCCCAGCCACCGACGGGTCAAATATCATTCTGACAGGCAGATAGCCATCATAGGGGAAGTTCTGGGTTCCAATCCCACATATCTCCAGTCCCTCTATCTTCCGGATGGGTATGTGACTCAAGTGCTTATCGTAGAAGTCTCTGTATAGCAGGGTCACTTGCGCCCCAGTATCCAAGATTGCTCTGGTGTAGACTCCCTCCACTTGAATGGACACTATAGGAGATGGGCCTACCAACTTCTCTGGATATGGGCCGGCAGGGGTCACCTTCTTCTGACCTTTTCCTTTTGAACTTTCCTTGAGCCTGGTATGCATTGATTTCCCCCCTTTTATTGGGTGTAGGAACCCGCTGAGGGATGTTATTATTTTTCTTAGGTGGGCACCCCATTTGGGGAGTGCTGTGCCTCTTCTGAGGGGTAGAGCTTCGTTGAGGGGCATTGCATTTCCCCTTTGGTGTTTTATCCCTTTTTTTTTTTTGCTTTGCATTCAGCTTGGAGCTCACTGAAGGTGATGGGCACCCGGTTGACTCCTTCACCGGGGCCCTCTGAAGTTTCCCGCCGGCTTGCGGTTGTCTGTTTTCTTCTTCTTGGGACTGGAGCATGTAGCCGCAATATGTCCAATTCCTCCACAGTTAAAGCAGACTATATCTCCCCATTCTTGTAAAGATGCGGGTGCTGAGGCAATTGGGAATAATTCCTTCCTTGGTACTTCTCTCTTGGGACCCTCTGTGTCTTTTCCCATCAGAGAGGTCAACATCTCTAACACCTTGGACATTTGAGCTTTCAGGGTGTCTATCTCTGATTCTCTTTCAGGGGTCATCATTGGATTGACTAGCACCTGTGCGGGTACAACATTTGCCTTAATCATCTGCTGGTCCTGTTGCAGCGCCTCCTCATCTCTGATGATTTTTATCAAGTCAGCATAAGTCAGCAACGTTCCTCCTCCTGAGGTTTTCAGGTGCAGCCAGACTGGATCTGAGCGTAGCGCTCCCTTTAAGACTTGCTTCATCCTTGCCGCTAGTGATGAGCCGAACACCCCCGGGTTCGGTTCGCACCAGAACCCGCGAACGGACCGAAAGTTCGTACGAACATTAGAACCCTATTAAATACAATGGATGCGAACGTTCGAATTCTAAAGTGCTAATTATAACAACTATTATGCATGTTATTGTCCTAAAAAGGGTTTGGGAACCCGGGTTCTGCACCAGGGGACATGTATCAATGCAAAAAGAAGTTTTAAAAACGGTCGTTTTTCGGGAGCAGTCATTTTAATGATGCATAAAGTGAAAAAAAAAAAGTCAAATATTCCTTTAAATATCGTACCTGGGGGGGTGTCTAAAGTATGCCTGTGAAGTGCCACGTGTTTCCCGTGTTTAGAACTGTCCCTGCACAAAATGACACTTCTAAAGGAAAAAAAAGCCATTTAAAACTGCTTGCGGCTTTAATGTAATGTCTGGTCCCGGTAATATGGATGAAAATCTTTAAGAAAAATGGCATAGCTACTCCATGACCCCCCCCCCCCCTACCCCAGCCCATTACCAGCCCCTTTGGGTCTTGTATGGATATTAAGGGGAACCCCGCACATAAAATAAAAAAGGCCCTATATACTCTGAACAGCCGTATACAGGCGGTGCATACAAGACAGGGACTGTAGGTTTGTTCTTATGTAGAATCTGTTTGTAATTTTGAACAGGTACATTGTTTAAGTGTAGCTCCAGCCCAAAAATCTATTTTTAAACTTTTTGGAAAACATAGGTAAGGGTTATCACCCCTGTAACATTTGTTTTGCTGTCTGTGCCCCTGTTCAGAACATTTCACCTCACTTTCCGTCCCAATGACAACTGTTTTTGAAATGTGGTGTTTTTCTTGAAACAAGGATTGCTGATAAAGCATCAGTACAGAGGAGACACCTTTCTCCCATATTAATTCTTACAGGAGAGAATTTTCCTTCCTAGGGGTAGATTTCCTCTCACTTCCTGTTGTCTTCTTGCGTTTGCAAGTAGGAGTCGTTTGTAAGTTGGATGTTTGAAAGTAGGGACCTGCCGTAGATACTCTGCAGAAATAGGCCCCTTAGTTGTTGGTGTTGGCACAACACTGTAAGCACTCACAGTTACTCTTGGTTGGTGCTGGAACGCCCTGCTGTCAACTATTATATCAGGAATTGTAATTACATATAATTGTTGAACAGTGGTAGTAAAAATTGGGCCTTTGATGGTGGTGCTGGTGCCACAACACTGTAAGCCCTGACAGTTACTCTTGGTGGGTGCAGCAATGGGCCCTGCTGTGAATTATTAGATCAAGAATTGTAATTGCATGCCCCTGTTGAACAGGGGCTGAAAAATTGGGCCTTTGGTGGTGGTGGTGGTGTTGACACAACACTGTAAGCCCTCAGAGTTACTCTTGGTGGGTGCAGGAATGGGCCCTGCTGTGAATTATTAGATCAAGAATTGTAATTACATGCCCCTGTTGAACAGGGGCTGAAAAATTGGGCCTTAGGCACTGGTGGCACAACACTACAACCCCTCACAGATACTGTACTTGGAGCACAGCAATGAGCCCTGTTGCAAAGTATTGCTTCAAAAATTGTAATGACACGCCCCTGTTAAACAGGGGCTGAAAAATTGGGCCTTAGGCACTGGTGCCACAACACTCCAACCCCTCACAGATACTGTACTTGGAGCACAGCAATGAGCCCTATGGCAAATTATTGCTAAAAAAATTGTAATTACACGCCCCTGTAAAACAGGGGCTGAAAAATTGGGCCTTAGCCACTGGTGGCGGCACCCATAAACAAAAATGATCTTCCAAGCTATCATCATCAATCGTATCATTGAGGACTCGGAGGAGGAGGATAGCCAGTCAACATAAAAGCACAGACACTCAGCATCAGCATCAGTCTTGAAGGGATGTGACATGTTAAAATCAATTAGTCTGTTATATCAGCATCAGGTGTGTGGTAGCTAGTGGTGATCCAAGACTGGTTCATCTTGATGAAAGTCAGTCGATCAACCGAGTCGGTGGACAGGCGCACCCTGTGATCCGTGACAAATCCTCCAGCAGCACTGAATGTGCGTTCCGAAAGAACGCTGGATGCAGGACAGGCCAGTAGCTCAATTGCATACTGTGCAAGCTCTGGCCAGTGATCCATCCTCAAGACCCAGTAAGCCAGAGGATTTTCGGTGGGGAAGGTGTCCAAGTCTGACCTTGCCCCTAGATATTCCTGCACCATGTTTATCAGACGCTGGCGATGGTTGCTGGAACCAATCATACTTTGGGGCTGCGGACTAAAGAATTGTCTGAACGCATCGGTCAGACGGCCACCTTCCCCACCGCTCCTTCTTTGACTGGCCGAAGCCTCAGCAACTCGTTGTCCTGGACCAGGAGTTTGTAACCTCCCAGTCTCTGGGAACGCGTTGCACAGACCTTTCTGCAAGGCCTCCCGGAGTTGTCTCATCCTCTGCTCCCTCTGCGACGGTAACATAAGGTCCGCAACCTTACCCTTGTACCGTGGATCAAGGAGAGTGGCCAGCCAGTAATGGTCCCTCTCCTTGATCCGAAGAATACGAGGATCCTTCCGCAGACTTTGCAGGATCAGGGAGGCCATGCAGCGTAGGTTTGCTGAGGCATTCGCTCCGGAGTCCTCTGGGTCACTAAGGACGACATGATCCGCAGTCACCTCCTCCCAGCCACGTACAAGTCCACTGGTTTCTTGGGACTGTAAATCATCCCTAAAAGACTGCTGCTGATGATGCTGAGTGCCAGCCTCCACCTCCATGCTGACACAATCCTCCTCCTCCTCCTCCTCCTCTTCCTCTTCCTGTGCGATGGGTGGGACAGAAGGAACACTGTCTGGGTAAAGGGGGCCTTGAGAGGCAAGGAAGTCCTCCTCTTCCTGCCTCTGTTCTGCCTCAAGTGCCCTGTCCATTATTCCACGCAGCGTGTGCTCCAACAGGTGGACAAGAGGTACAGTGTCACTGATGCATGCACTGTCACTGCTCACCATCCTCGTGGCCTCCTCAAATGGTGCCAGGACAGTGCATGCATCCCTGATCATGCCCCACTGGCGTGGAGAAAAAAAACCAAGCTCCCCTGACCCTGTCCTGGTGCCGTAGTCGCACAGGTACTCATTGATGGCCCTCTGCTGCGTGTGCAGCCGCTGCAGCATGGCCAACGTTGAGTTCCACCTGGTGGGCATGTCACATATAAGGCGGTTCTTGGGCAGGTTCAACTCCTTTTGCAGCTCAGCCAGGCGAGCACTGGCATTATAAGATCTGCGGAAATGCACACAGACTTTCCTGGCCTGCCTCAGGACATCCTGTAAGCCCGGGTACCTGCCCAAGAAGCGCTGCACCACCAGGTTAAGGACGTGAGCCACACAGGGCACATGGGTCAGTTGTCCCTGTCGGAGGGCGGAGAGGAGGTTGGTGCCATTGTCGCAAACCACCATTCCTGGCTTAAGCTGGCGTGGCGTCAACCACCTCTCGGCCTGGCCCTGCAGAGCAGACAGGACCTCTGCCCCAGTGTGGCTTCTGTCCCCCAAACACACCAGCGCAAGCACGGCATGGCATCTTTTTGCCTGCGTACTTGCGTAGCCCCGTGAACGGCTACGGAGCACCGCTGGTTCATAGGACAAACCACAGGAAGAGGCCATGGAGGAAGAAGAAGAGGAGGGGGTGGAGGAGAGAGGTGTGTCACAACCAGTAGTAGCATTTTGGAGGCGTGGCGGTGGGACAACCTCCAACACTACTGCACCTTGTCCTGCATCCTTCCCAGCTGCCAAAAGAGTGACCCAATGGGCCGTGAAAGAAAGGTAACGTCCCTGTCCATGCCTGCTGGACCATGAGTCAGCGGTAATATGCACCTTACCGCTGACCGCCCTGTCCAGCGAGGCCAAGACATTGCCTTCCACATGCCGGTAGAGAGCCGGAATAGCCTTCCGTGAGAAAAAGTGGCGTTTGGGAACCTGCCACTGAGGAACCGCACATTGCACAAACTCACGGAAGGGGGCCGAGTCTACCAACTGAAAAGGCAGCAGTTGAAGCGCTAGCAATTTAGCCAAGCTAGCATTCAACCGCTGGGCATGTGGATGGCTGGGAGTGAACTTCTTTCGACGGTCCAGCAGCTGGGGCAGGGAAATTTGCCTGCTAGAATCGGACGTCGGTGTACTGCTAGCAGAGTGGCCGCAAGTACTTGGCTGTGACACACCTAATTCTACACCTTCATTCCTCTCAGTGCATGTTTCAGAGAGGACTGAAGTTATAGTGGGGTTGGAAATCCCAGCTGATGCGGTGCAAGGAGAGGTCCGCTTTGTTCTTTGGTGTGGGTCTTTGAGGTAGGCTTGCCAACGAGCTGCATGGCAGGTCAACATATGTCTGGTCAGGCATGTGGTACCCAAGCGGCTGATGTTTTGGCCATGCGATATACGCTTGAGACATATGTTGCAAACAGCAGCTGTGCGATCTGATGCACTAGCCTCAAAAAAGGCCCACACCAAGGAACTTTTTGAATGACGGGCAGAGGCAGCGCCCTGCACAGGCGGAGCTCTGCGGTGTGATTCCGTCGGTGTACTGCCCTTACGCTGGCCACCAAAGGGCATCCTGTCTCGTTGGAGATGTGCCTCCTCCTCATCCTCCTCCTCCTCTCTCCTATTAGGCACCCACGTGGAGTCAGTGACCTCATCATCCCCTCCCTCCTCATCACTGGAGCCAATCTGGCAGTATGCTGCAGCTGCTGGAACATGACTGCCAGATTGGTGTCCTTCTTGAGCATCCCCTCTGTCTGCTCTCACCCTACTGCCTTCCTGTAGCTGGGTTTCATCATCAGACCCTTCGAAACGCTGGGCATCCTCCTGGAGCATGTACCCAACACTGTGCTCAAACAGTTCGGGGGACTCCTCAGGAGGAGGACATGGTGGGTCTAGGGAAGGAGTGACTGATGATGAGTCTGACATTGATACCAGGGAAGAGGACGCTTTGGCAGCTGCTTTGCCAGTACCCTGAGCCTGGGTGAGAGAGGATGAGGAGGAGGAGGAGGGCTTGGTCATCCACTCTACCAAGTCTTCGGCATGATGTGGCTCAACATGTCCAGCTGCGGAAAAGAAGGACAAGCGTGTCCCATGGCCATGTGCTGATGACAATGCACCGCGTCCACGACCAGCACTGTTGCCCCCAGACACAGAGCCTGCTTGCCCTCTTTTATTGCCTCCTGACTGTCTGCCTCTCCTTGTTTGCCTTCCAGACATTCTAATAGATGGCCTGCAGGGAGATGGGAAAAAAACAATAAGGGCTACCTTCAGGTGTCCTTCTCTGTCCCTTGAAACAAGGACTTGCACAGTGAAAGAAACTGACACTCTCCCTACCTACAGTTTTCTGTCCCTAGAAAAAATGTTTTTTTTAAGCACAATATAGCACAAGGAGAATTCACTCACTGTCCTTCCAGGTCCCTAGAAACAAGGACTTGCACAGTGAAAGAAACTGACACTCTTCCTACCTACAGTTTTCTGTCCCTAGAAAAAATGTTTTTTTTAAGCACAATATAGCACAAGGAGAATTCACTCACTGTCCTTCCAGGTCCCTAGAAACAAGGACTTGCACAGTGAAAGAAACTGACACTCTCCCTACCTACAGTTTTCTGTCCCTAGAAAAAATGTTTTTTTTAAGCACAATATAGCACAAGGAGAATTCACTCACTGTCCTTCCAGGTCCCTAGAAACAAGGACTTGCACAGTGAAAGAAACTGACACTCTCCCTACCTACAGTTTTCTGTCCCTAGAAAAAATGTTTTTTTTTAAGCACAATATAGCACAAGGAGAATTCACTCACTGTCCTTCCAGGTCCCTAGAAACAAGGACTTGCACAGTGAAAGAAACTGACACTCTCCCTACCTACAGTTTTCTGTCCCTAGAAAAAATGTTTTTTTTAAGCACAATATAGCACAAGGAGAATTCACTCACTGTCCTTCCAGGTCCCTAGAAACAAGGACTTGCACAGTGAAAGAAACTGACACTCTCCCTACCTACAGTTTTCTGTCCCTAGAAAAAATGTTTTTTTTAAGCACAATATAGCACAAGGAGAATTCACTCACTGTCCTTCCAGGTCCCTAGAAACAAGGACTTACACAGTGAAAGAAACTGACACTCTCCCTACCTACAGTTTTCTGTCCCTAGAAAAAATGTTTTTTTTAAGCACAATATAGCACAAGGAGAATTCACTCACTGTCCTTCCAGGTCCCTAGAAACAAGGACTTGCACAGTGAAAGAAACTGACACTCTCCCTACCTACAGTTTTCTGTCCCTAGAAAAAATGTTTTTTTTAAGCACAATATAGCACAAGGAGAATTCACTCACTGTCCTTCCAGGTCCCTAGAAACAAGGACTTGCACAGTGAAAGAAACTGACACTCTCCCTACCTACAGTTTTCTGTCCCTAGAAAAAATGTTTTTTTTAAGCACAATATAGCACAAGGAGAATTCACTCACTGTCCTTCCAGGTCCCTAGAAACAAGGACTTGCACAGTGAAAGAAACTGACACTCTCCCTACCTACAGTTTTCTGTCCCTAGAAAAAATGTTTTTTTAAGCACAATATAGCACAAGGAGAATTCACTCACTGTCCTTCCAGGTCCCTAGAAACAAGGACTTGCACAGTGAAAGAAACTGACACTCTCCCTACCTACAGTTTTCTGTCCCTAGAAAAAATGTTTTTTTTAAGCACAATATAGCACAAGGAGAATTCACTCACTGTCCTTCCAGGTCCCTAGAAACAAGGACTTGCACAGTGAAAGAAACTGACACTCTCCCTACCTACAGTTTTCTGTCCCTAGAAAAAATGTTTTTTTTAAGCACAATATAGCACAAGGAGAATTCACTCACTGTCCTTCCAGGTCCCTAGAAACAAGGACTTGCACAGTGAAAGAAACTGACACTCTCCCTACCTACAGTTTTCTGTCCCTAGAAAAAATGTTTTTTTAAGCACAATATAGCACAAGGAGAATTCACTCACTGTCCTTCCAGGTCCCTAGAAACAAGGACTTGCACAGTGAAAGAAACTGACACTCTCCCTACCTACAGTTTTCTGTCCCTAGAAAAAATGTTTTTTTTAAGCACACTATAGCACAAGGAGAATTCACTCACTGTCCTTCCCAGTCCCTAGAAACAAGGACTTCCACAGTGAAAGAAACTGACACTCTCCCTACCTACAGTTTTCTGTCCCTAGAAAAAATGTTTTTTTTAAGCACAATATAGCACAAGGAGAATTCACTCACTGTCCTTCCAGGTCCCTGGAAACAAGGACTTGCACAGTGAAAGAAACTGACACTCTCCCTACCTACAGTTTTCTGTCCCTAGAAAAAATGTTTTTTTTAAGCACAATATAGCACAAGGAGAATTCACTCACTGTCCTTCCAGGTCCCTAGAAACAAGGACTTACACAGTGAAAGAAACTGACACTCTCCCTACCTACAGTTTTCTGTCCCTAGAAAAAATGTTTTTTTTAAGCACAATATAGCACAAGGAGAATTCACTCACTGTCCTTCCAGGTCCCTGGAAACAAGGACTTGCACAGTGAAAGAAACTGACACTCTCCCTACCTACAGTTTTCTGTCCCTAGAAAAAATGTTTTTTTTAAGCACAATATAGCACAAGGAGAATTCACTCACTGTCCTTCCAGGTCCCTAGAAACAAGGACTTACACAGTGAAAGAAACTGACACTCTCCCTACCTACAGTTTTCTGTCCCTAGAAAAAATGTTTTTTTTAAGCACAATATAGCACAAGGAGAATTCACTCACTGTCCTTCCAGGTCCCTGGAAACAAGGACTTGCACAGTGAAAGAAATTGACACTCTCCCTACCTACAGTTTTCTGTCCCTAGAAAAAATGTTTTTTTTTAAGCACAATATAGCACAAGGAGAATTCACTCACTGTCCTTCCAGGTCCCTAGAAACAAGGACTTACACAGTGAAAGAAACTGACACTCTCCCTACCTACAGTTTTCTGTCCCTAGAAAAAATGTTTTTTTTAAGCACAATATAGCACAAGGAGAATTCACTCACTGTCCTTCCAGGTCCCTAGAAACAAGGACTTGCACAGTGAAAGAAACTGACACTCTCCCTACCTACAGTTTTCTGTCCCTAGAAAAAATGTTTTTTTTAAGCACAATATAGCACAAGGAGAATTCACTCACTGTCCTTCCAGGTCCCTAGAAACAAGGACTTGCACAGTGAAAGAAACTGACACTCTCCCTACCTACAGTTTTCTGTCCCTAGAAAAAATGTTTTTTTTAAGCACACTATAGCACAAGGAGAATTCACTCACTGTCCTTCCCAGTCCCTAGAAACAAGGACTTGCACAGTGAAAGAAACTGACACTCTCCCTACCTACACTTTTCTGTCCCTAGAAAAAATGTTTTTTTTAAGCACAATATAGCACAAGGAGAATTCACTCACTGTCCTTCCAGGTCCCTAGAAACAAGGACTTGCACAGTGAAAGAAACTGACACTCTCCCTACCTACAGTTTTCTGTCCCTAGAAAAAATGTTTTTTTTAAGCACAATATAGCACAAGGAGAATTCACTCACTGTCCTTCCAGGTCCCTAGAAACAAGGACTTGCACAGTGAAAGAAACTGACACTCTCCCTACCTACAGTTTTCTGTCCCTAGAAAAAATGTTTTTTTTAAGCACAATATAGCACAAGGAGAATTCACTCACTGTCCTTCCAGGTCCCTGGAAACAAGGACTTGCACAGTGAAAGAAACTGACACTCTCCCTACCTACAGTTTTCTGTCCCTAGAAAAAATGTTTTTTTTAAGCACAATATAGCACAAGGAGAATTCACTCACTGTCCTTCCAGGTCCCTAGAAGCAAGGACTTACACAGTGAAAGAAACTGACACTCTCCCTACCTACAGTTTTCTGTCCCTAGAAAAAATGTTTTTTTTAAGCACACTATAGCACAAGCACAAAACACACTGACACTCTCCCTACCTATCCTTCTCTTTCCCTAAACTAAAGGAATCCAGGTTAAGCAAGAAAGAAATAAAAGTCACTGTCCCTGCCTATGCTGCTCTATCCCTGCTCCGGAACACACTACACTAGGCCGCCGTGCTGGCGGCCTTTTATAGTGTGGGGCGTGTACTAAACACCCTCAGCAATAATTGGCCACAGGCATCCTGCCTGTGGCCAATCATTGCTCTCCTCGCTGCCGGCGCTGTGATTGGCCAAGCATGCGGGGTCACAGTGCATGCTTGGCCAATCACAGCGCCTGGATGACACTGCGATGGCGTAGTGCATTGTGGGCCGTTCGCGTCACTCGAATTTGGCGCGAACGGCCCAAATCGTTCGATCTTCGTCGAACGATCGAACAGCCGATGTTCGAGTCGAACGTATGTTCGATTCGAACACGAAGCTCATCCCTACTTGCCGCATCTGTATCTTGGGGCTTCATTCCCTTCTTTAACACAATCTTGCACAGCAACCTGTTCAGTCTTCTAACATACTCGGAAAGTTTCTCCTCTGGTTTTTGGAAAGTGTGTTCAAATTGGTATACCATCTCTGTCACCTTTTCTAATTGACCAAACTCTTCCTGCAGCATGGCTAGACAGTCTTGAGCCGTGCAACCTGCATTCCCAAACCGAAAACGTTTCACTGCTGCTGCTGTTGCACCTTTAAGGCTTTCTATCACTCGCTGTCTCTTCTGTGCTTCAGGCACCTCCCATGCCTCCACTGCCTGTAATGCCTGCTCCACCCAGGTATCAAAATCTTCTTCCCCTGCCGGGACAGGGAGCTTCCCTGAGAATGTCTTTAGTCTCCGGTAGTTGGTTTCTACATGCACCGTACTTGTCTTCTGACATTTGGTCAGCAGATCCCCTATTGCATTTATCAGTTCTGGTGATATAGCAGTGACAGGTGCAGGCGCCACCGGGGGTGTCGCCCTGTCTTCTCTTTCCGGTGGGGTACAGGCCGCAGCCTGCGGTGATCCCGTAGGGGATGGTTCCTTCTCTACAGTTACCGCGTGCGCCAACCTATATGTTCTGTTGTCTGGCGTCCGCACACACTTGCGCCTACAGGCCTCTGGCATCACGCCCCAGTACTCCACTAATGCATATTGATATGAGATGTCTGGATCTGTCTTTATGTCCATCACCCAGGGTGTGTGATCTGGAGTCACTGATTTCATTAATTCCTCTACCGTCTCACTCGACCATTCCTCCCCAGGGAGGCTAATGGCTATCGACTGCTTTGGCTCTGTGTTAGCGGCTTTGCACCACTCTTCTACCGCTCGTTGATCCATGGGGTCCATGCCGG
The DNA here is from genome assembly GCA_029206835.1 of Rana muscosa. Taxonomy (NCBI): domain Eukaryota; kingdom Metazoa; phylum Chordata; class Amphibia; order Anura; family Ranidae; genus Rana; species Rana muscosa. The sequence continues at coordinate 623,582,705 of CM055116.1, read as the reverse complement.
CACCTCTGGCGTTCACTTGCTGCATCAGGATCCCGGACGAGAACCCCCACGTGTAGCGATACCTCCAACTCAGAAGGCCGCAGATTTAGTTTGGGCCCTGAAGACAGCTCCGCCAACCCCCGGCAATATGCTCTACCCCCTACTGGTACAGCTAGTACTGACAGTAAATTGTATATCTTATACTGTATGAATAACTGAGCATTGAGACAATACTAAAGTGAAATAAGTATAAGATTTTACTTAAGCTCTTGGTAAGAAAAGGGGTAACATCAATAACAGTTTACAGAATAATCATTAGTAATGCAGAGCCCAGCCACACTAACACACTATAGGGTTAACACACAACAAGTGCGCCACGCGGGCGACCGTTAGCTAAGTGCCCTGTGGCGCAGTAACCAAAACACCTTAGAAACCCCACCAGGCCTGGTTCTGATATCTACAACTTAGTCCTTTTTCTTCACCGGCAGATCTTTAACGGTGGTGCACATTAACAGAGTACAAACTTTGTAATCCAATGGGGTAGGTAAAGATGGGGTAGAAACTTGGCTATACGAACAGTAGGTTCAGCTCCGACAAGGGCCTTCAATAAGAATACCAAGAATAACTCGTAGGCCACGGCAGTCTATAGGCCTATATGCAGTAACAGTATATCGGTTGGGCATATGCCCTCTCACCCGCCCGGACTACGGTTCCAGTCCGGGAACTTCCACCAACTATGTCCCACACACACTCAGTCTCTTCAGCGATCGGGTCCCCGATCCAACAAGGCTGTAGTCGAGCGAAGTCAGATGCCACCCAGGCTCGCAGAGGGGTGGAAGGCTCTTTGGTGCTGCGCAAGGCCTCAGGCTTCAGGCCTTGCACTCCGACACATCCGCACAGGAGGATCAGTCTCTGAAGTCTCGTGTCCCAAAGAGGCCGAGCCCAGCCTCTCCTCCTCCCTTTATAACCCCTCCGATGAGTCTCTGCGGTGGGAACATCTGAAGAATGGGGTTCTGGGTGATGTAGTCTCTCCGCATTAAAGGGGAACACCCCGCTACACATGCAACATCCTGCACCCCCTACGCCACACCACGGAGGACCTGCAGTGCCAGATCCACCAGCTGCACGCTCACCAGGATGATATGGAGAACTGTTTGAGACACTGCAACCTCATCGGTCTACCTGAAAAGGCTGAAGGTACCAACCCTGCTGAATACTTGGAATCCCTCCTGATCCAACATTTTGGAAGAAAGGCCTTTTCTGTTATGTTTGCAGTGGAACGGGCGCACCGCTCTTAGCTAAACCTAGCTAAACCTCCACCTGTGGGAGCCCCCCCAGGACCTTTATCGCCAAGTTTCTTAATTTCAGAGACAGAGATAAAATCCTTTGGTTGACTAGAGAGAAAGGCAACATCGCCCTGGGCAACTGCCATGTCGCAGTGTTCCCTGACTTTTCTAATGAAGTCCAAAGAAAGCGTGCACAGTTCCAAGATGTTAAGCAGCGGCTCAGGGTGGTCTACCTTAAAGCGGAGGTTCACACAAAAACTCATCACTGTCTCCACCGCATCAGTGTGCATGTAGAAGCTAAAATCTGCCTTTTTATTTTTTTTAAATAGCAAAATAGCAAAATACCTTAGTATTGAATAATCCGACTCCCGCGGGAGTAGGCGTCTCCCCAGCACCACAGTGATCTATGGGAGCTCACGTGGTGTGTACTGGGGATGACGCCGCCCATTGCTATGACAACTAAAATGCTTACGGCGCAGGTCGCCGTAGAGAGTGCGCATCCCCGAGAGCGAGCCGCAGTGATCTATGGGAGCTCACGCGGCGTTTACTGGGGATGACGCCGCCCGTTGCTATAACAAACATAATGCTTACGGCACAGGTCGCCGTAGAAAGTGCGCATCCCCGAGAGCGGTGAATGCCGGGAGCCGAGCATACACCGCATCCAGGAAGCAATTGCTTGTGGGCTTCACAATGCCCACAAGCAAAATGGCAAATGCATAGATAAAATAATAAAAGTTTATCTTTACTATGAAAACGGACGGGTGATGCTGCAAGACACCTAAAAAGTGAGTACTCAATTGCGATATATAAATCCACTGATTTAATACAAAAAAAAAAAAATGAATGGTCGCGGAACCTCCGCTTTAAATATGCCATGTTGTTTCCGGCCAGATTGAGAGTGGAGGAGGATGGCAGAGCCCTATTTTTTGAGGACCCGAGGGTGGCGCGCACTGGATGGATCAACGCGGACGCCCGGATGGATGAACGGTTACACGGCCTGTTACTGTGAGTACTGTTGCCATTGCCAGATGATGGCAGGCCCCACTTTTCTTATAAGTGTCCCCTCCGCTGTGGGGGGGTAGTCTTATCTCACTATTTTTGTTTTTCTCGTATGAAAGCTCCCCCATTTGCTTATTTCCTCCATCTTTATAATCTGTGTATTACTTGACTTGTGTTTGGAGGCCCCCCAGATTGTGGGTAGGGGGCCCGACCCTTAAGCTCCCCTGGGGGAGAAGGGACTCAGCTTGTTGATACTCCTGGACACTCGGCCCTTGGCCTGGAGCTGCTTGGACCGCAGAGATTAACACCCTATGCTTCCTACTGCCCCACAGCACATTCATGGACATACCATGAGGCTAATGCCGCGTACACACGATCGATTTTCTTGCCATTTTTTTTCTTGCCGTTTTTCACGTCGTTTTTTTTCATGTTTCCTCTCAAGCCTGTCTTGCGTACACACGATCATTTTAAAAAACGATGAAGCAAAGCGCAGTGACGTACAACACGTACAACGGCACTATAAAGGGGAAGTTCCGTTCTAATGACGCCACCCTTTGGGACGCTTTTGCTAATTCCGTGTTACCGCGTGTTAGTAAAAGTTTGGTGAGAGACGATTCGTGCTTTTCAGTCTTCGTGCTTTGAAGATCGTTTTGTGGAGTTCAGTTTGTGCCTGTGGGTTCATATCTGTTTGGCAGTGCGTGTAGTCAGTTCGTATCTGTTTATTCAGTGCGGTCTGCTCTGCTCGTTCCTGTTTTTCAGCTTGTTCTTCATTGGCCTTGCTGTTCTTCCGTGCGTTCTTCTAGTTCGTTCTGTTCAGCCGACCGTTATCTAGCCATGTTGCGGCTACGTACTCGTCGTAGAGTTCGTGCTGTAGTTGGTGCAGGGGTTCATGCTGTATCCCGACTCCATGCCATGAGCAGGGTCAGGAGGAGTTCATGGACCAAGAATTGGTTGCTCCAGCGGCACCAATTCTGTCACATGCCTTTGTTGCGGGAGATCAGGGAGAATAATCCTGATGATTTCAGGAATATTCTCAGGATGTCTGACCCCGTATTTCAGCATCTGTTGGCTTTGGTGTCCCCCTACATTACCAGGCAGGACACCGTTATGCGTGAAGCCATCAGTGCTGAGCAGAGGCTCATTGCCACGTTGCGATACCTGGCGACTGGGAGAAGCCTGCAGGACCTTAAGTTCTCTACAGGCATATCCCCCCAGGCTCTGGGTATCATTATACCAGAGACTTGTTCTGCCATCCTTCAAGGTTTGCAGGAGGACTATATTAAGGTAAGTTTTCTTCTTAATAAGCTCACTTTTTTTTTTTTTGGGTGTTGTATACTTTATTTTTGGCTTAATTATCAGTCCCTAATTCACACGATTCTTAGCTGCAGGGAATGTCCCCTTTCTCCCCATGTATTTATTGTAAAAGTGTGTGGTTTGAGGCCTACCTTTTAAATGTGCCTTACTTAACCTCTCCAGCACGCTATCCCGGAGCCATACCTACCTTGCCTAGTCATTTCCATGTATTTTATTCTATGCTCCATCGTAGTACTTTACCCAAAACGCACACAAAATTTGGGCTAGGAATGTTTTTTT